>CM040838.1:620000-675000 GCA_022828995.1 Vimba vimba | reverse complement strand
GGAAAACACACATCACGTGATGTTTTTCCAGCAGAGGGAATCAATCCCGCTATCCTGCTTCTGTGGACTGTGTGTGTGAAGGGGATATTTCTGTTCCTGATGCATTAATGCTGATAAACAACGAGCGTAATTTTGCATATCGCTGCATAATGCAACCGATTAAACTGACAACACGAGCCTTGAAAACACTCGGAGAAAGAGCCATGATGAGACTGTGGACCAACTTCAACATCACTTTAATTTGATACAGACAAATTTATTTGTATTTCTCAGATTATATTTATTATTTAAATTTAATATCACTCAACAATATTTGTTTTCAAAAAGACAAACCTGTTTATACAAAGTAAAAAGATTATTTATCATAAATTAATCTATGTATTTGTGTTTACTTAGGTCAATATAATATTTTTTAGGGCTTTTACAACTTAAATTTCACCATAAACAAAAGCTAAATTAGCTATAATATAAAAGTTGAATTTTCACAAAAGATACATTTTGTTAGTAAATGCTTCCTAACTATAAATAAAGACAGGAATATTCACAAAAGGCCTTAATGTTCATAATATGCATAAAAGGAGCATATGCAAATATGCATAATCTGTTCTATTATGAACTTACAAAACCAGAAAAATGATTTCTGTCACCGTCTGGTGTCTAACGAAAATACTATTTAAACAACTATTTTAAATGTATTTATTTTTTATTAGGCTATATTTGTATTTTGTGTTATTTTCATTTATACAAACTAAACATAACACTGTTAAGTTCTTTCAGTGTGGTGTTTATATTCTGATGAATGAAAACCATGTTAATTCTGAAAACAAAGTCACACAATAATCAACAAATGTCTCAGAAACGATGTTGTTTTTATCATCCCACAGGGAACATTTCCACAGCGTATTGCAGACGAGAAGAATGACTCTGCACAAACACACGTGCCTGTATTCTCATTTTCCCTCGCGTGTCTTTAATGAGTGCAAAAGCGAGAGAAAGTGGGAACGGAGAAGCTTCCCGGAAACGAGGATCAGTGTTTCTGTCCGTCATGTTCATCGTGTGACAGGATCAGATGTTCACTCTTCAGTTTTCGATCGACTTCCCCGTGAAATGAATATGTGCAACCTTTGTTAAGTATGGAAATGTTTGCGGTGTCAGAGACATGACTATATTTAGAGCGCTGAGAAAGATAAAGTTCTCCGAAATCCAAATAACCTCTGGAAGTGAGCCACTGTAAACACAACTTTCCCTGAGCTGGGAAATACATAAATAATAAATAAACTACAGCTGGTGTTATTGCTGCGTGCGCGACATGAGATTCCAGCAAACACAGGTCAAAGGTCAGCGCCGTTACGATAACACACCACAGACAGAATCATATCACATATGCAGATTTGAGCATGTTGAGTGTAATATTGCAGAAACAGAAGAGCCGTTTGTGACGTTTCGTCTCTCTTTTCCAGATATGAACTGAAAGTGAAAGAAAAGTGACCACACATGCAATAACTTAAATGAAGAGTGCAACTTATCCCACATCTAATACAATTTATAAAAATCTTGCTAACACTTTACAATAAGGTTCATTAGTTAACATGAACTAAGAATGAACAATACTTCTACAGCATTAATTAATCTTAGCTAATATTAATTTCAACATTTACCAATACGATAATAAAATCAAAGGTTGTATTAGTTACATTAGTTAATGAGCTAACACGAACAATGAACAGCTGAATTATTATTAGCTAACATTAACAAAGATTAATAAATACTGCAACAAATGTATTGCTCATTGTTAGTTAATATTAGTTAATACTTTCATGTTAACTAATGAACCTTATTGTAAATCTTATTTGACATTTATCTTAAATGATAAAACCCTGATTTGATGTTTGCCAAACGTGAAGGTCGTTTCAAAAGGCCAAGAAAAGACAAATATGTTTTTATTTTACACATAATCTTTAGAATAACATGCACTGAGCATGCTTTAAAGAGCATTTATTCTGCTGTTTGTATGTTGTATGATATATATCTTGCTGTATGTTCATCTGTGTTTAGAGTGTAATGATGCAGTTCTCCTCTATATCAGAGTCAGTGTTTCTGAACTCCTGAAACGCCTCCACTGTATCTTGAGTTTCTTCCGGGAACGAACACGTCACAATATTCCTCATTATAATAATTCATGCGCAGAATAAAGGGGCGGGGCCTGGTTGAGTTAGTTAGTAGTGTGTTACACTGGTGGTTATGGAAAGGGGCGGGACATTTCCCAAACACACACTCGAAGCGCTCGACCAATCACAACACACTGCTCCAGCCGACCAATCAGAGCACAGTGTGCTTTTCAGAAGGAGGGGCTTCATAGAGACAGGAAGTAAACAGAGCGTTACTGACAGACTGGGAAGAGAGGAGCCGCAACAATGGAGAATATGAGGAGAATAATCAACATTCAAGTTCTAGTGGAGCCTGAAAACAACATCAAGACTGTAAAAGGGCAGAATTTGGGCTCTTTAGTAAAGAAAATCAGTTTAAGCCCTGTGGATTTGTTGAGCATTTTATGGGATTAATCCCGCACCTGCTGCTGGAATGACTCAATAGTTTTCGGATGTTCAAGGTCACTTGATTCGTGTCTCTTCTTTCCAAAAGCTGCAGCCAAACTCACAGGCTTGTAAATGAATCAAAGTGATCACCAGAGGAAAGTACACACTAAACTTTTCCGCTTTCAGGGTTTCCTCAGTGCCCTTATTTAAATCAGGCAGTTTTCTGGCTCTTTCCCGCGTGTCACTCTGATATATCGACTCATTCCCAGTGATGAAGAGTCAGACACACAGAGGACGACCGGCTCCCTTCCTCACCGCTGAGAAATCACTCAAAAGTTGAACTCTTCGCGTGTCATCGACTCCATCGTGCCCTCAAACGCCTTCTAGAACTCTCTGTCGCAGAGACACGAGCGCATCGCATTATCTGACAGACACACACACGTCTGCAGTCATCTCAGCAACTGATTTCTGAAGGACAACAGCGATCGAGGTCAGTTAGTTTCACACACACACACACACACACACACACACACACACACACACACACACACACACACACACACACACACTGTCCAGGTTCACGGAAAGCATCCGTTGCTCATTGTGTTGCATTTGAATTCTGGCCCCTGGTGAAAGGAAGCCTTTTCAATCCCTGAATTTTGAATTGAGGTCGAAAACAGAATCCAAGGAAGAAGAGATTCAAAGAAATTCACAAGTTTCATTTTCTCAATATGAGTCATTCATAAACTCTAGATAGGGGTTCAATTTAAATAATTGTGTGTGTGTGGCTGGATCAGACTGAAAATCCCACAGATGACGTGAGTCTGATGATGAGAATCCTGAAGTCTGACGGCATCATCCGCTCGGATCCGGCAACATCAGCACCGGATCGGGTTTCTCCAGACACTGAATCACATCTGGCCCGATCCCACGGCACCGAGACTCACTCAGAGCGGCCGGTAATGGAGGCTGAGGTCATGCTGGAGATCTCAGCGCTCTCGGCCACAGACACACTCCGTTACACTTTAAAATGAACATTAGCCCATGATTTACTCACCCTCAAGTCATCCTAGGTGTATATTCTTCTTTCAGACTAACACAATCTGAGTTATATTAAAAATTATCCTGGCTCTTCCAAGCTTTATAATGGGAGTGATTTGCAACCAACAGTTTGAAGTCCAGTTTTTCTGTCCATGATAAAAGTGCATCTATACATGATAAAAGTGCATCTATCCATCATAAAAGTGCATCTATACATGATAAAAGTGCATCTGTCCATCATAAAAGTGCATCTATACATGATAAAAGTGCATCTGTCCATCATAAAAGTGCATCTATCCATCATAAAAGTGCATCTATACATGATAAAAGTGCATCTGTCCATCATAAAAGTGCATCTATACATGATAAAAGTGCATCTGTCCATCATAAAAGTGCATCTATACATGATAAAAGTGCATCTATACATGATAAAAGTGCATCTATCCATCATAAAAGTGCATCTATACATGATAAAAGTGCATCTATCCATCATAAAAGTGCATCGATCATCATAAAAGTGCATCTATCATCATAAAAGTGCATCTGTCCATCATAAAAATGCATCTGTCCGTCATAAAAATGCATCTATCATCATAAAAGTGCATCTATCCATCATAAAAGTGCTTCTATCATCATAAAAGTGCTTCTATCCATCATAAAAGTGCATCGATCATCATAAAAGTGCATCTATCATCATAAAAGTGCATCTGTCCATCATAAAAATGCATCTGTCCGTCATAAAAATGCATCTATCATCATAAAAGTGCATCTATCCATCATAAAAGTGCTTCTATCATCATAAAAGTGCTTCTATCCATCATAAAAGTGCATCTGTCCATCATAAAAGTGCATCTATACATGATAAAAGTGCATCTATACATGATAAAAGTGCATCTATCCATCATAAAAGTGCATCTATACATGATAAAAGTGCATCTATCCATCATAAAAGTGCATCTGTCCATCATAAAAGTGCATCGATCATCATAAAAGTGCATCTATCATCATAAAAGTGCATCTGTCCATCATAAAAATGCATCTGTCCGTCATAAAAATGCATCTATCATCATAAAAGTGCTTCTATCCATCATAAAAGTGCTTCTATCATCATAAAAGTGCATCTGTCCATCATAAAAGTGCCTCTATCATCATAAAAGTCCATCTGTCCGTCATAAAAGTGCTTCTATCTATCATAAAAGTGCATCTGTCCGTCATAAAAATGCATCTATCATCATAAAAGTGCTTCTATCTATCATAAAAGTGCATCTATCATCATAAAAGCGCATCTATCCATCATAAGTGCATCTGTCCATCATAAAAGTGCATCTGTCCATCATAAAAGTGCATCTGTCCATCATAAAAGTGCATCTATCCATGATAAAAGTGCATCTATCCATCATAAAAGTGCATCTATCATCATAAAAGTGCATCTATCATCATAAAAGTGCATCTATCCATCATAAAAGTGCATCTATCCATCATAAAAGTGCATCTATCCATCATAAAAGTGCATCTATCATCATAAAAGTGCATCTATCCATCATAAAAGTGCATCTATCATCATAAAAGTGCATCTATCCATCATAAAAGTGCATCTATCCATCATAAAAGTGCATCTGTCCATAATAAAAGTGCATCTATACATCATAAAAGTGCATCTGTCCATCATAAAAGTGCATCTATCCATCATAAAAGTGCATCTATCATCATAAAGTGCTCCACAGGCTCCAGGGTTAATAAAGGCCTTCTAAAGTGAAGCGATGCATTCGTGTAAGAAAAATATCCAACCAGCAAAATACTCAGCAATGGTGTCGACTTCTGAATTTACACATGGTTTGTCTAAAAGCATATTAAAACATAGACATATAAACAACATTAAAAGCTGGGTTTTCACCACAGGGGGACTTTAAAATGCATCATGTTTGTGCACAGTTAGTAGTAATATGATCAGCTCTGAGTCAGTGGAAATGTTGATCTGGCTCGGAGAAGCAGGACTGCACCAGTGTTGGTGTCCTTCAGTGTCTGGGATGAAGTCGTTTATTCTCACACGCTGCCAAGAACATCTCAATCTCACTGCACTTTAAACTGGGAAGAAAAACAGTGTTTCCGACGTTTGCCAAACATCCGCAGGATCCTCCGAGCTCAAGCCCTTCCCTATGGAAGCTGGGTGCCATGAAAGGTAATCTCAAAGAAAAGTCAAAATTGTGAGATATAAACAATTTTGTTGAGTCCCTGTGGTTCTGAAATCCCCGTCAGGCGGTTTCACTTCTGTAGAGTTGCTTTCAGATCCGCCACTGAATCACAGACACTGTACGTACTGTGGAGACACACACCTGCAGCACACACACACACACACACACACACACACTTTCATCTGGATTACGAGACAGACTGTGACGGAGGGTCACAGGACATGAAGAAGTGTAAAGTTGTGCAAGAGCCGTTTAAAATGTCACTTTCTCTTCTCAACATGAAATCACCGAGTCATTCACTACTCAGCACAGTTTCACTTCTCAGTCAGTACAGCTCTGAACACTTTCAATTTTAGTTTGAGAAGATGCTCATTTTCTCATTTTCTTTTTTTTTTTTACTTTTATCTTTTTACAGAACATCCCCTTCCCAACATTCAAACCCCTTACAAAAGAGAAATAATAATAATAATAATAATTCTGTCAATGCATTTTCTTTGCGGAGGAAACATCAGGAATTCATCATCCTAGTCTCACATCGAAATACAGTGTAAGACTTTTCCATCTTTGTCTCAGTGTTTCAAAGTAAATCCTACACCATTTTCTTCAGTGCTGTAAGTTATAGAAATACTTAAACGAGAGCAAATGGAAAGTGTCTGCGAAACAGGAACGATAAACACACGAGCGGGAGTTTCTGTTCTTTCTCACTTTACTACTGTAATCTCAGATCAAATGAGGTCGTACCTTTTTCTTCTGCATCCGTTTGTCTTTCTTTCTGTTCTCCTTTTCATCTCTCTCTTCACTTCTCCTCCGAGCAGCTGATGAACATTCACTCAAGCGTAATTAAAAGCAAGTTCAGCTCCATTAAATTGGGGAAATAATTTCACGGCTCATTACAGCTGCCATATTTAAACATAAAGAACAACATTTTGCTCTTGTATCTCTTTTCTTTTCGTACTTCAGCAAACTTTAAATGAGAGATGTGTGAAGCGACAGGCGTCGGGTTATGATGAGGTCAGATGCGTGATCGATGTCTAGCAGATAAAAACATCAGATCAAACATCATATACAGCATTTAAATATCTGAGGTGAAGAATAAGAGCCCATATTCTGCCCTTTTACAGTCTTGATGTTGTTTTCAGGCTCTGCTAGAACTTGAATGTTGATTATTCTCCTCATATTCTCCATTGTTGCGGCTCCTCTCTTCCCAGTCTGTCAGTAACGCTCTGTTTACTTCCTGTCTCTATGAAGCCCCTCCTTCTGAAAAGCACACTGTGCTCTGATTGGTCGGCTGGAGCAGTGTGTTGTGATTGGTCGAGCGCTTCGAGTGTGTTTGGGAAATGTCCCGCCCCTTCCTATAACCACCAGTTTAAAGGGATAGTTCACTTTGAAATTAATTTTTGATATGTTTTAGCTTACCTCAAGGGCATCCAAGATGTAGGTGTCTTTTTTTCCGCAGTAGTTTCAATTTTGATATTTTTAGGTCAAACCGTTCTTGTCTGTCAGTCATATAATGCAGGTCGATGGTCACTGGCTCAAAACACAAGCACAGAGTCCAAATTAAAATAATTCCCCATCGTCCAAATGAAACAATTCCCCATCATAAGTACACATTGATGGCCTAAGACACGAAACGAGCGGTTTGTGTGAGAAAACGAACAGTATTTATATCCTTATCTCTTGAAAACAGCACACGTCCAAATGATCTGACGGCGCGGGCGGGTATAGATATATACATAGATGTCGCCTTCGCTACTGCAGTTCATTGGAACGAAACCGTAGCCAAGGCGGAATCTAGTGTATATATCTATACCCGCCCGCGCCGTATGATCATTTGGACGTGTGCTGTTTTCAAGAGATAACAACGATATAAATACTGTTCGTTTTCTCACACAAACCGCTCGTTTCGTGTCTTAGGCCATCAATGTGTACTTATGATGGGGAATTGTTTCATTTGGACGATGGGGAATTGTTTTAATTTGGACTCTGTGCTTGTGTTTTGAGACATTGACCATCGACCTGCATAATATGACTGACAGACAAGAACGGTTTGACCTAAAAATATCAAAATTGAAACTACTGCGGAAAAAAAGACACCTACATCTTGGATGCCCTTGAGGTAAGCTAAAACATACCAAAAATTAATTTCAAAGTGAACTATCCCTTTAACACACTACTAACTAACTCAACCAGGCCCCGCCCCTTTATTCTGCGCATGAATTATTATAATGAGGATTATTGTGACATGTTCGTTCCCGGAAGAAAACGAGTGAGTGTGTGTGTGTGTGTGCGTGTGTGCGTGTGTGTGTGTGTGTGTGTGTGTGTGTGTGAGTGAGTGAGTGTGTGTGTGCGTGTGTGTGAGTGAGTGAGTGAGTGTGTGTGTGTGTGTGTGTGCGTGTGTGTGTGTGTGTGTGTGTGCGTGTGTGTGTGTGTGTGTGTGTGTGCGTGTGTGCGTGTGTGCGTGTGTGTGTGTGTGTGTGTGTGTGTGTGTGAGTGAGTGAGTGTGTGTGTGCGTGTGTGTGAGTGAGTGAGTGAGTGTGTGTGTGTGTGTGTGTGCGTGTGTGTGTGTGTGTGTGTGCGTGTGTGCGTGTGTGTGAGTGAGTGAGTGAGTGTGTGTGTGTGTGTGTGCGTGTGTGCGTGTGTGTGTGTGTGTGTGTGTGCTGGAGTGATTATAGAGCGGCAGCTTCACTCTTCTCTCTCTCTGTTTCTCCAGGATCTGATGGCCAAAGCTCACCGTGGGGAATCCGGTTGTCATGGAGATGCCAGAGTCTCTGACATCATCAGACGAGATCATCCATCACTCCCACTGTCTGGAGTCAGGAAGCAGTGCGTTTCTATAGCAACAGCTCATATTATGGGCTGAGGTCCCATGATGCATCTGGACTTATTCACTCAGGACTAGGGGTTATACACAGGGTCATTCACTGAGCCAATCAGAGCCCAGAGCTGATCACAAGCCACGCCTTCCCTTCCTGAGAATCAGCATCACAGGAGAAACAGCTGGAAGAGCATCCAGTGATGATGTCAGTGTCCGCAGGGATGAGATGAAACCCTTCCTGAGAAACAGCTCTGCTAATGATGAGCGATAACTCTTCCTCACTTCATCATCAGTGGAAAACACCTCCTGAACCAGAGCTAAGCGCTGATCAAAGCTTCACAATTAATGAAGCAAAGTTATTTCTATCATAAAACTAATATTATAAACTAATAGAACTAATATTCTATCATTAAACTAAATATTATTATTTACATTGTCCATTTTTTTAAAATAAATGATTAATAAAAAAACAATTTTAAATAAAAATAAAATAAAAACACTTATTAAAAATTAATAAATGTACAATTAAAATAAATAATTTAAAAAATTAAGCTTACAAAAAAATTATAAAATTTAAAAAATGTGAAATTAAAATGAATAAATACTTTTAAAATAAAAATCTAAATAAAATCGTACAAAACAATTATTAAATTACAAAAAAACTATTTATAATCGTTTAATAGTGTGTAACTAATGTTTTAATATGGTAATATAATAAAATAAACAGAAATCTGCATGCATTACATAATTAATAATAAAATAAATAAAAATTAACATGCACACACACCTCTGAACAACATATTCATTACCATTGTTTAATTCTGTACAATTAATATTTTTTTGTAATATTGTTAACAATATATTAAAATAAATAAAAGAATTGCATGCATCAGTGTGAACTTGACATTATTATTAACTGTTGTTCTTTTGTCAATAATCTAATATAAATCTATAATAAATACACATAGAAAATAAATAAAGTTGGCTTCTTAAGTATCTTTGGATTAAAGTTTCTGCTTAATAAATAAATGTAAAATATTTCTAGTCCATTTTTTGTAAGAGAAAGAGTAAATTTCAAATGTGTATTTCTGCTAAAAGTTTGTTTTGTCAACTTTTACTGTAGATGAGCTCAGAATGACCAAATATGAACTATAAAAGTAGCAATATGTAAACAGGACAGCAAAAAAAAAAAAAGGTAATTAATAATAATAATAATAATAATAATAAAACGCGGTTTCAGCGCTTCAGTCGACGGCCAGAAACGCTCTGAACATCTGCAGTGTCCGAGTGTGTCATGAGCTGATGTTAAACACTGATCTGAGATCAGAACTGAAAGATGATCATTCCAGAACCTCAAACCCCGTTGTTTTCTCTTCTCTTCCCTCTGTTCTCTTCCCCCTCTTCTCTTCCCTCTCTTCTCTTCCCTCTTCTCTTCTCCCTCTTCTCTTCCCTCTTCTCTTCTCCCTCTTCTCTTCCCTCTTCTCTTCCCTCTTCTCTTCTCCCTCTCTTCTCTTCCCTCTTCTCTTCCCTCTTCTCTTCCCTCTCTTCTCTTCCCTCTGTTCTCTTCCCCCTCTTCTCTTCCCTCTCTTCTCTTCCCTCTTCTCTTCTCCCTCTTCTCTTCCCTCTTCTCTTCTCCCTCTTCTCTTCCCTCTTCTCTTCCCTCTCTTCTCTTCTCCCTCTTCTCTTCCCTCTTCTCTTCCCTCTTCTCTTCCCTCTCTTCTCTTCCCTCTTCTCTTCCCTCTCTTCTCTTCCCTCTCTTCTCTTCCCTCTTCTCTTCCCTCTCTTCTCTTCCCTCTCTTCTCTTCCCTCTTCTCTTCCCTCTCTTCTCTTCCCTCTCTTCTCTTCCCTCTTCTCTTCCCTCTTCTCTTCCCTCTCTTCTCTTCCCTCTTCTCTTCTCCCTCTTCTCTTCCCTCTTCTCTTCCCTCTCTTCTCTTCCCTCTTCTCTTCCCTCTTCTCTTCCCTCTTCTCTTCCCTCTTCTCTTCCCTCTTCTCTTCCCTCTCTTCTCTTCCCTCTCTTCTCTTCCCTCTTCTCTTCCCTCTCTTCTCTTCCCTCTCTTCTCTTCCCTCTTCTCTTCCCTCTTCTCTTCCCTCTCTTCTCTTCCCTCTTCTCTTCCCTCTTCTCTTCCCTCTTCTCTTCCCTCTCTTCTCTTCCCTCTTCTCTTCTCCCTCTTCTCTTCCCTCTTCTCTTCCCTCTTCTCTTCCCTCTCTTCTCTTCCCTCTTCTCTTCCCTCTCTTCTCTTCCCTCTCTTCTCTTCCCTCTTCTCTTCTCCCTCTTCTCTTCCCTCTTCTCTTCCCTCTTCTCTTCCCTCTCTTCTCTTCCCTCTTCTCTTCCCTCTCTTCTCTTCCCTCTCTTCTCTTCCCTCTTCTCTTCCCTCTCTTCTCTTCCCTCTCTTCTCTTCCCTCTTCTCTTCCCTCTTCTCTTCCCTCTCTTCTCTTCCCTCTCTTCTCCCTCTTCTCTTCCCTCTTCTCTTCTCTCTCTTCTCTTCCTCTGTTCTCTTCCCCCTCTTCTCTTCCCTCTCTTCTCTTCCCTCTTCTCTTCTCCCTCTTCTCTCCCTCTCTTCTCTTCCCTCTTCTCTTCTCCCTCTTCTCTTCCCTCTTCTCTTCCCTCTTCTCTTCCCTCTCTTCTCTTCCCTCTCTTCTCTTCCCTCTCTTCTCTTCCCTCTTCTCTTCCCTCTCTTCTCTTCCCTCTCTTCTCTTCCCTCTTCTCTTCCCTCTCTTCTCTTCCCTCTCTTCTCTTCCCTCTTCTCTTCCCTCTTCTCTTCCCTCTCTTCTCTTCCCTCTTCTCTTCTCCCTCTTCTCTTCCCTCTTCTCTTCCCTCTCTTCTCTTCCCTCTTCTCTTCCCTCTTCTCTTCCCTCTTCTCTTCCCTCTTCTCTTCCCTCTTCTCTTCCCTCTCTTCTCTTCCCTCTCTTCTCTTCCCTCTTCTCTTCCCTCTCTTCTCTTCCCTCTCTTCTCTTCCCTCTTCTCTTCCCTCTTCTCTTCCCTCTCTTCTCTTCCCTCTTCTCTTCCCTCTTCTCTTCCCTCTTCTCTTCCCTCTCTTCTCTTCCCTCTTCTCTTCTCCCTCTTCTCTTCCCTCTTCTCTTCCCTCTTCTCTTCCCTCTCTTCTCTTCCCTCTTCTCTTCCCTCTCTTCTCTTCCCTCTTCTCTTCCCTCTCTTCTCTTCCCTCTCTTCTCTTCCCTCTTCTCTTCCCTCTCTTCTCTTCCCTCTCTTCTCTTCCCTCTTCTCTTCCCTCTTCTCTTCCCTCTCTTCTCTTCCCTCTCTTCTCCCTCTTCTCTCCCTCTTCTCTTCCCTCTTCTCTTCCCTCTCTTCTCTTCCCTCTTCTCTTCCCTCTTCTCTTCCCTCTTCTCTTCCCTCTCTTCTCTTCCCTCTTCTCTTCCCTCTTCTCTTCCCTCTTCTCTTCCCTCTCTTCTCTTCCCTCTTCTCTTCCCTCTCTTCTCTTCCCTCTTCTCTTCCCTCTCTTCTCTTCCCTCTTCTCTTCCCTCTTCTCTTCCCTCTTCTCTTCCCTCTTCTCTTCCCTCTCTTCTCTTCCCTCTTCTCTTCCCTCTTCTCTTCTCTTCTCTCTCTTCTCTTCCCTCTTCTCTTCCCTCTCTTCTCTTCCCTCTTCTCTTCCCTCTCTTCTCTTCCCTCTCTTCTCTTCCCTCTTCTCTTCCCTCTCTTCTCTTCCTCTCTTCTCTTCCCTCTTCTCTTCCCTCTCTTCTCTTCCCTCTTCTCTTCCCTCTCTTCTCTTCCCTCTCTTCTCTTCCCTCTTCTCTTCCCTCTCTTCTCTTCCCTCTCTTCTCTTCCCTCTTCTCTTCCCTCTCTTCTCTTCCCTCTCTTCTCTTCCCTCTTCTCTTCCCTCTCTTCTCTTCCCTCTCTTCTCTTCCCTCTTCTCTTCCCTCTCTTCTCTTCCCTCTCTTCTCCCTCTTCTCTTCCCTCTTCTCTTCCCTCTCTTCTCTTCCCTCTTCTCTTCCCTCTCTTCTCTTCCCTCTTCTCTTCCCTCTCTTCTCCCTCTTCTCTTCCCTCTTCTCTTCCCTCTTCTCTTCCCTCTCTTCTCTTCCCTCTTCTCTTCCCTCTCTTCTCTTCTCTCTCTTCTCTTCCCTCTTCTCTTCCCTCTCTTCTCTTCCCTCTTCTCTTCCCTCTTCTCTTCTCCCTCTTCTCTTCCCTCTTCTCTTCCCTCTTCTCTTCCCTCTCTTCTCTTCCCTCTCTTCTCTTCCCTCTCTTCTCTTCCCTCTTCTCTTCCCTCTCTTCTCTTCCCTCTCTTCTCTTCCCTCTTCTCTTCCCTCTCTTCTCTTCCCTCTCTTCTCTTCCCTCTTCTCTTCCCTCTTCTCTTCCCTCTCTTCTCTTCCCTCTTCTCTTCTCCCTCTTCTCTTCCCTCTTCTCTTCCCTCTCTTCTCTTCCCTCTTCTCTTCCCTCTTCTCTTCCCTCTTCTCTTCCCTCTTCTCTTCCCTCTTCTCTTCCCTCTCTTCTCTTCCCTCTCTTCTCTTCCCTCTTCTCTTCCCTCTCTTCTCTTCCCTCTCTTCTCTTCCCTCTTCTCTTCCCTCTTCTCTTCCCTCTCTTCTCTTCCCTCTTCTCTTCCCTCTTCTCTTCCCTCTTCTCTTCCCTCTCTTCTCTTCCCTCTTCTCTTCCCTCTTCTCTTCCCTCTTCTCTTCCCTCTTCTCTTCCCTCTCTTCTCTTCCCTCTTCTCTTCCCTCTCTTCTCTTCCCTCTTCTCTTCCCTCTCTTCTCTTCCCTCTTCTCTTCCCTCTTCTCTTCCCTCTCTTCTCTTCCCTCTCTTCTCTTCCCTCTTCTCTTCCCTCTTCTCTTCCCTCTCTTCTCTTCCCTCTCTTCTCCCTCTTCTCTTCCCTCTTCTCTTCCCTCTTCTCTTCCCTCTCTTCTCTTCCCTCTTCTCTTCCCTCTTCTCTTCCCTCTTCTCTTCCCTCTCTTCTCTTCCCTCTTCTCTTCCCTCTTCTCTTCCCTCTTCTCTTCCCTCTCTTCTCTTCCCTCTTCTCTTCCCTCTCTTCTCTTCCCTCTTCTCTTCCCTCTCTTCTCTTCCCTCTTCTCTTCCCTCTTCTCTTCCCTCTTCTCTTCCCTCTCTTCTCTTCCCTCTCTTCTCTTCCCTCTTCTCTTCCCTCTTCTCTTCTCTTCTCTCTCTTCTCTTCCCTCTTCTCTTCCCTCTCTTCTCTTCCCTCTTCTCTTCCCTCTCTTCTCTTCCCTCTCTTCTCTTCCCTCTTCTCTTCCCTCTCTTCTCTTCCCTCTTCTCTTCCCTCTTCTCTTCCCTCTTCTCTTCCCTCTTCTCTTCTCTCTCTTCTCTTCCCTCTTCTCTTCCCTCTTCTCTTCCCTCTCTTCTCTTCCCTCTCTTCTCTTCCCTCTTCTCTTCCCTCTCTTCTCTTCCCTCTCTTCTCTTCCCTCTTCTCTTCCCTCTCTTCTCTTCCCTCTCTTCTCCCTCTTCTCTTCCCTCTTCTCTTCCCTCTCTTCTCTTCCCTCTTCTCTTCCCTCTCTTCTCTTCCCTCTTCTCTTCCCTCTCTTCTCCCTCTTCTCTTCCCTCTTCTCTTCCCTCTTCTCTTCCCTCTCTTCTCTTCCCTCTTCTCTTCCCTCTCTTCTCTTCTCTCTCTTCTCTTCCCTCTTCTCTTCCCTCTCTCTCTCTTCTCTTCCCTCTTCTCTTCCCTCTCTTCTCTTCCCTCTCTTCTCTTCCCTCTTCTCTTCCCTCTTCTCTTCCCTCTCTTCTCTTCCCTCTCTTCTCCCTCTTCTCTTCCCTCTTCTCTTCCCTCTCTTCTCTCCCTCTTCTCTTCCCTCTTCCTCTCTTCCCTCTCTTCTCTTCTCTCTCTTCTCTTCTCTCTCTTCTCTTCCCTCTTCTCTTCCCTCTCTCTTCCCTCTCTTCTCTTCCCTCTCTTCTCTTCTCTTCTCTCTCCCTCTTCTCTTCCTCTTCTCTTCCCTCTTCTCTTCCCTCTTCTCTCTTCCCTCTTCTCTTCCCTCTTCTCTTCCCTCTCTTCTCTTCCCTCTTCTCTTCCCTCTTCTCTTCCCTCTCTTCTCTTCCCTCTCTTCTCTTCTCCCTCTTCTCTTCCCTCTCTTCTCTTCCCTCTTCTCTTCCCTCTTCTCTTCCCTCTTCTCTTCCCTCTCTTCTCTTCCCTCTTCTCTTCCCTCTTCTCTTCCCTCTTCTCTTCCCTCTCTTCTCTTCCCTCTCTTCTCCCTCTTCTCTTCCCTCTTCTCTTCCCTCTTCTCTTCCCTCTTCTCTTCCCTCTCTTCTCTTCTCTCTCTTCTCTTCCCTCTTCTCTTCCCTCTCTTCTCTTCCCTCTTCTCTTCCCTCTTCTCTTCCCTCTCTTCTCTTCCCTCTCTTCTCTTCTCCCTCTTCTCTTCCCTCTTCTCTTCCCTCTTCTCTTCCCTCTCTTCTCTTCCCTCTTCTCTTCCCTCTCTTCTCTTCTCTCTCTTCTCTTCCCTCTTCTCTTCCCTCTCTTCTCTTCCCTCTTCTCTTCCCTCTTCTCTTCCCTCTCTTCTCTTCCCTCTTCTCTTCCCTCTTCTCTTCCCTCTCTTCTCTTCCCTCTCTTCTCCCTCTTCTCTTCCCTCTTCTCTTCCCTCTTCTCTTCCCTCTTCTCTTCCCTCTCTTCTCTTCTCTCTCTTCTCTTCCCTCTTCTCTTCCCTCTCTTCTCTTCCCTCTTCTCTTCCCTCTTCTCTTCCCTCTCTTCTCTTCCCTCTCTTCTCTTCTCCCTCTTCTCTTCCCTCTTCTCTTCCCTCTTCTCTTCCCTCTTCTCTTCCCTCTCTTCTCTTCCCTCTTCTCTTCCCTCTCTTCTCTTCCCTCTTCTCTTCCCTCTCTTCTCTTCCCTCTTCTCTTCCCTCTCTTCTCTTCCCTCTTCTCTTCCCTCTCTTCTCTTCCCTCTTCTCTTCCCTCTTCTCTTCCCTCTTCTCTTCCCTCTCTTCTCTTCCCTCTTCTCTTCCCTCTTCTCTTCCCTCTCTTCTCTTCCCTCTTCTCTTCCCTCTCTTCTCTTCCCTCTTCTCTTCCCTCTTCTCTTCCCTCTCTTCTCTTCCCTCTTCTCTTCCCTCTTCTCTTCCCTCTCTTCTCTTCTCTCTCTTCTCTTCCCTCTTCTCTTCCCTCTCTTCTCTTCCCTCTTCTCTTCCCTCTTCTCTTCCCTCTTCTCTTCCCTCTCTTCTCTTCTCTCTCTTCTCTTCCCTCTTCTCTTCCCTCTCTTCTCTTCCCTCTTCTCTTCCCTCTTCTCTTCCCTCTTCTCTTCCCTTCCCTCTCTTCTCTTCCCTCTCTTCTCCCTCTTCTCTTCCCTCTCTTCTCTTCCCTCTTCTCTTCCCTCTCTTCTCTTCCCTCTTCTCTTCCCTCTCTTCTCTTCCCTCTTCTCTTCCCTCTTCTCTTCCCTCTTCTCTTCCCTCTCTTCTCTTCCCTCTTCTCTTCCCTCTTCTCTTCCCTCTTCTCTTCCCTCTCTTCTCTTCCCTCTCTTCTCCCTCTTCTCTTCCCTCTTCTCTTCCCTCTTCTCTTCCCTCTTCTCTTCTCTCTCTTCTCTTCCCTCTTCTCTTCCCTCTCTTCTCTTCTCTCTCTTCTCTTCCCTCTTCTCTTCCCTCTCTTCTCTTCCCTCTTCTCTTCCCTCTTCTCTTCCCTCTTCTCTTCCCTCTCTTCTCCCTCTTCTCTTCCCTCTTCTCTTCCCTCTTCTCTTCCCTCTTCTCTTCTCTCTCTTCTCTTCCCTCTTCTCTTCCCTCTCTTCTCTTCTCTCTCTTCTCTTCCCTCTTCTCTTCCCTCTCTTCTCTTCCCTCTTCTCTTCCCTCTTCTCTTCCCTCTTCTCTTCCCTCTCTTCTCTTCCCTCTCTTCTCTTCCCTCTTCTCTTCCCTCTTCTCTTCCCTCTTCTCTTCCCTCTCTTCTCTTCCCTCTTCTCTTCCCTCTCTTCTCTTCCCTCTTCTCTTCCCTCTCTTCTCTTCCCTCTCTTCTCTTCCCTCTTCTCTTCCCTCTTCTCTTCCCTCTTCTCTTCCCTCTTCTCTTCCCTCTCTTCTCTTCCCTCTCTTCTCCCTCTTCTCTTCCCTCTTCTCTTCCCTCTTCTCTTCCCTCTTCTCTTCTCTCTCTTCTCTTCCCTCTTCTCTTCCCTCTCTTCTCTTCTCTCTCTTCTCTTCCCTCTTCTCTTCCCTCTCTTCTCTTCCCTCTTCTCTTCCCTCTTCTCTTCCCTCTTCTCTTCCCTCTCTTCTCCCTCTTCTCTTCCCTCTTCTCTTCCCTCTTCTCTTCTCTCTCTTCTCTTCCCTCTTCTCTTCCCTCTCTTCTCTTCTCTCTCTTCTCTTCCCTCTTCTCTTCCCTCTCTTCTCTTCCCTCTTCTCTTCCCTCTTCTCTTCCCTCTTCTCTTCCCTCTCTTCTCTTCCCTCTCTTCTCTTCCCTCTTCTCTTCCCTCTTCTCTTCCCTCTCTTCTCTTCCCTCTTCTCTTCCCTCTTCTCTTCCCTCTTCTCTTCCCTCTCTTCGGCACTGAACTCTTTTCCAGTTTTTTTCCCTCATAAAAAGCTTTGGCTCTCCAGCATTAATCCTGTCTGTTCCCTCCCTTCATTACAGTAACAGCAGCTCAGTCTCCTGTGTGTGTGTGTGTGTGTGTGTGTGTCTGGGAATGACGACATCCATCGGGAAATGATGTTTCCACATTTGAAGATTACAGAATGACTCTCGGGGATTAAACTGGGAAAACAACGGGAGAACTTGATGAAAGGGAAACAGTTTTTCTGAAATAACTGGAAAAGCGTTTAACGATTGACATTAACTTATAAAGCAAGTTGAAAAACTGAAATAGCATTTTTTTTGTTTTGTGAAACATACTCCAATAATAATATTAAACTTGTTTTTATCTTAATTAACTTTCACATTACTTTGTTGCACTTTTCTAACCCTGACCCATTATGTGATTTCCCGTTCTGACTGTCCTCTGAACACGGAGATCAGCGAGACTTCATGAAACTCTGAAACTGGTCAGAGACTTCTCTTCGGTCTCTCAGAGGAAAACATCACCACACTTTTCCACCGTGCCACTGATCGCACTAACAACATTTCCAGACGTCAGATGAAGAGAGAGACTCGATATAACAGCAACTTTCCCTTCGGCTAATCAGATACAGATGTCAAAGCAGTGTCTCACACACACACACACACACACACACACACACATACTGGTTTATGTGGATTAGCCAGACTTTTTCTCCAAACAGGCCCGGTGGTGGTTTAGATGGACTACCCTTTCCTGAGGTCCTAGAGCTATGAGAATTCGATTAAAACACTCAAAAAAAATTGAAAAAAATTCAGGACACTTTAGACTTCAGATACACCCTTCAGAGCGTGATACACACCACCCTAAACCTATTGTGGTTTATAGAGACATTTCTCTTTTTGAAGAATATGTGACTTATAAGGACCAAAACAAACATTATTGGGACTTTAAAGGGACAATGACGTCACTTGCTCATTAACATAAATACACTAACATAAATACACATTAACCTGACACCACCAAGCATTAATGGGACTTGAATTATTATTTCATTGCACAACTCTAACATCACCATTGTTAGTTGGTGACACTGACTAACAGCCAGATAACAGCCTGTAAGAGCTAAACAATAGATTGTCACACAACACCAGTGCCATGACAATGAGAATTGAGCAAAAAAGTCAAGTCAACTTTATTTATATAGCACTTTTCACATTACAGACTGTATCAAAGCAGCTTCACAGTATTCAATTAAAATAATACATCAATGTTTGTTTCTAGTGTAAAACGTCCACGTTTGGTAATGCTGATCAATAGAATTGTTGATTGATTAATTAAATTAAATTAAGTTTATTTAATCAAATAAGTTATTCTTACCCAACTTCAAAATACCCATGGTTGCTCATAATAAAAAATAAATAAAATATAAAAAAAACTAAAAACTGTTTAACAGTTTGCTTTTGTGACTTTGGACTTTTGGGTCTTAAGCTTATTCGCCGTATCCCCCAGAGTTAGATAAGTGCACACACACCCTTCTCATCTCGGTGTGTGCCGTAACTCTGTCTGACGCACCCACCGCCAGCCTAGCTTAGCACAAAGACTGGAGGTAAACGGCTCCAGCTAGCATACTGCTCCCAATAAGTGACAAAATAACGCCAACATTTTCCTATTGACATGTTGTGATGTGTATAGTCACAGCATGTACAAATAACAAGGTCACATGAGACATGGACATCTTCTAACCGTACACACACTGGGAACTATATTCTCAGAAGACGAAGCACTGCTACTTGGGCGGAGGGATTTGCTCACAGGACCTGAGAAGCCCGTGGTGAGGAGCAGAGAGTTCGCTCAGAGGGTTGCGCTAATCACTCCAGCCAGCAGTGCTTCACCTTCTATATAGTAAAATCTATGAGAATATAGTTCCCAGTATGTATACGGTTAGAAGACGGCTGTGTATCATGTGACCTTGTTATTCATACACACAGTGACTATACAAATCACAACATGTAAATAGGAGAATATTGCCGTTATTCTGTCACTTATTGGGAGCAGTATGCTAGCTGGAGCCATTTACCTCCAGTGTTTGTGCTAAGCTAGGCTAGCGGTGGGTGCGTCAGACAGAGTTACAGGCCGCACAGAGATGAGAAGGGTGTGTGTGGACTTATCTAACTCTGGGGGATACGGTGAATAAGCTAAAGTCCCAAAAGGTTGGCGTGTTCCTTTAACACAAACATAGAAACACCACCACAATTGTCAGTGTATTTAAATCTTTTTTTTTCTGACTGCCTCTGTGCAGCTATTCCTCTATTTCGTACAAAGTCTCTTATATTTTGCACTGTTCTTTGTGCCAACACGGGGTCTTCCACCAGTTTGCAGTGACTGCGTTCAGTTTTGGTGGCCAGTTTTCCCCTGCTTATATGACCTTTGAACTGTCGCATTACTGCGGCGACCTCAGCCTTAGACCACACTTTCTTCGCCACTCATCTGGATCCATGTTCCTCATCAGCATAATTCCCTGGAAGACAGGCAAACAAAAAAAGAATATAAATCACAAACAAAATGTGTTGTCCAGTTGAAGCCATCAAAACATGAGTTCAGTTAATGCCACAGTTGACAAGAAATTGCAGTTTACTTTTCTTAATTCACTCTGGTGTCTCACTCGATGTGATTTAACCAACTTTATTAACCCACATTAGAGTGTGGACAATATGGAGTGTATTTTTAGAATGTCTTTGCTGTTCATCTATTTATGTGGCCAAACCTTTTGCTATTTGAATTAATTCGTAACTAAATTAACAGTAAGTAATACTACAATTAGTAACATGTCTTAAGTAATTTTGGCATTGTACTTCAACACTGTATTTTAAATGAAACCAAGACTATGGGGTTTAAGGTCTGATTCTCAGTTTAAATCTGATTTCATAAGGTTAGCTAAATAGTGTTGGAACTTGGTCTGAAAGTTTAGTCTTGAAATTGAAACTGTACGTAACAATCAGCTTAATACTACTTTTAACCTCTTAATCTTCCAGATTTTGTGGCATGTTGTGTCTCAGTCATCCAGACCAATTTATTTTTAGTCTTTTAACCAACTTGCCAAAAAGAGAATTAATAGAACGTACTCATGGGCAATCAAGAGAACATGTGAAGAGAAGGAGGTAACTTTACTTTTATCTCAAATTCAGTATACATTTCCTGATAATAAAGTAAGTGTATATGCTCCCTTGCAGACAAGATGTCTTGTACAAATGCAGTACAGTTAAATTTAGGGCTATTTATTCATATCTCTTTCTTTAAGATTACTCTTGCATTTTGA
Organism: Vimba vimba; assembly: GCA_022828995.1. Taxonomy (NCBI): domain Eukaryota; kingdom Metazoa; phylum Chordata; class Actinopteri; order Cypriniformes; family Leuciscidae; genus Vimba; species Vimba vimba. Next base: position 654,700 of record CM040838.1, on the reverse strand, counting down.
TAGTTGAAAACATCACAAAGACGTGCATAATAATCCTTCTGTTAAAGGGATACTTCACTGTTTTTTCATATTAAACTGTTATTCCCTTAACTAAGATGAGTTGATACATACCTCTCTCGTCTCAGTGCGTGCACTTAATCGCTCTGGCGCGCGGCGGCACTTTGATAGCACTTAGCTTAGCCCAGTTCATTCATTAGGGACCAAACAGAGATGAAGCTAGAAGCGACCAAACACCTCCACGTTTTCCCTATTTAAATACAGTAAGTCGAGTAGTTACACAACCAAGTATGGTGACACAAAATAAAACGTGGCGCTTTTCTAAGCGGGTAAAAAGGATAACTATAATGTATGGCGGAATAGCACTTCGACTCGGCGCAGTAAAAAGTCACACTTGAAAAATCCTCTCCCCCTCTCACTTCTGTCAGTAGAACCAACGTGACTTTTTACTGCGCGAGTCGAAGTGCTATTCCGCCATACATTATAGTTATCCTTTTTACCCGCTTAGAAAAGCGCCACGTTTTATTTTGTGTCACCATACTTGGTCGTGTAACTGTATTTAAATAGGGAAAATGTGGAGGTGTTTGGTCGCTTCTAGCTTCATTTCTGTTTGGTCCCTAATGAATGAACTGGGCTAAGCTAAGTGCTATCAAACTGTCGCCGCGCGCCAGAGCGATTAAGTGCACGCACTGAGACGAGAGAGGTGTTTCTTCTGTGCATAGACAATAAACCTCTTGAATCTGAATCTTACCTTCAGAGGGAGGTACACTCACTTACTGTGGACAACACAAATGACACTGATCCTGTTGAAAACATAATTTAACAAGTTACTTTTGTCACAGGAAAAAATACATTTTATCAGCAGAGACTATGAATTGAGTTAACATACCAAAGTCTCCCATGTCATGGTCTTGCTCTGTGGTTGTAGAGTCAATATCCATAGGCTCCACAGTTCCAAGCTCTGATGCGGTGAGATCTGTGTTGCTGTCATCAGATTCACTCCCACTGTCTTCAGCATCACTTAACGCAATCTCATCTGGAAAATGGCATTAGTAAAACTCAGAGGTGGAAAGAGTACTTGAAAACCATACTTGAGTAAAAAGACAGATACCTTGCAGCATAAATTACTCGATTACAAGTCACCAATACCAATACGAGTAAAAGTGATTAACAATACTTTAGTATTACTTATACTAAATCTAGGCTCAAAGATGCACTAGTCCTTGACACCTGAGACAGGCAGGTGAAAATAAGAAACAATTGATTTGTAAAATGAGAAGTCATGTTTATTTTCTAAAATCTAAATAAAACTGAACACCTCAATAGTCTAATAAATCAGGGTCGACACAACAGCCTCTTAAAGGGATTGTTCACCCAAAAATGAGGTTGACTACATGAAGACAGAATTTTCAAGTTGTTCCAAACCTGTATACATTTCTTTGTTCTGCTGTACACAAAGATAGATATTTTGTAACCAAGTAGATTTTGCCAGCCATTGACTAGTACGGCAGAACAAAGCTATCTATTTAAGCGTTTACAAACTCTCAAGTCTCAGTTAAGCTCAAGTGCACAAAAAGGCCACACGTAAACCAATATCCTTCAAAAAGGCCTCGTCAATAATGTGGATAAAAAAAATTGTTAAGTAAAATTAAATAGTCAAAGTCTAATTGCACTGGATGTGCTGGTTTTGGACTCATCACTGGCTGCAGTCCTGATCTAAATCAAACGTCTGCGATTTAGCACCTACTAATGCACTCGCATTCGCGTAAAGTAGACTTGTTGAAAAGTTTGGGTGAGTAAGGGCAAAACGCACAAGATATAGTTCAGTCAATGCCACTTAGATGGAAATATCACTTTCTGCAGCAGTTTGTTTTTGCCATAAAGAAAATTTAGGTGCCATGCAAAATGTAATTTGTAATTGCATTACTCATCACAAATGTATTGGAGTAAAAAGTACATTTACTTCTTCAAAAATGTAGTGAAGTAGAGTAAAATTAGCTAATATCTTTGATACTCAGTACAACTACAAAGTAGCCAAAAATATACTCAAGTACAGTTGCTAATTACATTTACTCAAATAGTTTACAGCTCTGGTAAAACTCTCATAAATAGCTGGACATAAAAATCTGTGGTTGAAATAGCCACATCAAATAAGGAAAAGATAGTACTTGGTTTTGTACTTTTTGCAAAGTAACTATTTTTACTTGAGTAGTTTTGAGCTATTATACCTGCGTTTATGTTTAATGTGGTCCATGAGCACATAAGATAAATGATTACACAATATAATATTAGGTTAATATTTAAAGTAATTTGACTGCACCTACACAAACATAATTTTGAATTACTGTCCAGCCATACTGTAGACTTAAGTTTATATTTCTGAATAGTAGTCCTCGACTCATACTTGGACATGAAAGGTGATTTTTTTTTTCTTGGAAAGGGATGCTAACTACGCCAAGTCTAGATGTTTATCTAAAAAAACAAAAACTCAGATAATATCTACAAGGGCTAGTTTACAAACCTTCAATTTCAATCTCATCCAGTGACTTCCCCTGGATGCTGCAAAGGTTTCCTTTACTAGCAAGTAATGACAAAGAATATTCTGACTCCGAATCAGGTATGTATTCCTTGTCAGACATGTCCTCAGCATCATCAGATGATATTTGGTCCAATGCTGGATGTGGAACTTTGTCCTGAACTGACAGCAGTTCATCATCAGAAGCCTTAGGAGACTGCTGCGCCTGAATTGGTGAGAAAGCAAATTATTTTACATGGTGATTGAATCTTATAGACAGTTCAAGTTTAACACTCACTTAGTAGATACTCACCTGTGCTGTGCTGTTAAAGTCATCTCTTTTAATTTGCTTGAGGCAGGATTTATGCCAGACCCCTGAACAAACTGGAACACATTTGAGTAAAATAATGTTAACACTGCAGGTCTATTTAAGTGGTTAGAGCACAACACACTCTATACTAATTCAGTAAATATCTAACCTGTGCATCGATAGCCAAGCCACTTGAAGGAAGATACGGGTCCCACACAACGAACAGTCCCACACAGTCCAAGTGTTCTTAAAAACCAAAGTGATGCCTCTGGGGACGGGACCCTCTAAACTGCATGGACCTCCCAAGTCATGTTTGGGTGGGGTTCAGTGTTTGATACACATACACTCAGATATTATACTGACTGAAGCTTGAAAAGGCACATTTATACAAATGTCCTTCCATTCCATTGTCCACATAAAGCATGTTCTACTCAGGCGACTGTCCACATAAAGCATGTTCTACTCAGGCGACTACACACACACACATACACACACACACACACACACACACATATTGAAATAGATGTTCCAAACTAAAATCGCATCATGACAAGTTGCATACCAAGTATCACAAAGTAACTCTAGTTAGTGTTACTCCTGTAAAACCAAGGTTTTGCTGTATGGAAAGTGTACTTACTGGTTTTGTGGTAGACACTGATTCTTAGCTTCAGCTGTAAAACGACTGTTTAAAGGACCAAGAAACACATTACGTTTCGATCAGGCTGTGAGCATGCGCACTGTCTTCAGCACCACGGCGAGCGTGGACATTGAGCTTCACAATTCAGTTCGCGCGTGTGTGTGAAGATTCAACCGGTGGCTTTTGTTTTCTGACTCCATTTGCGTCACGACTGGGCTTCACGTCAAGCAAGAACTTCACCGTGTCGAGTGAATTCTGGAAAAGGGAATAATAATAATAATAATAGGAAGATACGGGTCCCACACAACAAACACACTTGTCCAAGGAGGATACTGTTGCGCACACAAGGCGGTGTTTTTGACACTGTTGGCAAAATTTTTTATTGTAGTGTTTACTTATGCCACATAGTTTGGACAAAGATATTTCATATTTACGCCACATAGTTTGGACAGAAAGATATTTCATATTAACATGTCGATATCTAATCATTTTAAATCCAATACCAATGTGACATTTAATTTACCTGATACATATGATTACCCTTTATTGCATTGTATTTTGTTATTTATAGCGCATCTTATTTATATGCAGCTTATTTAAAGCATTTCCTATATGAAGATATACCTTCTTCATATTTTTAAATTGTAGATGGGGAATTTGTGGTTAGCCTCAGTGTCAGGAGCTGACTTCTTGTAGCCCAGTATAACTAATAGGGTGCCTTTCCATTACATGTAACCAAACGACTTAGCATTCACATTAAACCAACATAAAGATCCAATGCAGGCAGTCCAAGTGTTCTTAAAAACCAAAGTGATGCCTCTGGGGACGGGACCCTCTAAACTGCATGGACCTCCCAAGTCATGTTTGGGTGGGGTTCAGTGTTTGATACACATACACTCAGATATTATACTGACTGAAGCTTGAAAAGGCACATTTAGACAAATGTCCTTCCATTCCATTGTCCACATAAAGCACGTTCTACTCAGGCGACTACACACACACACATACACATATTGAAATAGGTTGGCAGATTTAACATTTTGCCACAAATAAGTTGTACGTGAGATTTAATTTACCTCTCCAACCTTGGTGAGTGGGCTGAGCTCTGGACTAGTCTGATTCGGGTGGCTGGCGGCTGTATGGGTGCACTTGCTCTCAGTGGTCAGCTGTAGAAGATGAAACAGAGACAAAGGACAATAAAGAGAAAGTCCTGGGAGCGTGATACTAGAGAGGACATTTGACTTCTGAGTAAAAAAATAAACCATTCTACTGTTGACAGAAAGACGGAGGAAAACCTTGCTTTAAAACTCACTGACAACGTCTTTGATATTAACAATCAAGAGCAAGATATTAATAAAAATCTATCTTTTGTGAGGACATACCTCTTCAGTGTCATCAGTTGTGGGAGGGGGATTTGTGGTGCCACACATCTTTGGGGCCATTTCATCATCAAGGCCCTGTAAAAAGGAAAAAAACAAATAAACAAAATATTGTAGACCACGGACTATGAAAACTACACTCTGATGAACACATTCATGTTCACCGCGACTTCTACAGATTACCAGTTCCCACAACACAACTTGCTAAGATTTCCAAACTGCTTTTGTCAAATGGAGAAAGGAAACCTTTGCAGCATCCAGGGGAAGTCACTGGATGAGATTGAAATTGAAGGTTTGTACAGAAATTAGCCCTTGTAGATATTATCTGAGTTTTTGTTTTTTTCCTTTGAATGTTTGAATGCAGCTTATTTAAAGCATATCCTATATGAAGATATACCTTCTTCATATTTTTAAATTGTAGATGGGGAATTTGTGGTTAGCCTCAGTGTCAGGAGCTGACTTCTTGTAGCCCAGTATAACTAATAGGGTGCCTTTCCATTACATGTAACCAAACGACTTAGCATTCACATTAAACCAACATAAAGATCCAATGCAGGCAGTCCAAGTGTTCTTAAAAACCAAAGTGATGCCTCTGGGGACGGGACCCTCTAAACTGCATGGACCTCCCAAGTCATGTTTGGGTGGGGTTCAGTGTTTGATACACATACACTCAGATATTATACTGACTGAAGCTTGAAAAGGCACATTTACACAAATGTCCTTCCATTCCATTGTCCACATAAAGCATGTTCTACTCAGGCGACTGTCCACACACACATACACATATTGAAATAGGTTGGCAGATTTAACATTTTGCCACAAATAAGTTGTACATGAGATTTAATTTACCTCTCCAACCTTGGTGAGTGGGCTGAGCTCTGGACTAGTCTGATTCGGGTGGCTGGCGGCTGTATGGGTGCACTTGCTCTCAGTGGTCAGCTGTAGAAGATGAAACAGAGACAAAAGGACAATAAAGAGAAAGTCCTGGGAGCGTGATACTAGAGAGGACATTTGACTTCTGAGTAAAAAAATAAACCATTCTACTGTTGACAAAAAGACGGAGGAAAACCTTGCTTTAAAACGCACTGACAACTTCTTTGATATTAACAATCAAGAGCAAGATATTAATAAAAATCTATCTTTTGTGAAGATATACCTCTTCAGTGTCATCAGTTGTGGATGGGGGATTTGTGGTGCCACACATCTTTGGGGCCATTTCATCATCAAGGCCCTTTAAAAAGGAAAAAACAACAAAAAAAGATAAATTATAATAAATATCTTCAAGACAAGATGTTCCCTGTGTAGCATTCAGTGAAAAGATATCATGGCTGTATTTCAGTGAGTGTTTTGTGGAAAACATGTAGTCTCTGAAACGGTTCTTTAGACACTGAACAGGCCACATGACTACAGTCTGTAGACTATGAAAACTACACTGATGAATACAGCATTTGATTACTTTGTTGTTTATCTATTGTCAGCCAACTTCGTAGAATGATTGCACTTCTAGAATAATTGACTAAGCTTTTACATGGAGTGAGGGGTTAGTCCTTTTATAGTTCTTAGATTTGCTATGATTCTTTTAAATGACATCTTGTCATGAATTTTCGTCAGTGCTGTTGAATGGGTGCCTTTCCATTACATGTAACCAAACAACTTAGCATTCACATTAAACCAACATAAAGATCCAATGCAGGCAGTCCAAGTGTTCTTAAAAACCAAAGTGATGCCTCTGGGGACGGGACCCTCTAAACTGCATGGACCTCCCAAGTCATGTTTGGGTGGGGTTCAGTGTTTGATACACATACACTCAGATATTATACTGACTGAAGCTTGAAAAGGCACATTTAGACAAATGTCCTTCCATTCCATTGTCCACATAAAGCACGTTCTACTCAGGCGACTGTCCACATAAAGCATGTTCTACTCAGGCGACTGTCCACATAAAGCATGTTCTACTCAGGCGACCACACACACACACACACACACACACACACATTGAAATAGGTTGGCAGATTTAACATTTTGCCACAAATAAGTTGTACGTGAGATTTAATTTACCTCTCCAACCTTGGTGAGTGGGCTGAGCTCTGGACTAGTCTGATTCGGGTGGCTGGCGGCTGTATGGGTGCACTTGCTCTCAGTGGTCAGCTGTAGATGAAGAAACAGAGACAAAGGACAATAAAGAGAAAGTCCTGGGAGCGTGATACTAGAGAGGACATTTGACTTCTGAGTAAAAAAATAAACCATTCTACTGTTGACAAAGACAGAGGAAAACCTTGCTTTAAAACTCACTGACAACTTCTCTGATATTAACAATCAAGAGCAAGATATTAATAAAAATCTATCTTTTGTGAGGACATACCTCTTCAGTTGTGGAAGGGGGATTTGTGGTGCCACACATCTTTGGGGCCATTTCATCATCAAGGCCCTGTAAAAAGGAAAAAATATATAATAATAATAATAATATTATACATTATATATATATATATATATATATATATATATATATATATATATATATATATATATATATATATATATTTATAGTAGACCGTGGATTATGAAAACTACACTCTGATGAACACAGCATTTGATGACTTCATTGTTTTTGTTCTAACATTCTGTAATGGTCAGTATCATCTATGGTGTGGTTAGGTGGTGCTAACAAAAGCTATAGAAATCATGTTCCACCTAAAGCTAGATGGAAAATGTACAGTATTTTGGTATGTGAAATGTTCTATGGTTAAAGCATTTCTTATAATAACACTCTATATAACTCTTATATATTCTTATATAACACTCTACACACTGCACAAGATACTTGTCAGGTCTGTTGCCCCTCATGTTTTGTATATTGATCATTGTGGTTGGTTACTAGGTACCAATTAATTTATCTTACAGGTTTAGTACACTAACAGAACATCATAAACACATTACATTTATTTAATGGCCTGAAAGTACTCATATTAATGATATAACAGCCTTCCTGTGTCACTGCAACTTCATATTTAAAAAAAATAATGTGGGCTACTAAGAAAGTATTTAATTCTATAAAACAAACACAATGTCTGTAATAAAAGTTAAGGCTTTAACTAGCTACGCCTTGCTCATTAAGCCATGCGGTAGCCACAAGCTCAACTTAACCTAGCTAGCTTTCATTTTAAAAACAAAACTACCAAATTTGACTTGCTGGCAATGTTACTTCTGTCCTCATCTCTACCTGCTGTCCTCCACCTCTTTAGCCTGAGGCTTAATGAGCAGGACATGTTGATAGCCACTCAAGCTAGCTCAGCTAACATTGTGGTAAATATATAGCATTTTACAGTAATTGTAAGCTACAAGTTACAATTTCTTGCAAATAAGAAACACTTAATGCAAAAATGCAACTATATCTATAAATATAATTATTACCTGTATGTATTTAATCCAGTAAATCCAACGACGTCGAGCTGACACTTCCGAGGTGTGGTCCATTAGGTATTTAATTAGCGACAGCTGGGCCATGTGCTGTGGGCGGAGCTTCCCGTCGACTTCCGTTTGTTACCGCCCACATGCGCAAACCAGCCAATCACAAGACGGCCCGCCAAAATGCACCGTGTGTATCAGAAATGTGTATGAAACTGCAATATAAAACCCAGCTGTGGGGTCGCTGTTCTATACACTGGGATACACTCAAAATCAGGTCAAGTGGTAAATGAGGACTTTCAAAGAAAAAGAGAATATATGTTGTTCAGACACTAACAAATGCAGTTACACTCTTTGATTTACGAGGACCTTGGCATAGTCCCCGTATTACCCTTAGGTCCGTGGAGCCCAGGTGAAATGTCTGGCGTGTTGTCCATGTAAACCACATATACCAACACACACACACGCACGCACACACACACACACACACACACACACACACGCACACACACACACACACACACACACACACACACAAAATATAAACGCTAGTGGTCGTTTTAAACCTCACTGTAAGTGTTCGAATCTGTGGCAGTCAGAAGATCACATGATGTTTTGCTTTCAGCCCAGCTGTGTGTGTGTGTGTGTGTGTGTGTGTGAGTGTGTGTGTGTGTGTGTGTGTGTGTGTGTGAGTGTGTGTGTGTGTGTGTGTGCAGGAGAGCCGCTGAACTGGCAGCCGAACACTTTTTCCTAGAACACGACGGGATGTTTCCAGGAACTGGGACTCGTGGATCGGCTCCAGACTCGGGTGAGCTTCTACATATCAGCATTTTAAGGTCATCACAGCCAGACTTCATTATAGCAGACCCACATGCTTTAATTACACAAATCCACTCCCAGAATACACTGCGAATCAATACAAATAGTTTAATCCAATTAAAAACAGTAATTTTCACTCAATATGTGTGTGTGTGTGTGTGTGTGTGTGTGTGTTCTCATGCTCATGAAAGAATGCATGCGTGAGTGTGTGTCTCTCTCCTCTTACTCAACCTCCTGGCTCTTCTCCCAGATCCCGATCCCGATCCGGTGTCCTCTGACATGCACTCTCTTTACCCAGCATGCAATAGCCGTCATTTCACCGTCTCGGTTACAGTAACTACAGACCAGATATAGTCCGGCTGTGAGTAACACACTTCTAGCCAAAATAACCTTCAATTTGTTACATGTCGTTTTGACCAAAATAACTTGTGAGTTTTATGATATTCCATCATGTGAGCAAAGAAACAGTGATTATAAGGTTTGGTTTCATTTCTTCACTCTTTGTGATCTAATGTTTGGTCTGGGCTGAGTTTGGACACTATTAGACGACTTTTACAGTTTTTTAACTGATTACACACATTTCCAAAACTTTACACACAAATCCAAGAATTGCACACAAAGCAAAACGTCTCACATCTCTTGCAAAATGAAGAACTGCATTCAGAATATCACAAACATCTCAAAAGCAAACGTTTGTCTTACGCTGCAAACACCTTCCCCATAATATTATATTCCTGGATATATCTCACACACACACAGTTATTCAAACCTAAAGCTCTTCTTTCACAAACATTTCTGTACAAGACTGAAAGTAATCGGCAGAGATGTTGAAAAGTTCCCGGTAAACACGAAAGCAAGATTGAAACCAAACTATTAATTGTTTTACTGTAAGCGTCTGTGGTTGTGAATACAGTTTTACACAGTCCGAAAAACCTATAACTCGACCTTTGACCTGTTTATAGGCCTATGTGTGTAAGAGTTGAACTGTAAAAGTGAAACTGCTGGCTGGGTGATGTCCGAGAAGAGTCCTTGAGCGCTGGACACACACCCGGACACCCGATCAGCTTCTATAATCTCCTCTTCTGAGGAAATCAGGCGATCTGTGTCTGAGCTGGCAGTGAAATGTGACGCCGCTAAACATCATGATGACGGACCAGTGAGCGCTAAATATATATATAACCGGTTCATGTTCCTCAGCTCGTCCAGACAAACTCGGCTCTGTCCCAACATCTGAAGGAGTTCAATCAAAGTTAACTTTATCTGGACAATAACTTTATTCTAGATCTGCTGTAAAGCCTAAACAATCTCTGTTACTGTAATCTCCTGTTATCACCGTAAAGCTGCTTTAAAACAGTCAATGTTGTTCAAAGCGATGAATAAATGAAGGTGACTCGACTATAACGTCATGCACCATCCGTCTGGTTTGTCTTCTCTAAGTAGGCACCATGTTAAAGCTGACATATTATGCCCCTTTTCACCAGATGTAATATACATCTCTGGTGTCCCAAGAATGTGTCTGTGAAATTTCATCTCAAAATACCAGATAATTTATTATGGCTTGTCAAATTTGCCACTTTTTGTGTGTGAGAAAAAACACGCTAATTTGTGTGTGTCCCTTTAAATGCAAATGAGCTTTAGCTCCGCCTCCGTTCAGAAGAGGGCGGAGTCTTTACACGAGCTTCAGAAACTCCAGCAATAACAAAACAGGCCAATCTCACTCATCCAGAATCCCAGACACACACACACACACACACACACACACTGACTATGGACAAAAAGCACTAAAATCTTCTTTGATGACATAATGTTCATTTTTGGGTGACCATCTTTTTAAATGTTTGCTACTATAAAACATGCTAGAAGTTTATCTTATATCAACATACATGCATTCAAAATCTACAATTTTCCACACAATTTGCTGGTGAGAGCAGATCTAAATTATGTTCAACCCACACAGCCGCTCATAAACGCACAAACACTTCCAGTGTCGGTCGCACACGGCTGTCTACACAAACACTGCACAAATACAGACTACTTCCAACACACACACACACACACACACACACACACACACACACACACACACACACACACACACACACACACACACACACACACACACACACACACTCCTGGCTAAGCTTCTGCTGAACTCAAGCATCAGAAGAGTCTCTGTCTGACTCGACCACGAGCTGCACTGCACGACTCTGGAATATTTCTTCCCACAAACGTGATCCCGGAGGAGGAGACACACAGGGCCTTTCCCAAATCCAGATGTGCACAAACAACAATGAGGACAGCTTATACTCGCGTTCTTCACTGCCCAACCAGAGTCTGTTATCAACATTTTCTTTGTTTAGGACTCGGAGAGGACGTGCATAACTCTCGCTCCGGGCCGCAGTCCAGCAAATGCCCCGGAGAAATCCTCTGGGATTAAACAGAGCAGGAGAAGTGGACACAGTGACCCGCTGACGTTTTCATGCACACTTACTACTGGAACATTCAAATATTCAATAGAACTAGAGAAAAAAAAGTTATTTAGACATTCTCTATGTGCAAAGTAAACAGACAGAGAGACAGACTTTTGCAATTCAGTAAATTCCTTTTCCTCTCTTTCCCAGCGTCAACGAAGATCTCTAAACTAAACCTCCTGTGTCTGGATGTAGGAAAAGCTCTTGAATAATCAAACTGTCAGGATTCTGTGCGGAGAGAGCTGGAGAAATGAGAAGGAATGAAGTAATATTTCAGAGTGGCACAGTAATGAGACCCTGGTGACAGAGAGAGAGAGAGAGAGAGAGAGAGAGAGAGAGAGAGAGAGAGAGAGAGAGAGAGAGAGGGGAGAGAGAGAGAGAGAGGTCTATTATTCACAGTCAGGAGATTATGTAACAGGAGCTGAGAGTGAGTTTATCCTCTTTCTCTCTTTGAGCTCCTCATCTTCGGCTCCAAAACTCTTTTTCCTCTTTCATCCAACTAACATGTTTATCTCAGTCTCTGTTCCAATTTATAGTGAGCAGCCTCACTGTCTAATGTTTATAAAGTAAGTTAAAACAAATATAATGTATAGACATACAGATATAACATATAGACAGCACAGACAGACATAATGTAGACAGACAGACATAATATATAGACAGACAGACATAATATATAGACAGACAGACATAATATATAGACAGACAGACATAATGTAGACAGACAGACATAATGTAGACAGACAGACAGACATAATATATTGACAGACAGACATAATATATAGACAGACAGACATAATGTATAGACAGACAGACATAATATATAGACAGACAGACAGACATAATGTAGACAGACAGACATAATGTATAGACAGACAGATATAATGTATAGACAGACAGACATAATATATTGACAGACAGACATAATATATAGACAGACAGACATAATGTATAGACAGACAGACAGACATAATATATAGACAGACAGATATAATGTATAGACAGACAGACATAATATATAGACAGACAGACAGACATAATGTAGACAGACAGACATAATGTAGACAGACAGACATAATATATAGACAGACAGACATAATATATAGACAGACAGACATAATATATAGACAGACAGACATAATGTAGACAGACAGACATAATATATAGACAGACAGACATAATATATAGACAGACAGACATAATATATAGACAGACAGACATAATGTAGACAGACAGATATAATGTATAGACAGACAGACATAATATATAGACAGACAGACATAATCTAGACAGACAGATATAATGTATAGACAGACAGACATAATGTATAGACAGACAGACATAATATATAGACAGACAGACATAATGTATAGACAGACAGACATAATGTATAGACAGACATATAATGTATAGACAGAGACATGATATATAGACAGACAGACATAATGTAGACAGACAGATATAATGTATAGACAGACAGACATAATGTATAGACAGACAGACATAATGTATAGACAAACAGACAGACATAATGTATAGACAGACATATATAATGTATAGACAGACATATAATGTATATACAGGCATATATAATGTATAGACAGACAGACATAATGTATAGACAGAGACATAATATATAGACAGACAGACATAATGTAGACAGACAGATATAATGTATAGACAGACAGACATAATGTATAGACAGACAGACATATAATGTATAGACAGACAGACAATGTATAGACAGACACTATATAATGTATAGACAGACAGACATAATGTATAGACAGACATATATAATGTATAGACAGACAGACATATAATGTATAGACAGACAGATATAATGTATAGACAGACAGACATAATGTATAGACAGACAGACATAATGTATAGACAGACAGATATAATGTATAGACAGACAAACATAATATATAGACAGACAGACAGACATAATGTATAGACAGACAGACATAATGTATAGACAGACAGACAGACATAATGTATAGACAGACAGACATAATGTATAGACAGACAGACATAATGTATAGACAGACAGATATAATGTATAGACAGACAAACAATATATAGACAGACAGACAGACATAATGTATAGACAGACAGACATAATGTATAGACAGACAAACATAATATATAGACAGACAGACAGACAGACAGACAGACATAATGTATAGACAGACAGACATAATGTATAGACAGACAGACATAATGTATAGACAGACAGATATAATGTATAGACAGACAAACATAATATATAGACAGACAGACAGATATAATGTATAGACAGACAAACATAATATATAGACAGACAGACAAACATAATATATAGACAGACAGACAGACAGACAGACAGACAGACATAATATATAGACAGACATAAATAATGTAGACAGACAGATATAATGTATAGACAGACAGACATAATGTATAGACAGACAGACATATAATGTATAGACAGACAGCCAGACATAATGTATAGACAGACACTATATAATGTATAGACAGACAGACATAATGTATAGACAGACATATATAATGTATAGACAGACAGACATATAATGTATAGACAGACAGACATAATGTATAGACAGACACTATATAATGTATAGACAGACAGACATAATGTATAGACAGACAGATATAATGTATAGACAGACAGACATAATATATAGACAGACAGATATAATGTATAGACAGACAGACATAATGTATAGACAGACAGACATAATGTATAGACAGACAGATATAATGTATAGACAGACAAACATAATATATAGACAGACAGACAGACATAATGTATAGACAGACAGATATAATGTATAGACAGACAGACATAATGTATAGACAGACAAACATAATATATAGACAGACAAACATAATATATAGACAGACAGACAGACATAATGTATAGACAGACAGATATAATGTATAGACAAACAGACATAATGTATAGACAGACAGACATAATGTATAGACAAACAGATATAATGTATAGACAGACAGACATAATGTATAGACAGACAGATATAATGTATAGACAGACAGACATAATGTATAGACAGACAAACATAATATATAGACAGACAGACAGACAGACAGACAGACAGACATAATGTATAGACAGACAAACATAATGTATAGACAGACATAATGTATAGACAGGTAGACATAATGTATAGACAGACAAACATAATGTATAGACAGACAGACAGACAGACAGACATAATGTATAGACAGACAGACATAATGTATAGACAAACAGACATAATGTATAGACAGATAGACATAATGTATAGACAGACAAACATAATGTATAGACAGACAGACAGACAGACAGACATAATGTATAGACAGACAGATATAATGTATAGACAGACAGACAGACATAATGTATAGACAGACAGACAGACAGACAGACATAATGTATAGACAGACAGACACTATATATTATATAGGATAGTTGTTAGATGTTATCTGCTGGTGTTTTCAGATGTCTGGAGCTCATATCTAGTGTGTGACTGAAGCGTCTGTGAAACTCTTGAAGTGTGAAACTGAAGATCCACAGTCTGTCATGTTCCCTGATCTGGAGAACTCTTTATCATCGCTTTATATCAATATATCAGTGCTCTCTCTCTCTCTCTCTCTCTCTCTCTCTCTCTCTCTCTCTCTTGTCGATATCTGTTTTGGTGCTCTGTGTTGTTTTAGCTCTCTTCTCTTCTCTTCTCTTCTCTTCTCTTCTCTTCTCTTCTCTTCTCTTCTCTTCTCTTCTCTTCTCACCAGCGCTCCTCCTGTCACGAGGACAAAAAGCAACACTGATTTCCATTTCACAGACCTGATTCCCAGCGTTCGCAGCGCGGGAGAGGAACAGAGAGACTGCAGTTTGTGATGATTTCATCCGTCATGTGAACCTCAGAGATTCCTGAGGCCTCGGTCTCACATCAGGACTATAAATAGAGGTTTGGTGGCCGAGCGAGAGGGCATTTATCATGCAAAGAAGAAGAAGAAAATGTGTCTGGTAACATATAATCTGCATTTAGGGAAGAAATGTGTAGAAATTAGTGCTGGGCAATGATTAATCATGATTAATCACATCCAAAATAAAAGTTTGTGTTTACATAATATGTGTTCTGTGTATAATTATTTTGTATATATAAATACACACATATGCAGGTATATTTAGGAAAAATGTGTTATGTATAAAATATTTATATATAATATAAATTATGTATAAATATATACAGTATATACATGTACATATTTATTAAATATATACATGCATATGTGTGTATTTATATATACAAAATAATTATTGTATTAAAAACCCAAACTTTTATTTTGGATGCAATTAATCGCGATTAATTGTTGCACAGCTCTAGTAGAAATGTGTCTATTTTACTATAGAACACCAAATCGAGAATGTTTATTAATTATTAATTAATTAACCAAATTATTGTGCATTTTTGTATTATTTCAGCATAGATTTAGTAGATTAGATTTAAAAAAGTAATGCAACATTCGGTTCCGGAAGTAAAAACTCTATAGAGAAATAGATATTTAACTTATAAACCTTTAAAGACAGTTCTGCTGTGAGCTACGAGGTTATGAGGTTTCTGTCGAAGCCATCAGTCGCATTATTTCAACTTAGTTTTAAAATAATTGTTTAACATTCACTGTGAGATAAATTCCGTTAAATCTACGGTAAAAAAATGGCAGCTGTGGTTGCCAGAAATTTAGTGTAAAAAATACAGTAGCAACATATTAGGTTTTACAGACTTAACTTAAATTTACAGTAAAAAAAAAAAACATATATCATTAACTGATATAATGTTAATTTACAAAACTATTGAAGCACTAATATCTGTTTTGTACCATTTTAATACACTGACATCCACCAATCACAGTGGAGATGAGAGTCACATGATCAGTCAAAGCTCATCACAACTGCTTAGAAAACTGATTAGAAGACACTAAGAAAAACTATGAAGAAACAGTTATTTCAACAAAAGTACATCAAATGTGAAGTGTCACGCAGGGAACTGTGGGAATGTCTATTTACAGTTTTTCACTGTAAATTATACAATGACTTTCTTTTTCATTTCTTAAAACTCTAAAGTTAACGGTATGTTACTGTAAAATGACATTAAATGTACAGTTAGATCTATCACAGTTAATCACCGTATATAGTACAGAAACTTTTCCACTGTAGAATTTTTACCGTTAAAATCACTAAATTTTTTTACAGGGTTGTTATTCATGGTGAAAGACTACATTACCCATGATGCCGTATTGAAATTCCACCAATCAGAGAGTCGCAACAAGCAAATGGCGCCAAAAGAGCTCCGCCCACTCTCATGAAACCCAGTCTCACGGCAATTCGTACAAATTTTATGAGGTGGCTAATTCGTACGAATTTGTACGATTTTTGCTAAATCGTACATATTTTATGAGTTTCCCAATTCATATGAATCCGTATGAATGACCTACACCTGACCCCGCCCCTAAACCTGCCCATCACATGGGTTTAGACAAATCATACAAATTCGTACGAGTGAGGTCATACGAATTAGCCACCTTTTACTCACTCGTACGAATTCGTGGTGAGATATCGTTGGAATTACGCAATCAAAACAGAATTTTAAATCAAGGGGTGTTATTGGGCAAAATGCAAATGTTGCAGAGAATAGATGCAGTATAGAACTGTACAGTACAGGCTGTTTATCTGTTTCATGATGCTATTTCTCTTGTATTTGAAACGTCAGACATAAACTGCATGAGAACAAACGTCACGTCTCACATCAAAGTAACGAGACGAGTCGACCTTGAAGAGTCTCATGCGTGTTCGCGTGAAGATCGGTCTGAATAATGAGCGATCCGTGTTTCAGCTGTGTCCCATTAACCTTCCTGAATCCCATCCACATGAGATCAAAGGGGCGGGGCTTCATATCAGAGCGGGAGAGGGGCGGGGCTTCCGATCAGAGCAGGAGGGGGTGGGGCTTCAGATCACAGATGAGAGGGCGGGGCTTCAGCCCAGAGTGGGGGCGGGGCTTCAGCTCATGGAGAGCAGCTGTTGCGCGGGTGTTGCATCATCACTAGAGACATGAGAGAGGTTTCATTCTCACAGATGTTCAAATATGTATGAGGAAGATTTCACAGTCCTGCCGGGCAAATCGAAGACTGGGACGCAGAGGGAGGATACAGATCACAGAGAAAATCGATGGAGAGAGACAGTTCGCAGTTCTGTGAGGCAAAAGAGTGAAATAAGTGAAGGCACGCGCAAGGCCTTTAGAGTGGAGGAGCTGGAAGGTTATGAAATCACCCTGTAAAAGATGAACATCGAGAACATTATCAGTGGTCTTAAAAACCTTGTGATCCGAACAAATCTGAGTCTCTTTTCCTTTTTTCCCAGAGCAAAATCTCTCGTCCTTGACCACTCCCTGCCTGTTATGACCTGGTTTTCCTCACAACCTTCAGAAATCGTTCTCTCTGATGCGTGTGTGTGTGTGTGTGTGTGTGAGAGAGAGAGAGATAAGAGATAAGGAAATACAGAGCAGAAGGAAAGGCAAACTGAGACTCACGCTTGTTGCAGAGAGAGAGAGAGTTATGTGTTACCGCCTCTTGTTCTCTCTCTACAAGATAATCATGTTGGCTTGACAAAAGAAAACACACTGATCTACTATTTGAGCTTCTTCTTCTGTGACCAGAATTATAAATCAATCCAAACCGTTCCAGCTACAACTCCACTGTTCAGACATTAGATTTCGTAAACCGGACGATCAAAGCTACGAAACATCCCATAGACTGTCATTGTGGGGCCAAAACACACACACACACACACACACATGCCTGAAGCGTGTCTGTTCTCCAGTGGTCAGTGACGCTGTTCTCCAGATGTGATGTTGTGCTTGTGTTTATTTTCTTAGTTACCCACAGATCTGCAGGGTCAAAGGTCAAGTGACTGAGATAAGCTCTGCCCAATGAATGGAGAGGGGCGGGGCCAGCCATGACTCACGGGTTAATAACTACCATGTGCTTTATCATCCGGGTTAATTCATTACATTTCGACATTGGTGAAGATATATTTGTCCAGGAATATTTCAGCCCAAAAACATAGGAAAAATTATTTCTTGTTTTAGTATATTAACATATTTGTATTGGTTTTGTTTTTAAAATTGTATATAAAATATATAAATATATATCTTTATATTTATGTACTTTATGGAAAATCAAAATGTATTTTACTATATATATATAATATTTTTAAATAAAATACAAAAAAATAATATATTTATATCTTTATATTTATGTATTTTTTGTAAAATCATGGAAAATATATATAAAAAATATAATATTTATATCTTTATATTTATGTATTTTATGGAAAATCATGGAAAACATCATTTCTTGGTTTTTTTTTATACTGTGTTTTTACTGGATTCTCGTTCAGGGTTTTGCACTTGAGTCAGTTTCAGTGATGAAACGCACAGACGGCGGCGATTGACCAGTGTCAGTTTCTGAGATGGACCTTGCCTTCAACACACACACACACACACACACACACACACACACATCTGCAGGCCAGCCAAAGTGCAGAGTTGAGCAACAGATCCTGCTACACATTAACAGATGAGGTCACAGAAACCCTCATCCCTTCTTTCTCTCGCTCCGTCGCCTTTCATGTGTTCGGCTCAAGCTGGGCGGATATTATATATTTCACTGCGTTTAAGCTTTCATTTAACACATGAGACCCACAACAACCAAACCTCCAGTGTCGAGAGTAACGCGTTACTAGTAACTCGAGTTATGTAATCAGATTACTTTTCCAAGTAACTAGTAAAGTAACGCATTACTTTTAAAATATACAACACAATATCTGAGTTACTCTTTCAAATAAGTAACGCAAGTTACTTTGTTTTCCCATTTATTGACTGACAGCTCTCCTGTCCTCATGTTGAGAGAAATCGAAGTGCAGAGGCGTGTGTGTGTGTGTGTGTGTGTGAACATGTTATTGTAGTTCTAGACTAAATGTGAGCATTTGCTCTTCTCAGTTGCACAAAAACAGATGAAATATTCCACAAAATGAATAAAATCAGTGAAATGCAGAATCAGAATACTATCCAAACGCCCAATAACTAAATATGTTAAATAAAACATACATTTTTATGCATTTAATCTCACTTTATTGACCAATGCACTTGCTTCTTGACCTTCGATGATTCAGTGAAACCATAAGCAAAAATGACTGTAGATTTTTTTGTTTTTATTGGTAAAGTAAGTGTTGAACTTTCCTCTCCTGCATCCTCTTCTTCCGTTATTCTTCCCTTCATCCTGAGGATTATTATTTCACTTTTGGTGTGAAAGAGTCTTTACATTTGCCCCCAAAATATAACTTTTTTGTTATAAAAAAACAAGCCCAGGTGAAAAAAAGTAACGCAAAAGTAACGTAACGCATTACTTTTCTATAAAATTATAACGCAATTAGTAACTTTTGAAGGGAGTAACACAATATTGTAATGCATTAGTAAGTGAGTTTCCCCAACACTGCAAACCTCTGGCATCAGAACACTCCCGTCTTCAGGACGGATCCGGCCCAATCTGGGAGATCTGGCTTCCCGTAACGGGACACCGTGTTCAAAGTCGCCACACAGTTCGGGAGAAAGAGCCCGGGATAAGATTTCACTCCCACTCCCAACCCGGCCTCTCTGAGGAAAACTGTCATTCCGCTGAATAATGGAGGGAGGAGAAGAAAGACGGTGGAGGAGAGTCACATGGGAAAGATTTCACACGATCTCTCTGAACTTTACGTGAAAAAGTTTCGGTTTGTAAAAGACGAGTCGGCCACATGTACAGACGAAACTACATAAGGCATATCTTATGAGCCAGAGGCTTTGATTAATTATGCCACTGGAATTATCGGAGGGCCGTTTCATCTTCAGCTCAGTCTGGCCGTTTGATTGGTTATTCTCAATTCAAGCCTAAAATATTACTCTCAGTAACCCACATAACATTCATTAGCTCGATCCATAAGTGCTTTCACGATAACGAGATAGTCTGGCTATTTCACCAAATCTCTGGTGCTTTTCGGACATTTTTGACCGCAAAATTTTTTTTTTTTTTTTTTTTTTGGTTTGAATTTTAACTTCATTGAAATGGTACGAATCTTGGTAAAGCTTTTGGCACTTGCTGTGTGAACACACACACAAATCATGGACATGATTCGAACAGGTTTAATGGTCCTGAAACAACAGTCACACTCGAGCTCCTCGCGGTCAGAAACGAGCGCATTGGAAATGAATGGAGACGAAGTTCCTCTAGTGGAAGCGTTTGGAACTGCAGCCGAACAACATCTCACTGAAAGACCATTTATTGAGATATCAAGATCAGATTTAGAACACAACTTGTTTAGATTTATGGCTTTGATTTTCTTGCAGTTTAAGAGTAAAATATGATTATGAAAATATATATTTCAAATAAAAATATGCATTTTTCATAACAATACACGTAAAATTCATTTTTCACACATAATTTTTTCACTTCAGCAATAATCTGCCAAGTGTCGTGTTTAAGAGATCAAACTTCAGTCTGTCGCTCTAAAGCGTTCAAGATTTACAACAGTTTAAGTTGGAAATGTAATTTTCTTGTCTATGCTCAAAGAGTGAATAAATGGATTATAAATGCAGCGTAAATATAATTTAGCACCATAAAATCTTTTAAAAATTACTTCAAAAACCTAATCAAACTAAAATATAGTACATTCATTTCATTGACAAAAAAATAAAAAAAAACATTTGGTCATTTTTGTCCGACACGCGAGGAGCACCAGAGGGTTGAAACTGTGGAGCATCGCTATACTAAACTAAATACTTCACTAACACAGCCGTAGAAAGAAATAGCTCAAAATATTAATAATAACTATAGGACTGTAGCATTGTTCCCTGCCTCTTCCAGACTGATGTTTGCTCTCCCGCGGGACACTAGGAAACACATGTGGCGTTCAGGACACGGCCCAGACTCAGGCGTGTGCGCGCTATATTTGGTGCGATGTGGAGAGCTTTCCTCCAGATAAAGCCGCCGTCACCGGGACACGAGTGCCTTTCTTGGTGTTGCAGTGTGTGTGATTGATGGGGAAGCTGCGCCTGTATTCTGTCTAATTATAGTGAGAGCAACTGCTGGAAATATCTGATCCCATCCGCATTCCTGCTCTCGCTGGGACACTGAGGAATGTGATCCGGGGTGTTTGGCTTTTCTTCTCCCCCTCCCGTGTGTGTGTGTGTGTGTGTGTGATACACCAGGAACCCTGAGGCCAAGTGGACAAAACCGCTGACGTGGCGAACAGGCTGAGGCTCCACTGAGGCCTTCAGTCCTCGAGAATTCTTTAGCAAGGAGTTTTAATGCATGAACTAAACCAACAATGTTTGATGCACAAAAGTAGTGAATAAACAGATTTGGATTTTTATGAATGGATGAACTGAAGCAGAGCCGATGCCGTAACTGAATCAGGAGTTCTGGTTCAGCGAACAGGAACATTGAGGTTCTCAGAGTTATGAACAAACGTTCTTCCGGTAACGCTAATAGAACGTTCGCTCAAAGTTATCTGGTCTTTAATAATGTTCTCAAAACGTTAGCATCATAAACTGAATATTTTTATTCTGAAACATTTCGTTAGACATTCATCGAACGTTTTTTAAACGTCGAACATCGAAACGTTTCGATAGTGTTTGTAAAGTGATAAAATGGAACACTCCCTTGAGAAAAACATTTTAAAAACTGGACATTTGGAAAATGTCTTATTTTAAAAAATTAAAAACTTATTTTTGTTATCTGGGAACATATCTCATATCTCAATAGTTTCAAGCATATGCATATTACATCAAGTAACCTCAGAGCGAATAACAGGTCTTTATTAAAGTCCCCCTGTAGCCAATTTGTATCCCTTGAAACTCATATTTAAGTTTTTTCCTTGCAAAAACATTCTTCATGTCTTAAAACATCTTGAATGTAACTCGACACCCGTGCCTCATTTAGTATGCGCGGTTCTATGAATATGCAAATGAGCCCCGCCTCCACTCACTCACTCAGCTCAGAGATCCACTGGTTGTCGATCACACGTTGATCTGATTGGTTACAAGGTAGTTTGTGACGTCAGAAACACCAGCGATTTCAAAGCGTGTTTTTGAGACTGTCTTTGGTTCACTGCAGTTTTGAGGAGGAAATACTCAGCAATGGAGTCGACTTATGAATTTACACATGCTTTGTCTTAAAGCACATTAAAAACACCACATAGACACATAAACAACATTAACGCTGGATTTACACCACAGGGGGACTTTAAAAGCTTTATATGTTGTGCTCTTAAAATGAAAGGTTCAATGAAGAACCTTAAAAGTCCATGAACCCCTCCATTGGTTCCCCAAAAAACACATGAAGAACATTTTAATAATCTAAAGAAAGACTCAAAAGAATTTTTTTTTTTTTAGAGTGAATTGTTCAAAATCAACATTTTCCTCTGTATTCCGACTGTATTCCTCTCTATTTCCTCTATCGTTTTAGTCTAAAGAAACCAAGCCAACGAAAAACAAACAGTGTGAAAACTCTAAAGTCTCCATTGTGGAGTTTAGGTGTTTCTGAAACTATTCAGCTTTGCAAAAGTTTGGAAATTAAATATTTATTAAATCAGTGAAGTTGAACTTGAATGTCTGGAGCTCCAGTCATCTCTCCATAACAAAGAAATTAACGACATTATGAAACAACGAAAAGTTGTAAATTGGTGTGATGAGTGAAAACATCTGTCAGTAACCAGCAGAGAAGAGAGAGAGAGAGAGAGAGAGAGAGAGAGAGAGAGAGAGAGAGAGCTTTGACGTAACCGGAGTCGAGCGCCTCATCCGAGTCGGTTCCCCTCGGGGTGTCGAGTTTCACAATCTCTTTCTGTCTCAATCATTTACATTTGATCATTTAGCAGACGCTCTTATCCAAAGCGACTTACAAAAGAGGAGAGCAATAGAAGCAGTGAAACTAACATGATGTAAGTGCTATGACCCTTCCCAGTTTAGCCTAACACAGTACATGTAATTATTATTATTATTATTTTCTTTCTGAATCACACCAGCAATATTTGCTTTTGATTCGGATACAAACGCCATTATCTCACAATGCACGCATGTCTACACTGCAAACAATGCTTTTTTACTTAGTATTTTTGTCGTTTCCAGTCCAAATATCAAAAAATACTCAAATCAAGATGCATTTAAAGGATGAGTCTTGTTTTCTGGGTAAATAAATCAAAATTAAGTGAGTTGTAGCTTAAAAAAAGCAGAATTATCTGCCAATGAGGTTAGAAAAATAATGTTGTTTCTGTTTGAATTAAGATTATTTCTCTTACCACATTGGCAGATAATTTTGCTTATGAACTCAATTTGATTTATTTACCCAGAAAACAAACCATAATATCTTAGATCATTTTACTCATCTCTTGAGTTAAGTATTTTTAGATATTTGGACTGGAAACGACAAAAATACTAAATAAGAAAAGCATTTTTTTTGCTGTGTATAGACACAATTTAATTAAACACTGAATAAAAACCAACAAATATGTTGAGGAATGAAGATTTTTCAATGTAAACACACTCAAGTACGCCAAAAAGCAATCAAAATATAAGCCAGCGGTGTTGTCCAGGTCACGGCGGCTGTGAAGGGGTTAAGCGGAGCACATGTGACTGTAAGAACACAGATCTCCATTCATCAGAGAAGAGAAGAGGGAGGAGACCGACCGTGACTCAGGAATTCCAGCACAGCGGTCACGTGAACACACACATTTATTAAGCATATGCTAGCAGCGCAGATCTCCTCGCGGGGCCAGACGGACAGCGCTTCATCCGAGCCCACACTATCATTTATGAGTTTTAATCCCATTAAATTGTTCCCATTAAATCTAACAAAAGCTGATTAGTGCAAAACTGGAAAAAGCCAGATTAAGTGTTTCTCTGTGTTACTATAACTTGTTTGTTTACATGTAATGTAATGCATTAACTAATGGGATCTTATTGTAAAGTGTTAGCGTTTAAATGAATTATCTTTTCAGATGTTCAAGTATCCGCACCCTGAGAGCATGCGGTGGTAACGCAGCTGAAACATGCTTTATCCACCAGAAAAGGCCAAAGGACAGATCGTTTACGAGCTTCGAACTGGCAGCGCGAGAATAAAAATAGACGCGAGTGTCGGCTTGCTCAGCGTTGGGTTTCTCCACATGAGGGACGAAAACAATGTGCCGTACAAGTCCCAGCCTGCGCGTTCGGGGGAAGAAAGAGAGATACTCTTCCACATTCAAGCATTCTTTGGTTACCTTAGCTTTGCAAATTGTCGTGATATCAGTTACCATTATCGAGGCAATGAATTCCCAGCATGCACCGAGACTAAACCTTCCCTTCTGGCACTCGTTGAGGTCGTTGCATCATCGATGATTCAGCGAGGGCAGACAATAAGCCAACCACACACACGTCAGATTGTTATTACAAGGTCAGAAATTGTATTTGGCAATTCTTAAACAAGTGCATACAATACAGCTAAAAGCGTTTCAGTTTTTGCCAAGTGCTTAAAGAGTATTAGTCACATTCTGTGTTTAAACATGGACTGCCACCAGCTCTACTAGTACACCGAGCGCTCGCTCTGAACAACCACTGAATGGGGGAATAGTGCGTACATACATACCATTTATCCTCCAAAAAAATATAGAAACACAATATATTCAAAAAAAAAAGGGGAAAAAATTATACAGCCATGTTTACCAAGTTCCTTTGAGTTCATATGTACATAGTTTTGGATGGTATGCAGTATGATTGGTGTCAAAAGCAAACGCAACGCGAAATCAAGGGTCTCGTTCCTTTTTCACCTTTACGTCTCCAGCTAAAATGGTGGCGATCTCTCCTTGCATGAACGCCCAGGGCACGTTGGAGCCGACTAGCGGGCATTTCTCTCCGCTAGGGCAGTAAACCTCTCCCGTGGCGCCCTGCTGTTTGATGCTCTCGCGGGAACACGGGAAACAGAACTTGTGTGACGGCACGGACGGGCACTGGACGAAGTGTGTGTCCTCGAGGCGCTCGTGGCACAGGGTGCAGCACAACGGCACGCTCCCGGGCGGCACCGAGGAGTCGGGAGCGCTCTGCGGGTCCATGGGCGCGCCGAGAGCTAGCCGCCTCTGTGCCGCGGGCGACGGGGGGCTTCCGGTGTTCCTCCGGCTCGCGGTCGTCGAGTGCACCTGGTCTTTGGGCGATCCGGTGCCGGCGTTATCCGCGGCTAGGATGAGCGCGGCCATGGGCGACTGGCCGTTCTGCGCGGTGGGCTCGGGGGGGGTGGTGCGCGGGTGCGGGGAGATCGTCGACGGCGGGGCGGATAGGAATCCCGGTAAAGCCGCGGTCGACATCTTGAGCACCTCGGATGGAGACGGGAGCCACGGCGGAGCCTCGCCGTTGAGTTTAGCCGCGGTTCCCTCGCCGTCCGGCTCAGGAGACGGTTTCCTCTTAATGCCCCGCGAGTGTTTACCGCGGTCTGGAGAGAGAGAGAGAGAGAGAGAGAGAGAGAGACACTGGCTTAGAGACGGAAAACTCCACTAAACTAGTCTGACGCTTCATGCATGACCGTCATTTTTGGCTTTAGACAAAATACAATTTTATTGGTAACACTTTACAGTAAGGTTCATTAGTTAATGTATTACGGAAAACTCAACTCCAACGCTTCATGTGTGACCATTGTTTGCACAAAATGTGCCATGTGCCCCGGATGACGAAACGGCATGTCAAGCCATGAAGCACATTACAAACATTATGAATGCATGCATTATCTAGAGTTTAACACATGCTTTGAAATCTCACACTCCGCTAAAGACTGAATGCATTAGGTTTTAATGTGCATTAAACATTGAGTTTGAAAACATTACGTTTTAAACACCAACTAGTTTTAAACAACACTCATTTTAAACTAGTCTGACGGTTCATGCATGGCCACGGTTGGCTCTGTTTTCTGGCTTTAGACAAAATACAATACAATTTTATTTAAAAACAACCAAAGTGCTTTAAAAAAGACAAGGAAACTAACAATAAGATAGAAAACATAAAACAGTGAAGCAAAATAAAGAACAATGAAATGGAAAGCCTATGAATTAAGGTAAAATATTGACAAATAATGATAAAGAAATATTGAAAGCAATTTAAAAAATGTGCCATGTGCCCCGGATGACGAAACGGCATGTCAAGCCACGAAGCACTTTTACAAACATTATGAATGCATGCATAATCTAGAGTTTAACACATGCTTTGAAATCTCACACTCCTCTAAAGACTGAATGCATTAGGTTTTAATGTGCATTAAACATTGAGTTTGAAAACATTGTTTTAAACACCAAGGGCATGTGTAAATATGACAGAATTACAGCATCTTAAAATATTGTAAAGATTGCGTCCAGTTCGAGTGTGAACAGAAAATCTAGAGTTTGAAAGCATGCACTGATGCTACTGTTCTGCAAACAAATGCATGTGTTCATTTGAACAATAGAAGAATAATATGGCGTGTTACAACATCTCATATTATTCTAAAGATTGAATCCAGATTAAAAAAATATGAGTGTGAACAGAAAATCTAGAGTTTGAAAGCATGCTATAATGTTTTATATTGTTTTGCAAACAAAAGCATGTGTAATATAAACAATAGAAGAAGAATATGGCGTGTTACAACATGCTCTGTTATTCTAAACATTTGAATCCAGTTTGAAAAATCTGAGTTTGAACAAAATCTAGTTTGAAAGCATGCTCTGATGTTTTAAACGACATATGCATGTGTAAATAAGACATGATATGAAGTTTTTTTCTCTTTTAAAGATTAAACTACAGCATGCTCTGATGTCTAAAGCTTGAATAATGACAATACAGACGCAAAACATGGAGTTTGTGTGTTTTTTTACTATCCCAAACATTGCATGGATGCATAAGCATGTGTAACTGTACTGTAAGCACCACATGCATGCATGCACGGTTCTGAATGCACGATCCGTACCTGTTTTCAGGGCCCCGGAGCCGCTCTCGAACCCGAGCCGGTGCTGCAGCGCCGCGTGCTCCTTCTTGAACCGGGAGTCGAGGTTCTGCAGCGCCATCAGGTCCCGCACCGTCTTGCCCTTCTGCGTCCAGTCCTCGACGCGCTTGTGTACGTCGCTCGCGTCGCTCATGCTGTGTTTCTCCTTCATGTCCTCCGCGCGTTTGCCCGCATGCTCCGGTGGGATGCCCATCTGCACCGATCTCCCGTTAAGCGCGTGCACTGGCAGGGTCCCGTTGACTAGAGGAACCAGACTGGGCGGCACGGCTCCGGTCCGGCGCGGGTTCGGGCTCTGGCGGTTCAGCTCCGGGGGCTCGTCGGGCTTCGGGAACCCGTTTGGCACCGGGATCCCGTTCGCTTGCCGGGACTGGTACTCCGGACCCAGTCTCGGGGGTCTATCCGACGCGAGCGGGTACCGATCCAGTGGTTGCGGAGGGCGTGAGCCCGGTTCCGTGTGGTTGATGGGCTGGATGTCCTTCCCCGGTTTGCCCCCCGGTCCCGGTGATCTGCCCTCCTGGAAGCCGTGAGCACGCTTCAGCTGTCGTGCAGTCTCGATCACAAACTCGATCCGATCCGCTCCTTCGTAGTTGACGCATCCGCGACACACGGCTTCGGTAAAATCCCAGATCATAGCCCACGGCATGCGGGGAAGATCGCACAAATAACACGATTGCCTGCGCGAGGCAGCGACCGCCGCGGACGACATGCTGCTGAACACAAACGGCGAAATATGCAACTGAAATCTCCAAATGTTGCGCGTTCTTATTAGGGAAAAAAATAATAATAATATATCTCGGTTTATTTTCCCCAGCCCCGTCCGAAAAAAAACGAGAAAAACGGTGAAGTTACGCTCCGAAGTTCATGGCAGTGTGCGCGCTCCAGCCCGCGAGCTCTCGGTGTGCGAGCGGTGACGTCACCGCGACGCTTCTATTTACTTGAGTCTTCGAGCGCTCGATCTGCGCATGCGCGCTGCGCTCCCCCCTCACAGAACGGCGCGCTGAAAGAGAGCGAAAGAGCGATCAAAAACATCGACAAAAAGGTGGAACACATGCCAAAAAAGTGCGTATTTACAACGTAGGTCCGTCTTCCTTGCTATGCGAGGAATATAAGTGTAATTAGGACGTTAGATTATTAAAGTATTGCACATTTTTGAATCTGACTGAATGGAATAGCTTTCCTACCATGCAGTGTTAACCATTTCCATGTCACAGCAGTGTCTTAATTTCGATAAAATGTTGAACTCAAACGTTTTAAAGACTGAAATTTTTGATCAAACTGATTTTTTTTTTCGTAATCACTTTATAGTATTTACTGCGTTGTCGACGTAAATATCTTAGCTAACGTAAATAAAATAGGCTATAAAACGTTTTACCAACGTTCCCATTAAGTTATGAAAACGTTGTGTGGGAAACAACCTCACAAACATCAGGAAATATTTGCATATTGTGATGTTTTAATGGTATTAGTTTGTTTTGTCACTCAAAATAAAAATAAATGGTTAACAAATATGATCTTTAAGTTGAGCAATGTCATGTTAATTTTCTTTTTATCGTGTAAACAAATAATCATGTTGTATTGATTTTAAACCCTATGAGTTCATGGGGTTCTGCGGTACAGGAATGACCCAATTACAGATCCAATGATCCAATGCAATAGTTTTAAATGTGCTGTGAGTAAATGTGACCTCAGGATCCACACAGTTCCACATTCCAACCCAGCGTCATCACTTTAACTCTTCCATAACCTCAAATACATAAAACAACACAACCGCCGGAATGAGCCTTTGACTCTGACACAGTTCAGGGAAATTACTGCAGTTTTGACTGGTTTATTTTATAGTTTCAGCATGCACTTGTGTGTCTGTAGATTATTCATCTACTGGACTTCGTTCAGCCTCAAAGCCAGATTCATGCCTGCCAAGAGCATGTGATTCATGAAGCCTGGCAAAATTATGGAAAGTCCCATAGTGAAGACAACGAGTCTAGACCACGTGGTTCTGCCTTTCCAAATTCTTTCATGCATTTATGCATGACTCATGACTGAAAGTGAGTTGGCCAATAATTCTGCTGGCTACATGTAGGTCAGAGGTGCTGCTCTTCCGAAACACAAGTTTTAATTACACTGGAAAAAAAATAATGGTTTAACCCTCTGGTGCTCTTCGATTTTTTTTATTTTTGTTGTCAATGAAAATGAATGTACTATATTTTAGTTTGATAATGTTTTTTATTTCATATTTTTTATTTTTAGGGGATTTGTTTTATACTAAATTATATTCACGCTGTATTTATAATCCATTTATTCTCTTTTTGAGCATAGACCTGAAAATGAAATTTCCAACTTAAACTGTTGTAAATCTTGAACGCTTTAGAGCGACAGACTGAAGTTTGATCTCTTCAAAGACGACACTTGGCAGATTATTGCTGAAGTGAAAAAAAAAAAAGAACATAAAAAATTAACAGAATTTGATGTGTATTGTTATGAAAAATGCACAAAAATACTATTATAAATTTTCATATGAAATATAGATTTTCAAAATCACGTTTTACTCTAAAACTGCAAGAAAATCAAAGCCGTAAATCTAAACAAGTTGTGTTCTAAATTTGATCTTGATATCTCAGAAATGGTCTTTCAGTGAGATGTTGTTCGGCTGCAGTACCAAACGCTTCCACTAGAGGAACTTCGTCTCTCATTCATTTCCATTTTTGACGGCGAGGAACACAATTGTGACTATTTTTTACAGGACCATTTAACCTTTTCGAATCATGTCCATGATTTTGTGTGAGTGTGTGTGTGTGTGTGTGTGTGTTCACATAGCAAGTGCCAAAACCATGACCAAGTTTTGTACCATTCTGATGAAGAAAAAAATGTATGTAAAACGTAAAAGACCGAAGAGCACCAGAGGGTTAAAACATTTTTCCTTCAGAAATTGCTAGTCAATTTCACAAATAATTGCACATGAAGTTAAAAGACTATAGTATTTTCATAGTAAAACATGCCATTTTTACAGTGTATATGCTGTAGACAGAGTGCTTTTGTTAATGAAATGTGGAATTATGTCAAAACTCTCCGTCTTTCTGTCCGACCAGCTCACAAATCTGGTTTTCTCGGGCGAAGCGATTCAGGAGCGGGACTTGTTTTTGCAGGCACTCATGAGGAAGTAAGAGAGTTAGTATGTACCTCACCCATCCGTGGAAAAACAAACCAACCCTGTACTGGCAGACGGCCAGAGATCCGTGAACACGCTCCGCTGAACGAGGCGCTGCCAAGCCGAAAACACGCTGACAGCGAGTGCATGCTGGGCTCTGCCCAGAAACATGATCAGGGATGCTTTTCTGCATTTCTGTTTTGACAGCAGAATTTATATCAGGTGGTCAGGAAGCGTTTAAGATATTTAAATGCACATCATGTAGAGGTTTCTCTGTTGTGTGATGCAACACTGTTCAGAGCGTGTAACATTATTCGGACTCTTGCCGGTCAATGATGTCGTTTGCGTTTCTCTCACAGCATTACGACATGCGTTTCAGTTCCGCCTGAAAGCAGGAGTCAGCAGACCCAGGGAATGTGCACGACTGTGTTTGCCGTTCCTGCATTAGAATGGAGCACATTGTTCTGTGTTATGGCTTTAAAGTGCAGCACAAACACTTTCTGGTGAGACGTAATCCTCTCCAGTGACTAACGCTGAGATTAGAGCACATGTTGCTTACTGGCGTTTTCTCCTGCAGGCTTTCCCTTGTTGTCATGCCAACATGTTTTCTAGGTAACCCCCCCTAAGGCTCTTAAGCTGGTTAAGTAGGCCTGAAACCTCCCTCACCTCGCGGCCCTGTCTCCAGAAACTCAGCCCTCGTTAGTTTGATTCGGCGGCTGATTGTATTTCTGTAGTCCTGGGAACCCATTGCACAATCTACTTTACAGGGTTACTGCGTGCAGACGGACAGCAGGCTTTGGTTTACCGGGGATTTGATGGGGCTTGATAGAGTAGTGACATAGTTTACTAGGTGAAAGTAATCTTGTTACCATATGCATTTAATTTTAAATATATATATATATAATTAATGCAACAGTTTGCATTTAGTTTTTTGAGTGCATATATATATATATATATAGAAATATTTGCATGTATATACTGTATATATATTTATACATTTTATATTATATATAAATTTAAATATTTTAAATAACACATTTTTATTAAATATATACATGCATATGTGTGTATTTATATATACAAAATAATTATAAACAGAACACACATATATTATGTAAACACAAACTCTTATTGTGGATGCGATTAATCGCGATGAATTGTTGCCCAGCACTAAATATATATAATCCGGTAAATTAAATACTCATTTAATTCCTCTTTTTATTTGGAGCTTTGATGAATGCGAGCCAAAGGATCAGATTATTCATATCAAATTGATGGTAAGTAATACATCAGTGCGAAAACTACTTTAAATTATGCAACACTCAAAACAGTTCAACTAATATTATAAAACTGATTGGATGATCCACATTTGTAGTAATAAAAAAACAAGATGATTTACACACACATTAGTTTTATTTCTATATTAATCCATTATATAAATGAGTCCAGATGTGCATGTTATGTGAAATTGTTATTTTAAATTCTAAAAATTCACCATCATCATAAAACTATTTTTTTTCCTCAGGTCCTGCTTCAGCAAAAGGAAAACGGAGGCAAAAATCCAATTCAGCGTTCCACAGGCCTTAACAACCCCGTCTGAGGTTTCCTGGAATTGTCGGCCAGACGGATCCTGTGCACACACACACATTCTGACAGTGTGTCCCGCTTATCTGAGTCACATGGGAAGAATCGGACAGATCCAGATCGGAGAGATTGAGTTAGACACTGAGAAGGAGACGGGTCATGTGATCTCAGCCGTCTGAGAACTGAGACAAAACATTTGTTTAAAGAGCACCTTATGCTTTTCCCGTCTGTGTTTAGTGTGTAATGTTGCAGTTCTCCTCTATATCAGTGTCAGTGTTCCTGAACTCCTGAAATGCCTCCGTTGTATCTTGAGTTTCTTCCGGGAACGAACACGTCTCAATATTCCTCATTATAATAATTCATGCGCAGAATAAAGGGGCGGGGCCTGGTTGAGTTAGTTAGTAGTGTGTTAAACTGGCGGTTATGGAAAGGGGCGGGACATTTCCCAAACACACTCGAAGCGCTCGACCAATCACAACACACTGCTCCAGCCGACCAATCAGAGCACAGTGTGCTTTTCAGAAGGAGGGGCTTCATAGAGACAGGAAGTAAACAGAGCGTTACTGACAGACTGGGAAGAGAGGAGCCGCAACAATGGAGAATATGAGGAGAATAATCAACATTCAAGTTCTAGCAGAGCCTGAAAACAACATCAAGACTTTGAACAAGGGCAGAATATGTGCTCTTGAATTAAATCAAACACAAATAACTCTAGTGACCTACTAGTTCACAAGCTGACGAAACACTTTCTGTGGTTAATTTGACTGGTCTGAAGGGTGTAAGGCATCTACTGAATTAGAGTTGGTTGGCTGATGCGATGTGAACGCAGGACAGCGAACGCTCACAGATCCTCTTTACTTACACACACCCTTCAATAATTAAACAAAAAGCTTTGTACAGCACGCTTTGATGTGTTAAAGCCGTTTAATATTTAAACAGCACATTTTCCAATTAAGCATTCTCAATTTAATCTTCTCGTGGGCAGGAAAGGTGCTTGCTGCGTGCAGAACTGCGAATTACACAAATAGCCTTAATGCGAATAACTTAATCCAGTCGAGCAATTCTATTAACTCTGATGTTTTTGTGTCCATTTGAACTGCGTGTTCACCAAGCTTTCTGAGTTGTGCATTGAATGTGTCTAATCAGTGATGTAATTGCATGTTCTGCTAATGTTGTGAGCATTACCTCTTGCCCAGTGAGAGTCTCGTCTCTGATTGGTTGGCTCGCCACACAGGAAGGTGTAACTATGGAAACCACGGCCTTATCTGGATAGCCTGTGACAAACCACTTCCTGTTTACAATGTTTTGGTCACATTCCCTTTTCATGTCAGTAGACCTCCCGCACAGTGAAATACTGAGGTGGTTCGACAGGAAAATGGCGTCTGGCTCTCGTCTGAATGCAGCGAGTGCTGTCTTTACTCGCTCGATGCTGGAAAGCCTTTGATTTAGTGTGATTGAAAAGCATGCACTAGATTCCCTGCTGAGTGTGCATGCAGTAAATCTCTACATCACGCTGATGAGTGCTGGTAAAGGGCGGACAGAAGTAAATATTTCTCTCAGAGTAATCAGCACAGAAACACTGGGGGAAAGATATACAACCGGCCAATGCAAAGGCCACACAAATCTGTGTCCAGTTATAATGTTAAAGGGGACATATCATGAAAATCTGACTTTCTCCGTGTGTCAGTGCTGTAATCGGTGCTTCTACTGACACAGAAAACGTGAAAGTGAAACCCAGGAACTGTGTTCTGGTGAGCCTTTCTCTGCAAGCGTGTCAAAAATAAGCCAATCAGATTTCGCTCTCCTTCTGACGTATGAAGAGGATCTTATATTACGGCCCTTAATCTGCACGTTTACACACACCAGCCGACATTTGGTTCTGCGAGCGACAGCAGAGCCCAGTTCTAACGCACTGATGAAGATCCAGCAAAGCCTGAAGCTGTTCTGTGGTTGAGCACAGACGAGCACTGAACACTATTGACCAGAACATGTCACCGCTGTCTTATAAAGACCTCAGGAACTGTGGACACTTGTGGAGAAGTTCAACATGATGATGAGATGATCAGTGTAACTCCACAACAACTACAGAAATGTCTCCGCTAACATTCAGAAGCTCCTCCTGAGTCTCTCCGTAAGGCTGCACTCACTGCTGGGGATTCTGGGATTCTGGATGAGGGAGATTGGCCTGTTCTGTTATTGCCGGAGTTTCTGAAGCTCGTGTAAAGACTCCGCCCTCTTCTGAACGGAGGCGGAGCTAAAGCTCATTTGCATTTAAAGGGACACACAAAAAAGGCACGTTTTTGCTCACACACAAAAAGGGACAAATTTGACAAGCTATAATAAATG
>CM040838.1:590000-615000 GCA_022828995.1 Vimba vimba | reverse complement strand
GTAGTGTGGACTGTAGTGTGGACTGTAGTGTGGACTGTAGAGTGGACTGTAGAGTGGACTGTAGAGTGGACTGTAGTGTGGACTGTAGAGTGGACTGTAGAGTGGACTGTAGTGTGGACTGTAGAGTGGACTGTAGAGTGGACTGTAGAGTGGACTGTAGTGTGGACTGTAGAGTGGACTGTAGTGTGGACTGTAGTGTGGACTGTAGAGTGGACTGTAGAGTGGACTGTAGTGTGGACTGTAGAGTGGACTGTAGAGTGGACTGTAGAGTGGACTGTAGTGTGGACTGTAGAGTGGACTGTAGTGTGGACTGTAGAGTGGACTGTAGAGTGGGCTGTAGAGTGGACTGTAGAGTGGACTGTAGTGTGGACTGTAGAGTGGACTGTAGAGTGGACTGTAGAGTGGGCTGTAGAGTGGACTGTAGTGTGGACTGTAGAGTGGACTGTAGTGTGGACTGTAGTGTGGACTGTAGAGTGGGCTGTAGTGTGGACTGTAGTGTGGACTGTAGTGTGGACTGTAGTGTGGACTGTAGTGTGGACTGTAGAGTGGACTGTAGTGTGGACTGTAGTGTGGACTGTAGAGTGGACTGTAGTGTGGACTGTAGAGTGGACTGTAGAGTGGACTGTAGAGTGGACTGTAGAGTGGACTGTAGTGTGGATTGTAGTGTGGACTGTAGAGTGGACTGTAGAGTGGACTGTAGAGTGGACTGTAGTGTGGACTGTAGAGTGGACTGTAGAGTGGACTGTAGAGTGGACTGTAGAGTGGACTGTAGTGTGGATTGTAGTGTGGACTGTAGAGTGGACTGTAGAGTGGACTGTAGAGTGGACTGTAGTGTGGACTGTAGAGTGGACTGTAGAGTGGACTGTAGAGTGGACTGTAGTGTGGGCTGTAGAGTGGACTGTAGAGTGGACTGTAGAGTGGACTGTAGAGTGGACTGTAGTGTGGATTGTAGTGTGGACTGTAGAGTGGACTGTAGAGTGGACTGTAGAGTGGACTGTAGTGTGGACTGTAGAGTGGACTGTAGAGTGGACTGTAGAGTGGACTGTAGTGTGGGCTGTAGAGTGGACTGTAGAGTGGACTGTAGTGTGGGCTGTAGAGTGGACTGTAGTGTGGACTGTAGAGTGGACTGTAGAGTGGACTGTAGTGTGGATTGTAGTGTGGACTGTAGAGTGGACTGTAGAGTGGACTGTAGAGTGGACTGTAGTGTGGACTGTAGAGTGGACTGTAGAGTGGACTGTAGAGTGGACTGTAGTGTGGGCTGTAGAGTGGACTGTAGAGTGGACTGTAGTGTGGACTGTAGAGTGGACTGTAGTGTGGACTGTAGTGTGGACTGTAGAGTGGACTGTAGTGTGGACTGTAGTGTGGACTGTAGAGTGGACTGTAGTGTGGACTGTAGTGTGGACTGTAGAGTGGACTGTAGTGTGGACTGTAGTGTGGACTGTAGAGTGGACTGTAGTGTGGACTGTAGTGTGGATTGTAGTGTGGACTGTAGAGTGGACTGTAGTGTGGGCTGTAGTGTGGACTGTAGTGTGGACTGTAGAGTGGACTGTAGAGTGGACTGTAGAGTGGACTGTAGTGTGGACTGTAGAGTGGACTGTAGAGTGGACTGTAGTGTGGACTGTAGAGTGGACTGTAGTGTGGACTGTAGTGTGGATTGTAGTGTGGACTGTAGAGTGGACTGTAGTGTGGGCTGTAGTGTGGACTGTAGTGTGGACTGTAGTGTGGACTGTAGAGTGGACTGTAGTGTGGACTGTAGAGTGGACTGTAGAGTGGACTGTAGTGTGGGCTGTAGAGTGGACTGTAGTGTGGACTGTAGAGTGGACTGTAGAGTGGACTGTAGTGTGGACTGTAGTGTGGACTGTAGTGTGGACTGTAGAGTGGACTGTAGTGTGGACTGTAGTGTGGACTGTAGTGTGGACTGTAGAGTGGACTGTAGTGTGTGCTGTAGTGTGGACTGTAGTGTGGACTGTAGTGTGGACTGTAGTGTGGACTGTAGAGTGGACTGTAGTGTGGACTGTAGTGTGGACTGTAGTGTGGACTGTAGAGTGGACTGTAGTGTGGACTGTAGAGTGGACTGTAGTGTGGGCTGTAGTGTGGACTGTAGAGTGGACTGTAGAGTGGACTGTAGAGTGGACTGTAGAGTGGACTGTAGTGTGGACTGTAGTGTGGACTGTAGTGTGGACTGTAGAGTGGACTGTAGTGTGGACTGTAGAGTGGACTGTAGTGTGGACTGTAGAGTGGACTGTAGTGTGGACTGTAGTGTGGACTGTAGAGTGGACTGTAGTGTGGAGTGTTGTTTTAGTTTGACAGGGTCGGCGCTAGCTTAGCTTAGCTTAATGAATGGAATCCTTTGTTGCCAGCTAGCATGTCCTGAGTTAAAGTGATAAAAAAAACCCACCTAATTACTTCTTGTGGCCTGCGTATTCACAACAAGTACAAATAGCGATGCAGATTAACACTAGCCGATCTCCTAGGCAGATACTGACTTGGGACTATATTAGGGGGAAGCACAGGCGAAGCACTTTAACTCAGGCCATGCTAGCTGGCAACAAAGGATTCCATTCATTATGCTAAGCTAAGCTAGCGCCGACCCTGTCAAACTAAAACAATGCATGCACTGAGACAAAAATGCATTTGCCCACCTATCTAACTGTAGGAGAGAAGGTGAATAAGCCCTATTTCATAAAACGGTGGAGTGTTCCTTTAATGTAGACGTGGCCTAAATCACCACAAACTGTGTTGATTAACATATTCTCGGAATATTCTCAGATGTTCTCAAACCTTTAACAGAAACCAGGAATGCCAATATTGGGGATATTGGGGACATTTTGGGGATATTTAATTTTATTCTATCAATCAATAAATTCCACTAGAAACAAACTTTGTTGTATTATTTTATTATACTGTGAAGCTGCTTTGATACAATCTGTATTGTGAAAAGCGCTATACAAATATACTTGATTTGATTTGATTTGATATTGAATCATTTAACCACAATTATGTTCGTGATTTCAAGAACTGTACTTTAATAAAACTATACTTGTAGAGGCGAAACGTAATAAAGAAAATATACACCTTGATTTCATGTGTTTTTTAGTATTTTTTAATTTACTACAACCTAATTTAAACAATTTAACCCTGCAAAGCCTGACATATAAAATAATAGTAAGATTTTTTTTTTTGTTGCATATGTGTTTCATGTTTTGTATAATATTTGAGACAATTTGCTGCAGATTCTGATATTTATATGGACAAAAAGTGATGAAATTCTGAATAAATGCAAATAAATATCAATATCTGCCTATAATATGTCTTAGTAAGATATTTAAGTGCTTAGTTTTATGATCTGTAGTTTTAAAACATAATGCAATACAATGATGATTGAGACATGAACAAATAAACCCTCACACACACACACACACACACACACACACACACACACACACACACACACACACACAGTCACTCTATCCGCTGTGAAGGTGTGTGTGCTCCACTCTCAGCGGATCCTGTGTCTGGATCTATAGGTGACGTTGTGTGTGTGTGTGTGTGTGTGTGTGAGAGAGAGAGAGTATTGGTTTCACCCTGAATCTGCATGAGGAAACTGAAGTAAAGCAGGATGAGGAGGGTGAAGAACACACACACACACACACACACACACACACACACACACACACACACACACACACACACACACACACACACACACACACACACACACACACTGATCCAGGAACACAACAGTGGTTATACATGTGAGGAATATACGTTTGTAAATCATATTACCTGAAATCATCCTCACAGTTGATGACAATGACACTGAGAACCAATGAAATCTGATGATGTCACTGACTTTTTTTTCTAATTTCGTGGTCTGCTGGTTTAGTGTGTGTGTGTGTGTGTGTGTGTGTAACAGACTTGCAAGGTTGTGTGTGAAGGTGTTATTTTACAGCAGACACAATATTCAGGGTCTCCAGCGGTCCAGATCTCTCTCTCTCTCTCTCTCTCTCTCTCTCTCTCTCTCTCTCACACACACACACACACACACACACACACACACACACACACACACACACACACACACACACACACTCGTCCTTCATGTGCTGATATACTGTATCACTACAGCTGAACATCAGCTCAATCTCAGCAGTTTCAGGATCAACATCAAGGCCGTTTTCCTCAAGATCTCGCGGGACACTTTACTGGGAAGAGAGTCGGAACATCGACACTCTTAGAAACTAAGGTTCAGTGGGTTTGATGAAGAATTCAAGTTTAAAGAAACATGCAGAAATGTCTTACATATTTGCACAATACTTTCAGGTTATTAAAAGAGCTCTTTAAGGTAACCATTACAAGTGACCATTTTTCACACACACACACACACACACACACACACACACACACACACACACACACACACACACACACGTGTAAATGTTTCTACTTGTTTCAGAGCGTTCATTGAAAAGTAACGTTTCATAATGTTTGGAGAAGGATAAATGGAATGTTTCCTTAAAATCTGGACGCTTTGGAGAATGATTAACTTAATAGGAACATTCTTAGAACATTTTTCTGTTTGCTTGGTTATTATAAATATGATTTCTGAGTGAGTGTGTGTGTGTGTGTGAATGTGTGTGTGTGTGTGTGTGTGAAGGTCTGTGAGGAAAGTCAATCTGCTAAAACACTCTCAAGGTTATGATGAAGACCTGGAAAATATACATCCGTGTGTTTGTTTTCCAGAATCCCTCCAGTTTTCCGTTTACTCTGGTTTCTGTTTATCTTGTGAAACTGTGTTTGAGACGTTTATTCCAGGCCTCTTTCTAGTTTTACTCAGCCAAAAATAAATTCAGAAATTATTCACTCATCATGTCGTTCCAAAACAGTTGCTTCATATTTCTGTGGAAACCCTTAAAACATTTTATTTCTCAGGATTCTTTGATTAACAGAGTTCAAAAGAACAGCTTTTATTTAAAACTGAATCTTTTGTAACATTATAAATGTCAGCTTTGATCTTGATGAATAAATGTGTGTGTGTTTCTTTAAATGTTGAGAGCTCTCTGTCCTGAGCTGATGAATGTTGCAGAACATCTCCGCTTGTTTGTAGCCGATGACACCCGTCGCTCCCGCCGTCGCTCCTGAAGATACGATCTCTTCCAGAGGTCAGGCTGCCACCGCCGGCCGAACGCTTCCGGAACCGCTGAGACTCGCAAAACTACATATCTGACGTGAAGCAGCAGCTCATGAAGTTGCTCAGCTCAGGTTCAGAAGATCCGTCCGTCTTAAACACTCTCTCGTCTGATTAACGCTTCCTTTATGGAGATATTATCCTGGGAAAGATGAGAATAGATATGGAGAACTACAGAATGTTCCAGTCCTGTAAAGAAAACATTGAGAGCAAAATCCAAAGGAGAAACGAAATGTTTGCATCATCTGACAGGATTCAGCGATCACCAGAGGAAACACAAACGCTCTGATATCTGTCTCTAATAATGTCTCTAATGGTTAAACTCCCATAAATCTCTCCAGAAATAACGTGTTCGGAACATCAGTCTTTGAACGGTCGTTCACATCAACACTTTTGGGGTTAAACTGTCATAAATCTCCTGAGTAGTAAATCAGAGATGATTGTGTTGAGATATCTCGATCTGGCCTCGGTGAAGCTGCTGGTTCAGACACGAGGACGGCTCACTTTTGGGAAACTAGAGAATCTCTTTCCAAATTTATCAGCATGACCTTTGACCTTCATGTGCAGCCGGTCAGCTGAAGCCTGGGAACATCAGCGCTTCAGATCTGCTCATACACACTCCAGCATCACGGTTCTGTCTCGCTCAGAGATATTTTAAGTTCAATAATATTTCCACTCCTTGAGCAGGTTTTGATTGTAAATTAAACACAATAATGATATTTATCTTGATTGTTCTTCACACACACACACACACACACACACACACACACACACACACACACACACACACACACGTCAAATTCTTCACTGACACTGATGTGAACAAATGAAAATTAACATTTATTAATTTATGCATTTGGCAGATGTTTTTTACGAATCAAGCCCATGACCGTATGTTGCATGCTTTAACATTTGATCTCCATTAATAAATATTGATGTTTAGGATGGATTTTTATATTTTACGATTTGAAATCTGAGTCTGAGACGAGAGTAAAGGAATAAAATCTAAAGAAGTTAATGAATGAATGCATGAAGGTGTGTGTGTGTGTGTGTGTGAGCCGTTCCCTGGCAACCCTGCGGCCTCTGTGGAATGCCTCGTTGCCATGGCGACGGAACACACACATGTGGCAGTGAGTGTGTGTGTGTGTGTGTGTGTGTGTGTGTGTTTGATCAGGTGTGTTCGCTGTAGTCTGATAATACTGATCCAAAGGAAAAAACTCCTCGTTTCCCTCACAGTGCCCAGTTCTGTACATCATGTTTATTCATCTCATCTTCGTCACACCAATTTCAGTCTTAGTTGTGAAATCTTATTTTTGTTAACTTAAGATTAAAGAAATGTAAGATATGTTTGACGAATGTTGATAGAACATTCTAAATCTAGCCTGAAGCAATGACGTCATCGTGATATTTGAATACTGAATTGTGATTGGATATTTGTAGATCTAAATAGCATATTAATATCAATATCTAAAGCATTTTTAACGCTGCAATGCCATTAGGATGATGTTGTGTAATACTGTGCATTATTTATTATTTATCTCTGACACTGTGAATTTATGGACATCCGACACTTTGTTTCGTGCTCCAGACGCCCTTCAGAAACATGGACGTGTTTATTCCGTGTGTAAAGACACTCTTCCTGAAATGTTTGGCAGGTTGGATGCTGTTGTCTTGGCAACGTGATTGCCCCAACGTGCTACGCTCTGATTGGCCGTCAGGAGAGGAAACATTCAGCTCACGGTTCACGACATCCCATAATCCCAGTGGACACAAACACGCCTCACATGGAGAGTTGAGTTAAGCATGGCAGAACACAAGTGTAAAAGATATTAGATAAGATCTGATCTGATTCAGCTCGGAAGTGTTCATTCCAATCAGATGATAAGGCCGTTAATTGATTTGTTAATTAGAAAAGTGATTAATTTTAGAGTTTGTGGACATTAGTGCACAGATTACCTGGAAAGAGGATGAGGAGGGAAAGGTGTGTGACGAAGGATCCGTTTAAATCCAGCTTTTCCTCATTCTGGCCTTCACATCTGAACACGACAGTATTGTATATTCATATCGTAGGAGTCAGAGGCTTCAAAGCGCCACGTGTTTCAGATAAAGACATCAAAGGCTCTTTCATATGCAAATTTCTGCAGCAGCGCTTAGTATAAATAAAAAAAAACATGTTTCAGTGTCAACGTCACAATTATTCATGCGCACGACTCTACAGAGGACAGTGAACCGGGGAAGAAGACTCTCATCTGATCTCTTCCACAGACCGTCTGATGATTGTGTTCTGCGTGTGCATCATGTCTGCTCACCGGCACACAACGGCATGATTAGGAAGAGCTAGTCGTTACACAAGGTTTGTGAGTTTCTAAAGGCCCTGATATACTTCAACTGAAAGAGAAGAACGAACTGGTGTGACGTCATTTCGAACAAAATAAGGCCAAAGCGAAGTTCATTTGGAGTTTGTTTCCGGGAGTTTGACACAGCTTGCCAACGTGAACTTTCTGGAAAAAGTTTTTTTTATTTATTTCTGCAATAATCTGCTGAGTGTCTTCTTTAAAAAGAAGGTTTTCTCAAAGTTTTGAACAAACGTTCTTCCAGTAACGTTGATAGAACATTCGTTCAAAGTTATCTGGTCTTCAGTAATGTTCTCAAAACGCTAGAACAAAAACATTATACATCTTTCATGGAACATTTTTACTGAAATGTTTTTGTTGGACGTTCGCCTAAAGTTTTTTAAATGTTACTACTTGTTTCAGAACTTTCACATTAGCAAAACGTTAGTTATAGTCATGTTTTGTTTTTTGCTAATATTGTCATTTTATTATTATTTGTTGTTGTTTGTTTTAAAATATTGCTATTTAGGTTCAATTTATTTTATTTTTAAGTCTTAGTTATAGTTGAGGAAGACAACCCTGTGGTT
This sequence comes from Vimba vimba, assembly GCA_022828995.1. Taxonomy (NCBI): domain Eukaryota; kingdom Metazoa; phylum Chordata; class Actinopteri; order Cypriniformes; family Leuciscidae; genus Vimba; species Vimba vimba. The sequence continues at coordinate 606,892 of CM040838.1, read as the reverse complement.
AGTTATAGTTGAGGAAGACGACCCTGTGGTTAGTTATAGTTAAGGAAGACGACCCTGTGGTTAGTTATAGTTGAGGACGACTACCCTGTGGTTAGTTATAGTTGAGGACGACGACCCTGTGGTTAGTTATAGTTGAGGACGATGACCTTGTGGTTAGTTATAGTTGAGGACGACGACCCTGTGGTTAGTTATAGTTGAGGATGATGACCCTGTGGTTAGTTATAGTTGAGGACGACGACCCTGTGGTTAGTTATAGTTGAGGACGACGACCCTGTGTTTAGTTATAGTTGAGGACGACGACCCTGTGGTTAGTTATAGTTGAGGATGATGACCCTGTGGTTAGTTATAGTTGAGGATGATGACCCTGTGGTTAGTTATAGTTGAGGACGACGACCCTGTGGTTAGTTATAGTTGAGGACGATGACCCTGTGTTTAGTTATAGTTGAGGACGACGACCCTGTGGTTAGTTATAGTTGAGGATGATGACCCTGTGGTTAGTTATAGTTGAGGATGATGACCCTGTGGTTAGTTATAGTTGAGGACGATGACCCTGTGGTTAGTTATAGTTGTGGTTAGTTATAGTTGAGGATGATGACCCTGTGGTTAGTTATAGTTGTGGTTAGTTATAGTTGAGGACGATGACCCTGTGGTTAGTTATAGTTGTGGTTAGTTATAGTTGAGGACGATGACCCTGTGGTTAGTTATAGTTGAGGACGACGACCCTGTGTTTAGTTATAGTTGTGGTTAGTTATAGTTGAGGATGATGACCCTGTGGTTAGTTATAGTTGTGGTTAGTTATAGTTGAGGACGATGACCCTGTGGTTAGTTATAGTTGTGGTTAGTTATAGTTGAGGACGATGACCCTGTGGTTAGTTATAGTTGTGGTTAGTTATAGTTGAGGATGATGACCCTGTGGTTAGTTATAGTTGTGGTTAGTTATAGTTGAGGACGATGACCCTGTGTTTAGTTATAGTTGAGGACGACGACCCTGTGGTTAGTTATAGTTGAGGATGATGACCCTGTGGTTAGTTATAGTTGAGGACGACGACCCTGTGGTTAGTTATAGTTGAGGACGACGACCCTGTGTTTAGTTATAGTTGTGGTTAGTTATAGTTGAGGATGATGACCCTGTGGTTAGTTATAGTTGTGGTTAGTTATAGTTGAGGACGATGACCCTGTGGTTAGTTATAGTTGTGGTTAGTTATAGTTGAGGACGATGACCCTGTGGTTAGTTATAGTTGTGGTTAGTTATAGTTGAGGATGATGACCCTGTGGTTAGTTATAGTTGTGGTTAGTTATAGTTGAGGACGATGACCCTGTGGTTAGTTATAGTTGAGGACGATGACCCTGTGGTTAGTTATAGTTGAGGACGATGACCCTGTGGTTAGTTATAGTTGTGGTTAGTTATAGTTGAGGATGATGACCCTGTGGTTAGTTATAGTTGAGGACGACGACCCTGTGGTTAGTTATAGTTGTGGTTAGTTATAGTTGAGGACGACGACCCTGTGGTTAGTTATAGTTGAGGACGACGACCCTGTGGTTAGTTATAGTTGAGGATGATGACCCTGTGGTTAGTTATAGTTGAGGACGATGACCCTGTGGTTAGTTATAGTTGAGGACGACGACCCTGTGGTTAGTTATAGTTGAGGACGACGACCCTGTGGTTAGTTATAGTTGAGGACGACGACCCTGTGTTTAGTTATAGTTGTGGTTAGTTATAGTTGAGGATGATGACCCTGTGGTTAGTTATAGTTGTGGTTAGTTATAGTTGAGGACGATGACCCTGTGGTTAGTTATAGTTGTGGTTAGTTATAGTTGAGGACGATGACCCTGTGGTTAGTTATAGTTGTGGTTAGTTATAGTTGAGGATGATGACCCTGTGGTTAGTTATAGTTGTGGTTAGTTATAGTTGAGGACGATGACCCTGTGGTTAGTTATAGTTGAGGACGATGACCCTGTGGTTAGTTATAGTTGAGGACGATGACCCTGTGGTTAGTTATAGTTGTGGTTAGTTATAGTTGAGGATGATGACCCTGTGGTTAGTTATAGTTGAGGACGACGACCCTGTGGTTAGTTATAGTTGAGGACGACGACCCTGTGGTTAGTTATAGTTGAGGATGATGACCCTGTGGTTAGTTATAGTTGAGGACGACGACCCTGTGGTTAGTTATAGTTGAGGACGACGACCCTGTGGTTAGTTATAGTTGTGGTTAGTTATAGTTGAGGATGATGACCCTGTGGTTAGTTATAGTTGTGGTTAGTTATAGTTGAGGACGATGACCCTGTGGTTAGTTATAGTTGTGGTTAGTTATAGTTGAGGACGATGACCCTGTGGTTAGTTATAGTTGAGGACGATGACCCTGTGGTTAGTTATAGTTGAGGACGATGACCCTGTGGTTAGTTATAGTTGTGGTTAGTTATAGTTGAGGATGATGACCCTGTGGTTAGTTATAGTTGAGGATGATGACCCTGTGGTTAGTTATAGTTGAGGACGATGACCCTGTGGTTAGTTATAGTTGAGGATGATGACCCTGTGGTTAGTTATAGTTGAGGACGATGACCCTGTGGTTAGTTATATTTGAGGACGATGACCCTGTGGTTAGTTATAGTTGTGGTTAGTTATAGTTGAGGATGATGACCCTGTGGTTAGTTATAGTTGTGGTTAGTTATAGTTGAGGACGATGACCCTGTGGTTAGTTATAGTTGTGGTTAGTTATAGTTGAGGATGATGACCCTGTGGTTAGTTATAGTTGTGGTTAGTTATAGTTGAGGACGATGACCCTGTGGTTAGTTATAGTTGAGGACGATGACCCTGTGGTTAGTTATAGTTGTGGTTAGTTATAGTTGAGGATGATGACCCTGTGGTTAGTTATAGTTGTGGTTAGTTATAGTTGAGGATGATGACCCTGTGGTTAGTTATAGTTGTGGTTAGTTATAGTTGAGGACGATGACCCTGTGGTTAGTTATAGTTGTGGTTAGTTATAGTTGAGGACGATGACCCTGTGGTTAGTTATAGTTGTGGTTAGTTATAGTTGAGGATGATGACCCTGTGGTTAGTTATAGTTGTGGTTAGTTATAGTTGAGGATGATGACCCTGTGGTTAGTTATAGTTGTGGTTAGTTATAGTTGAGGACGATGACCCTGTGGTTAGTTATAGTTGTGGTTAGTTATAGTTGAGGATGATGACCCTGTGGTTAGTTATAGTTGAGGACGATGACCCTGTGGTTAGTTATAGTTGAAGATGATGACCCTGTGGTTAGTTATAGTTGAAGACGACGACCCTGTGGTTAGTTATAGTTGAGGATGATGACCCTGTGGTTAGTTATAGTTGAGGACGACGACCCTGTGGTTAGTTATAGTTGAGGACGATGACCCTGTGGTTAGTTATAGTTGAGGACGACGACCCTGTGGTTAGTTATAGTTGTGGTTAGTTATAGTTGAGGATGATGACCCTGTGGTTAGTTATAGTTGAGGATGATGACCCTGTGGTTAGTTATAGTTGAGGACGATGACCCTGTGGTTAGTTATAGTTGAGGACGATGACCCTGTGGTTAGTTATAGTTGAGGACGACGACCCTGTGGTTAGTTATAGTTGTGGTTAGTTATAGTTGAGGACGATGACCCTGTGGTTAGTTATAGTTGTGGTTAGTTATAGTTGAGGACGATGACCCTGTGGTTAGTTATAGTTGAGGACGATGACCCTGTGGTTAGTTATAGTTGAGGACGATGACCCTGTGGTTAGTTATAGTTGAGGACGATGACCCTGTGGTTAGTTATAGTTGAGGACGATAACCCTGTGGTTAGTTACAGTTGAGGACGATGACCCTGTGGTTAGTTACAGTTGAGGACGACGACCCTGTGGTTAGTTATAGTTGAGGACGACGACCCTGTGGTTAGTTATAGTTGAGGACGACGACCCTGTGGTTAGTTATAGTTGAGGACGACCACCCTGTGGTTAGTTACATTTGAGGACGATGACCCTGTGGTTAGTTATAGTTGAGGACGACGACCCTGTGGTTAGTTACATTTTAGGACGATGACCCTGTGGTTAGTTATAGTTGAGGACGACGACCCTGTGGTTAGTTATAGTTGAGGACGACGACCCTGTGGTTAGTTACAGTTGAGGACGATGACCCTGTGGTTAGTTATAGTTGAGGACGATGACCCTGTGGTTAGTTATAGTTGAGGACGACGACCCTGTGGTTAGTTACAGTTGAGGACGACGACCCTGTGGTTAGTTATAGTTGAGGACGATGACCCTGTGGTTAGTTATAGTTGAGGACGATGACCCTGTGGTTAGTTATAGTTGAGGACGACGACCCTGTGGTTAGTTATAGTTGAGGACGACGACCCTGTGGTTAGTTACAGTTGAGGACGACGACCCTGTGGTTAGTTATAGTTGAGGACGATGACCCTGTGGTTAGTTATAGTTGAGGACGATGACCCTGTGGTTAGTTATAGTTGAGGATGATGACCCTGACTTGCAGTGGGTTGAAGTGGAAGTTTCCAGGCGTGTCTCATGAACTTTGTTTGGCTGCAGGGAATCGTCTCAATTGTCCTTCTCCCCACCCTGAGGCCCTGGAGGGGTGAAACCGGGGCCCGGGGTGATATTTTAAGATGGACGACTTGTATTTTTAGGGCAGCTGTACGCTGCGGTGTTCACATTTCAGGTCAGCTATAAAAACAAACAAAAAGCCGAGTTGCTGTAGGAGGACAGCTGGAGCGGACAGACAGAGAAACTCACCGAACCCTAACCCCTGCTCTCAGATGAGTTTATTTTTAGCGTGGTCCGGTGCAGCTCTCGTGTCTGTGTGTGACAGGACTGAAGTGTAATTAAATCAGTGTACCATCTGTGTGTGCGATAAACAAAACAGGCTTCAGCTTATTTTAACAGAAGATGAGAAAAGCCGCCGCGTCCAGATGCCTGCCAGTTCTCATGTGCATGGAGACCTTCTGTGACCCGAGCGAAACACACTTCGAGAAGGATGCATTTGTTTATTAACACATGAAAAGTGCTGTGTAAGTGTGTGTGTGCTGTGTTCACAGTCAGACGAGGCTTCTGAGCCGAGTGACGTACAAGGAAACGAGACAGCAATGCAAATCTCTAGTGTTTGTATTAGAGGTGTACTATCATCAATAGAGATCACTGACTGTGTTTTACACGCCTTTGTCTGTCAATGTTCACTGAACTGGTTTTCTTATCTTGATTTGTGTGAACTTTGACTTATTGATGCATTTTATTAGGTTGCAGTGGGCAAAAATCAAAAACAGCTCTGGTGCTTGCAATTTATTTGAGCTAAAATAATGTTTACCTGGGTTCTTGTAGTTAACTAAAATACTGAAATAACTCGCTCTGCAAAATGCATGAATGTAAATGACTGATATCTTTCAAATGAATGTTAGAACCACTAGTGTTGAAAAGGATCAGTACAAGTTTTAAATGTTTTCGAAAAAAGTCTCTTCTGCTCACCAATTGATTTGATCAAAAATACATTACAAACAGAGAAATATTATTAGATTTTAAAATGTATTATTATTCTCCGGGAAGTTTTGCACTGAATGAGCGATTGCATCATCATCATCCTCTTCATCATCATCATCATCATCATCATCAGAGACTCGTCTCCTGGCCTCGGGCGTGCAAACAGGAAATGTGAACAGGCTCATGATGAATGTGAGGAGAGAGAGAGAGAAGACGACGCAAAAGCCTTTCATCATTTCAGTATTTCCTGAGGCGAGCCGGAGGGAGAGAGAGAGAGAGAGAGAGAGAGAGAGAGAGAGAGGAGAGAGAGAGAGAGAGAGAGAGAGAGAGAGAGAGAGAGAGAGAGAGAGAGAGAGAGAGAGACTTGGGTAAACGCAGTTAAACTGGTGCTGTTTTCCAAGGCTTTCATTCCAGTGCTGCTCAGAAATCTTGGCCTCGGGCGCGTGCCAAAATATTCATGTGCCTTTCGTCCCGAAACAAAGACTTCAAAGTTGTGGAGTGCAGAACGTGAGGAGTGAAACGCTCAGCAAAAACAGTCCTGTCCTGCTACTCGAGCTCCAGCTCACACATCATACAGAGTCATTTTGGGCTTAAAGCTGAAAAACTGGCTGCTTGTTTTGTGGATTTGTTCACATGATTTCTGGTATCATAAAATAAACACTCATTTCGACTGCGAGCAGTTGCATTAGAAAAGTTACAATCTTTTAAAAGCAGTTCATATTCAGTGATATTGTTGATTTTACAGTGCTATCAAATGAGAACAAAGCCTGAACTGAATTGAGCTCTGACATGCAGTGTTACCTGTGGATCTGATATAGACAGGTGTGTGCTGAGTTCCCCACGGGAGGAGTCCAGTCCCGTTCCAGAAACATCTCAAGGATGATCAGTGGAAACCGGATGAACCGGAGCTCAACTCTGAGTGTCGTGGCAAAGGCTGTGAATACTGATGTACATGTGATTTTTTTCGGTTTTTATTTGTAATAAATTTGCAAAAGATTTCAAACAAACTTCTTTTTATCACGTGGTCGTTATGGGGGATTGTTTGTAAAATTTTGAGGAAAATAATGAATTTAATCCATTTTGGAATAAGCCTGTAACATAACGAAATGTGGAAAAAGTGAAGCGCTGTGAATACTTTCCGGATGCACAATATCAATGTATATATATATATGTATATATTTTACATGGTATATATATATAATATTGTAAAATTAACAAAATTTTAATACTAATAAATACCCCAAAAGTATTTAAAAAATAAATTAAAATAAAATAAAAAATAAAACATTTTACAATAATATTGTATAAACCATATTAACAGGTATGTTTTGTGGAAGCTTAAAAGAGCAATAACATTTAAAAATATTTTTTCTTTGAAATAATATTGTAATATGAATAAAATAATAATAATAAAATAAAAAATGTAAAATGATACTGTAAAGATAACATGGTTCTGCCGTTTCAGTGTCGGCGAGTCTCCAGCGAACACTGATTATGCAGCTTTAGAGTCCATGAGAAGAGAAGAGGACGTTGTTTCCCGATGATGACTATTCATGGAAGCGTAATTATTGGATGCTGATATAATTTAAAGGCAGTTCAAAGGGTGTAATTGGTATTCTCGGATGCAGCTCGACATGATCAATGCCTGTCTCTTCTCAAAGGCTTTAATCAGATCCAGTGCTGAGCTTCAGTCCAGGCCATCTGCAGTCGAGCCGAGCCAAGAGTCTACACACTACACACACTACACACTACAGTACACACTACAGCAGGTGCGGGTCACTAACGCCACACTGGGACGCTTCTGTTCCTCCAGCTTCACCCAGACACCAGCATACACTACACACTGCACACTACAGTACACACTGCACACTACACACTTCAGTACACACTACACACTGCACACTGCACACTACACAATTCACTACACACTGCACACTACCCACTGCACACTACACTGCACACTACACACTACAGTACACACTGCACACTACACACTACAGTACACACTACACACACTACACACTACAGTACACACTACAGCAGGTGCGGGTCACTAACGCCACACTGGGACGCTTCTGTTCCTCCAGCTTCACCCAGACACCAGCATACACTACACACTGCACACTACAGTACACACTGCACACTACACACTTCAGTACACACTACACACTGCACACTGCACACTACACAATTCACTACACACTGCACACTACCCACTGCACACTACACTGCACACTACACACTACAGTACACACTGCACACTACACACTACAGTACACACTACACACACTACACACTACAGTACACACTACAGCAGGTGCGGGTCACTAACGCCACACTGGGACGCTTCTGTTCCTCCAGCTTCACCCAGACACCAGCATACACTACACACTGCACACTACAGTACACACTGCACACTACACACTTCAGTACACACTACACACTGCACACTACACAATTCACTACACACTGCACACTACACTGCACACTACACACTGCACACTACACACTACAGTACACACTGCACACGTCCCAACGCCACACTGGGACGCTTCTGTTCCTCCAGCTTCACCCAGACACCAGCATACACTACACACTGCACACTACACACTGCACACTACACACTGCACACTACAGTACACACTGCACACTACACACTTCAGTACACACTACACACTGCACACTACACAATTCACTACACACTGCACACTACACTGCACACTACACACTGCACACTACACACTACAGTACACACTGCACACGTCCCAACGCCACACTGGGACGCTTCTGTTCCTCCAGCTTCACCCAGACACCAGCATACACTACACACTGCACACTACACACTGCACACTACAGTACATACTGCACACTACAGTACATACTACACACTACTACACACTGCACACTACAGTACACACTACACACTACAGTACACACTGCACACTACACACTACAGTACACACTGCACACTACAGTACACACTGCACACTACACACTTCAGTACACACTACACACTGCACACTTCAGTACACACTACACACTACACAATTCAGTACACACTGCACACTGCACACTACACACTGCACACTACACACTGCACACTACAGTACACACTACACACTACAGTACACACTGCACACTACACACTACAGTACACACTGCACACTACACACTACAGTACACACTACACACTGCACACTACAGTACACACTGCACACTACACACTACAGTACACACTGCACACTACACACTACAGTACACACTGCACACGTCCCAACGCCACACTGGGACGCTTCTGTTCCTCCAGCTTCACCCAGACACCAGCATACACTACACACTACACACTGCACACTACAGTACATACTGCACACTACAGTACATACTACACACTACTACACACTACAGTACATACTACACACTACTACACACTACAGTACACACTACAGCAGGTGCGGGTCACTACACACTGCATACTACACACTGCACACTACACACTGCACACTACAGACACACTACACACTGCACACTACAATACACACTACATACACTTTTCCATTAGATCATCCCCTACTACTCTAATCTCTTAAAACATATTCTTTTTCTCAGGCTTATTCTTAATCCGATTGCAATTTTAGTTTTAATTGTTTTATTTGCTTGATAATGTTTTGTATTAAATCTATTATTTTCTGATGTTTCTATCTGATTAGAATTGTATTGTATTATGATTAGAATTGTATTGTATTATGATATTTTGTTGTGTCTGTTGTGCAGCACCTTGGTCAGCATTCTTGTTGTTTTAAGGTGTTATATAAATAAATTTGACCTTGACCTTGATACTACACACTACACACACTGCAACACACACTACACACACACTGCAACACACAGCGCAAAGATCACATTCGCTTTTACACACAAGTGTTAGAGTTGAGTTTGACTCCTTATGCGACCTCTTACTTTTCCTATAAATCTGACACTGGTTCCTGACATCCAAAATACCGGGATTGTAACGGAAGTCGGTTTGGATGAAAGCATCGATCGCCAAAAGCATAACAGTGACGTAATTATGCACTGATGACTCATCAGGAACAAGAGTCGAGTAAAGAGAGTGACATTAAACTATCGCGCAAATATACATCTGATCTTCTGGTGTTATGATCTTTCATTCAGTGTGAGTGTGTTTTTGGAGTGTGATGCAACAGTGACCCCTACTGAACACACACACACACACTCAAAAATTTGATAAAAGAATATATTTATAAATACATTAATTAATTCTGAAAGATGAATGAAAGAAATTAATTCAAACAAAACGTGGAATAACTAAAACGTCATCAGATCACGTTTGTGTTTCTGATAAGTGGATCTTCACTGCCATCTGCTGTTAAAATCGAGGGCGTAATTGTTCTAAACTGAAGATTTTTTAAATAATTTCATTTTCTACAGTAAGGTGTAATGCTCTTGCCTTGTTTTATCACCATACGCGATTGAATAAATTGTTCGCGAGTGTCTTTGTGCATTTCTGATCAGGCGCAGTCAGGCGCTCATCTGTCACGGGCTCTGACGTCATCGGGGTCCTTCCTCGTGTGGCTCCGTGAGGGTCATGCAGTCAGTCTGATCTGTGTTATTATTATCATCATTATTCCTCTGGTGTGTTTATCTCGTGTCGTGTGTTTCTCTCGTCATGATGGGCGCCAGTAGCTCCAGGATCGCGGCGGGTTTGGGCGCGGCGCTGTTCGTCGGTTACTGTGTTTATTTCGACAGAAAGAGGCGGAGTGATCCAAACTACAAGAACAAACTCCGAGAACGTGAGAGCAGCTGATATCTATCTATCTATCTATCTATCTATCTATCTATCTATCTATCTATCTATCTATCTATCTATCTATCTATCTATCTATCTATCTATCTGTCTGTCTGTCTGTCTGTCTGTCTGTCTGTCTGTCTGTCTATCTGTATGCCTGTCTATTTATATCTGTCTGTCTGTCTGTCTATATATATCTGTCTATCTATCTGTCTATCTTACTATATATATCTGTCTGTCTGTCTATCTGTCTATCTTACTATATATATCTGTCTATCTGTCTATATATATATCTGTCTATCTATCTGTCTATCTGACTATATATATCTGTCTATCTGTCTATATATATATCTGTCTATCTATCTGACTATATATATCTGTCTATCTGACTATATATCTGTCTGTCTGTCTATCTGACTATATATCTGTCTGTCTATCTGACTATATATATCTGTCTATCTGACTATATATCTGTCTGTCTATCTGACTATATCTGTCTATCTGACTATATCTGTCTATCTGACTATATATATCTGTCTATCTGACTATATATATCTGTCTGTCTGACTATATATATCTGTCTGTCTGACTATATATATCTGTCTATATCTGTCTATCTGACTATATATATCTGTCTATCTATCTGTCTATCTTACTATATATATCTGTCTATCTATCTGTCTATCTTACTATATATATCTGTCTATCTGTCTATATATATATCTGTCTATCTATCTGACTATATATATCTGTCTGTCTGTCTATCTGACTATATATCTGTCTGTCTATCTGACTATATATATCTGTCTATCTGACTATATATCTGTCTGTCTATCTGACTATATCTGTCTATCTGACTATATCTGTCTATCTGACTATATATATCTGTCTATCTGACTATATATATCTGTCTGTCTGACTATATATATCTGTCTATATCTGTCTATCTGACTATATATATCTGTCTATCTATCTGTCTATCTTACTATATATATCTGTCTATCTATCTGTCTATCTTACTATATATATCTGTCTATCTGTCTATATATATATCTGTCTATCTATCTGACTATATATATCTGTCTGTCTATCTGACTATATATATCTGTCTATCTGACTATATATATCTGTCTGTCTGTCTATCTGACTATATCTGTCTATCTGACTATATCTGTCTATCTGACTATATATATCTGTCTATCTGACTATATATATCTGTCTGTCTGTCTATCTGACTATATATCTGTCTGTCTATCTGACTATATATATCTGTCTATCTGACTATATATATCTGTCTGTCTGTCTATCTGACTATATATCTGTCTGTCTATCTGACTATATCTGTCTATCTGACTATATCTGTCTATCTGACTATATCTGTCTATCTGACTATATATATCTGTCTGTCTGACTATATATATCTGTCTATATCTGTCTATCTGACTATATATCTGTCTATCTGACTATATATCTGTCTATCTGACTATAACTGTCTGTCTGACTCTCTGTTAGATCTCACAGATCCGACTAGTTCTCGTTCTGCACTAGTTGTAAGGAGTGAGTCCCTCAGATGTAAAAGTGGATGAATGTGATTTTGTTTCAGGAAGAAGAAAGCAGAAGGCATCTCAGGAGAAAGCTGGATTATCGAGGGTAATTTTACACACATTTATGTTTCACACGCTATTCCTCGTTGATATAGTGAATTATGATTGAGAAAACGGCCACATAACAAGCTTCCCGATGTGTTTTATGTGTGTGTTTAGTTGCCAGACCTGAAAGACGCTGAAGCGGTTCAGAAGTTCTTCCTGGAGGAGATTCAGCTCGGAGAAGAGCTTCTGGCTCAGGGTGAGATCTGACTCCGGTTGCTCAGACACACGCTGTGCTTCTCCAGAGCGGTTACCCATCATCCTCTCTGTCTCTCTCTCTCTCAGGAGACTATGAGAAGGGCGTGGACCACCTGACGAACGCGATCGCAGTGTGTGGTCAGCCTCAGCAGCTCCTGCAGGTCCTTCAGCAGACGCTTCCTCCTCCAGTCTTCCAGATGCTGCTCACTAAACTACCCACCATCAGCCAGGTGCGACCCGCCTTCCTGCACTCGCTCATCCATCCAAACATCTGTCCATCATCCATACAAACATCTGTCCATTATCCATCCAAACATCTGTCCATCATCCATACAAACATCTGTCCATCATCCATACAAACATCTGTCCATTATCCATCCAAACATCTGTCCATCATCCATACAAACATCTGTCCATCATCCATACAAACATCTGTCCATTATCCATCCAAACATCTGTCCATCATCCATCCAAACATCTGTCCATCATGCATCCAAACATCTGTCCATCATGCATCCAAACATCTGTCCATCATCCATCCAAACATCTGTCCATCATGCATCCAAACATCTGTCCATCATCCATCCAAACATCTGTCCATCATGCATCCAAACATCTGTCCATCATCCATCCAAACATCTGTCCATCATCCATACAAACATCTGTCCATCATCCATACAAACATCTGTCCATCATCCATACAAACATCTGTCCATCATCCATACAAACATCTGTCCATCATCCATACAAACATCTGTCCATCATCCATCTGTCCATCATCCATCTGTCCATCATCCATCTGTCCATCATCCATCTGTCCATCATCCATACAAACATCTGTCCATCATCCATCTGTCCATCATCCATCCAAACATCTGTCCATCATCCAAACATCTGTCCATCATCCATACAAACATCTGTCCATCATCCATACAAACATCTGTCCATCATCCATCTGTCCATCATCCATCTGTCCATCATCCATCCAAACATCTGTCCATCATCCATCTGTCCATCATCCAAACATCTGTCCATCATCCATCCAAACATCTGTCCATCATCCATCCAAACAAACATCTGTCCATCATCCATCCAAACATCTGTCCATCATCCATACAAACATCTGTCCATCATCCATACAAACATCTGTCCATCATCCATCTGTCCATCATCCATCCAAACATCTGTCCATCATCCATCTGTCCATCATCCAAACATCCATCTGTCCATCATCCATCCAAACATCTGTCCATCATCCATCCATACAAACATCTGTCCATCATCCATACAAACATCTGTCCATCATCCATACAAACATCTGTCCATCATCCATACAAACATCTGTCCATCATCCATCTGTCCATCATCCATCTGTCCATCATCCATACAAACATCTGTCCATCATCCATCTGTCCATCATCCAAACATCTATCCATCATCCATACAAACATCTGTCCATCATCCATCTGTCCATCATCCATCTGTCCATCATCCATCTGTCCATCATCCATCTGTCCATCATCCATACAAACATCTGTCCATCATCCATCTGTCCATCATCCAAACATCTGTCCATCATCCATCCAAACATCTGTCCATCATCCAAACATCCATCTGTCCATCATCCATACAAACATCTGTCCATCATCCATACAAACATCTGTCCATCATCCATCTGTCCATCATCCATCTGTCCATCATCCATCCAAACATCTGTCCATCATCCATCCAAACAAACATCTGTCCATCATCCATCCAAACATCTGTCCATCATCCATACAAACATCTGTCCATCATCCATACAAACATCTGTCCATCATCCATCTGTCCATCATCCATCTGTCCATCATCCATCCAAACATCTGTCCATCATCCAAACATCCATCCATCCATCATCCATCCAAACATCTGTCCATCATCCATCCAAACATCTGTCCATCATCCAAACATCCATCCATCCATCATCCATCCAAACATCTGTCCATCATCCAAACATCCATCCAAACATCTGTCCATCATCCAAACATCTGTCCATCATCCATCCAAACATCTGTCCATCATCCAAACATCCATCCATCCATCATCCATCCAAACATCTGTCCATCATCCATCCAAACATCTGTCCATCATCCAAACATCCATCCATCATCCATCCAAACATCTGTCCATCATCCAAACATCCATCCATCATCCATCCAAACATCTGTCCATCATCCAAACATCCATCCATCATCCATCCAAACATCTGTCCATCATCCAAACATCCATCCATCATCCATCCAAACATCTGTCCATCATCCAAACATCCATCCATCATCCATCCAAACATCTGTCCATCATCCAAACATCCATCCATCATCCATCCAAACATCTGTCCATCATCCAAACATCCATCCATCATCCATCCAAACATCTATCCATCATCCAAACATCCATCCAAACATCTATCCATCATCCAAACATCTATCCATCATCCAAACATCCATCCATCATCCATCCAAACATCTATCCATCATCCAAACATCCATCCAAACATCTGTCCATCATCATCCATCCATCTATCTGTCCATCATTTATTCTGTGGCAGAAACGAGCTTCCATAATTATTTGCTCCATAATAATGAGATGAATAAATGTTTTCATTATTATTCAAATGTCATGTTTTCCGCTTCTCAGCGTATCGTCAGCGCTCAGAGTGTCAGTGACGACGACATCGAATAGCAGGAACTCCAGTGGCTCTGTGACATCACTTCCTGTCTGCCCTGCCCCGCCCCTTTCCATCCACTGATCAACACCGAACGCACAGATACGGATTTAAAGAAGCGTTCGGGAGAATCTGTAATGAGCTTGTTGAGGGTGACGTGTGTCTGAGAATACGACCTGTAAACATCGACTATTTGTGTGTCATTTGTTTTACTAACCAATTATTATTATTGCATTTTCATTAAACATCAGTAAATAAATAGGCTCATAGACAGGATGTTTTTGGACGTGTTTCGTCTGTCATTGACTGATGTTGAAGAAAACACTGCTGTCGTTGATCTGTCTTCATGTGTTTAAGTTATTTTCCGAGGCTGTGAGGCGTCTGATGTGGGATTGTGGGAAATGAAGCACGTTTAAAGGCGCTCTGGCTCAACTAGGGAAGAGTTTCCTTTTTTTAAAACTCCAAATAAAAACGGATAAATGAGTGTCATTCGTGTGCCTCCATTAATAACGAGTTTTGTGATGCACAATTGCAATTTAAAGATTAAACCTAAAAGTTCAAATATTCACTCGCTCTCGTGTTCAGTCGGAAAACACAGAATAACAGTCATTAGAAATAAGTTTCAGAGCATTAACTTTAATTCGTTAGGGATCAGGAACAAAGAATGAAGACGTCAGTTATTCACAGCATTTATTAAAGCGGTGGTATAATGACCTTTCACAAGATGTAAAATAAGTCTCTGATGTCCCCAGTGTGTGTGTGTGTGTGAGTGTGTGTGTGAAGTTTCAGCTCTAAATACCCCAGATATTATTATATCATGTTAAAATTGTCACTTTTTGAAGATGAGCAAAAACACACCGTTTGTGTGTGTGTCCCTTTAAATGCAAATGAGCCGCTGCTCCCGGCGCAGGGGGCGGAGCTACAAGAGCTTGTGTGTGTGTGTGTGTGTTAGCAGCTTAGATTACCACACACACACATACACTAAACATTTCAAAAACTTTTAGCCTTTTATGTTCAAACCGGAGTCGGATGATGATGGAGAGACTCTAGAAGTGACATGTAGAAGCAACAGGACATTTCTGAACGTTAGTTGATGAGTTTATGCAGCTGATGTGGAGTTAACGATCTTCTAGTCATTGATTAGCATATTCTGTCATGATAATCTATAAATCGTGTTCCGGGGGCGGGGTTTATGTAAATTTTAGGGTTTGTGATGTCACTAACCCGTGGAGAAGCTCACTGTAGTCTCTACCAGCCGTTTGTTGTAGTTCTTAAGAAGCGATTTCTGTAAAAGCAAATCTCTCCCTTTGCTTTGAACTTTGAGTTGTAACTTTGCAGATGTTGTTTATGATCAAACAGCAACACTACACACTAACTAAAGTTAGAAAAGTCAAATCATAATCAACAAGCCCTTTAATTCATAAAATATGCCATTGTTAATTCATGCTTGCACAATGCATTTATGTTTATGAATACAACGTAAAATATTAGAGTCAAGTCACCTTTATTTATACTGCGCTTTTTACTATAGAGTGTTTCAAAGCAGCTTTACAGAGATAACAGGAACATAATGCAACAGGGTTTGTTTCCAGAAGAAAATAGCGTCTCAGTCCAGCTTCAGTGATGCTTCATTTCTGTTGTAAAAAAAGTTATTTAGTTTATATGTATATATAGCCGCTCTGGAGTAAACCGTGATGTCATCGTCCAGCTCAGTTCAGTTCTGGAGATCAATAATATTGTTGAATATTAAACAATATAAGCAACCTCAACTAAATATCCTCAACTAAGCAACACAAAAGCCATTAAAAATATTTTGCATGAATCTGCCGAAAACAAACGAGGCGATAATGAAAGATTCAGTGGTTATTAAAATCCTCTGTTGTAGAGACAGAAACATGAGTGTGTTTGATCAATCTTTATTAGAGACAGAAGAACGGGAGTGAAGCGCAGGATTAGATGTGGACGGCCGGCTTGTTCTTCCTGTGCTTGAGCTTCTTCTTCTGAGCTTTGCTCCTCCTGGCGCTGGGATCCGCCGTCTCTCCCGTGAAGGATGAAGCT
>CM040838.1:562500-582500 GCA_022828995.1 Vimba vimba | reverse complement strand
ACAACACACACCTGACCCACGGTATAGTCATCTCCACTGTAACACAACACACACAACACACACATTACACAACACACACACACCTGACCCACTGTATAGTCATCTCCACTGTAACACAACACACACAACACACACATTACACAACACACACCTGACCCACGGTATAGTCATCTCCACTGTAACACAACACACACATTACACAACACACACCTGACCCACTGTATAGTCATCTCCACTGTAACACAACACACACAACACACACATTACACAACACACACAACACCTGACCCACTGTATAGTCATCTCCACTGTAACACAACACACACAACACACACCTGACCCACTGTATAGTCATCTCCACTGTAACACAACACACACAACACACACAACACACACCTGACCCACTGTATAGTCATCTCCACTGTAACACAACACACACAACACACACATTACACAACACACACCTGACCCACTGTATAGTCATCTCCACTGTAACACAACACACACAACACACACATTACACAACACACACAACACCTGACCCACTGTATAGTCATCTCCACTGTAACACAACACACACAACACACACCTGACCCACGGTATAGTCATCTCCACTGTAACACAACACACACAACACACACATTACACAACACACACACACCTGACCCACTGTATAGTCATCTCCACTGTAACACAACACACACAACACACACATTACACAACACACACCTGACCCACGGTATAGTCATCTCCACTGTAACACAACACACACATTACACAACACACACCTGACCCACTGTATAGTCATCTCCACTGTAACACAACACACACAACACACACATTACACAACACACACAACACCTGACCCACTGTATAGTCATCTCCACTGTAACACAACACACACAACACACACCTGACCCACGGTATAGTCATCTCCACTGTAACACAACACACACAACACACACCTGACCCACGGTATAGTCATCTCCACTGTAACACAACACACACATTACACACACCTGACCCACGGTATAGTCATCTCCACTGTAACACAACACACACAACACACACCTGACCCACGGTATAGTCATCTCCACTGTAACACAACACACACAACACACACCTGACCCACGGTATAGTCATCTCCACTGTAACACAACACACACATTACACAACACACACACACCTGACCCACGGTATAGTCATCTCCACTGTAACACAACACACACAACACACACATTACACAACACACACACACCTGACCCACGGTATAGTCATCTCCACTGTAACACAACACACACAACACACACATTACACAACACACACACACCTGACCCACTGTATAGTCATCTCCACTGTAACACAACACACACATTACACAACACACACACACCTGACCCACTGTATAGTCATCTCCACTGTAACACAACAACCACAACAACCACAACACACACAACAGCTCACAGTACACAACCAGAACACACACACACACACACACACACACACACACACACACACACACACACACACACACACACAACAGCTCACAGTACACAACCACACATCAACCTGAACACACACACACACACACACACACACACACACACACACACACAACACACACAACAGCTCACAGTACACAACCACACAACAACCTGAACACACACACAACAGCTTAAAAAGTCGAAAACCTTTTGTCATGATATCAACTTTTGATGATCATTTTTTATTACTTTTCGTCAGTTATGATGAGTTATATCATAAGTACAGAAGCCGGATTAGTCCTCGTGCGCATCAGCTCAGTATATCTGATGACTGAGTGAAATATTACAGTTTATGCATTCATAAGGAAACACAAACCTCTTTACAAGCTGCTTCTTCTTCATGATGTCACTCCGAGCTCATGTCCGTGTAATATCCTGAAGATCTGTCAGAAATTACAATATTAATATCTCACACACAAACACACGTTTCGCTTGTGTCGCTCACACGCGCGTGCGCAGAGCTTCTCTGTCTCCTGGAAACCACAAACACCGATCATTAGTTCCTACTAGTCTCACCTCGAGAAACACATCAAGCGCTCTACTCTCGATAACGAGGCAAACGACTCTATATTTAAAGAATATATTTATATATCACTTTATCTGTTTGACTGAGACAGATGAAATAGCGCGAGGGTGTTTCTCCTCGGCGCGGTTTAAGCGCGGGACCGCCTGACGTCATTTCCTGTTGCTGGTTGTGCAGGTGAGAATGATGCAGGAACATTTTCACTCTGTTATTATTTAATATTTAAGTTATTCAGCGTGTAATTCATCTGTCTCTGCTTACAGGGAATGCTTTATAATGATTTAACGCACATAAACTCGAGCTGTCGCCGCAGACGCCACTCCTCTGATGTCTATAGATCTGTAGATGATGATGATGAAGATGATGATGGATGAGGAAGAGAAACACGTGGGCATGCGCGTGACCTGTGATGGACACCGCGGAACTGTGCGATATATTGGTCCGGTTCCGCCCACAACAGGTCCTTCATCCACATCACAACTGCAAAACTATACAAATCATGTCATTATGACCTAAAGTCGAAATTATGACATAAAAGTATGTTTAAAATGTTTCTATGTCATAATTTTTTACTTTTATACCATATTTATAACTTTTTGTCATAACATTTGGTCATGATTTCAACTTTTTATCTCATAATTATGACTTAAAGTCCCTTAAAACTCGTCTTTGATCACCAAAAAAAGTAATGTCTTCATGTCTTAAATTATCTTGAATGTAACTCGACACTCTTGCCTCATTTAGTATGCGCGGTTCTATGAATATGCAAATGAGCCCCGCCTCCACTCACTCGCTCAGCTCAGAGATCCACTGGTTGACGATCACACGTTGATCTGATTGGTTACAAGGTAGTTTGTGACGTCAGAAACACCAGCGATTTCAAAGCGTGTTTTTGAGACTGTCTTTGGTTCACTGCAGTTTTAAGGAGGAAATACTCAGCAATGGAGTCGACTTATGAATTTACACATGGCTTGTCTTAAAGCACATTAAAAACACCACATAGACACATAAACAACATTAAAAGCTGGATTTACACCTCAGATAAGTCAAATTTGACTTTTTATGTCGTATGTTTTCGAGTGTGTGTGACAGTAATGATGCGTGAGGTCATATGTTTGACCCGCTGTGTGTGTGTGTGTGTGTGTGTGTGTGTGTGTGTGTGTTTGACAGGCGTGTGGCTGGGAGTGGAGTGGGATCATCCGGAGAGAGGGAAGCATGATGGGAGCCATGAAGGAGTGCGGTTCTTCACCTGCAGGTGCTCATGGGAGCCTCAGATGATCATGTGACGAGAGTTGTCAAAAGTGCCGACTTCGGTACCAAGTCGATACTGACATTTTAAGAAATGCGCCGCTTTGAGCGCTGTTGAGCGGAGTCATAAACGCCTCTGATTGGTGCGCTGATCATTGTAGCCAATCACAGACGTATCCGATGAGCTCGTGAACACAACGGCCAATCAGAGGCGTTTATGACTCCGCTCAACGGCGCTCAAAGAGGCGCATTTCTTAAAATTTCAGTATCGACTTGGTACCGAAGTCGGCACTTTTGACAACTCTACATGTGACGCGCGTGAGTCTCAGGTCAGCTGACGTGTGTTAGTCTCAGGTCAGCTGACGTGTCTCTCTCTCCAGACACCGGACCGGCGGCTCGTTCGTGCGGCCCGCTAAGGCCCGGTTCGGGCTGGATTACGTGACGGCCCTGAAGAGCCGCTATGAGGAGGAGCTGGAGGAGCCGACGGGAGAAGAGATGAAGATCTCCAGCAAGACCGTCCTGATGGTGGGATTCGAGCGCGTCCGGCTCAAGCAGAGGTGCTCACACACGCCGCAGGAACACAGGACAGATGTGAACGGCTCTGGTGCTCTTCGGCCAATTTGGACCGAAAATTTTACATTCGTTTCTTTTAGAGTTTTTTTTCTTCATCGAAGTGGTATGAAACTTGGTAAAGGTTTTGACACTTATGTAAACACACACACACACACACACACACACACACACACACACACACACACACACACACACACACACACACACACGCACAAAAAAACTCATGGCCATGACTGGAACAGGTTTAATGGTCCTGAAACGACAGTCACACTCGAGCTGCTCGCGGTCGGAAACGACGCATTGGAACTGAATGGAGACGAAGTTCCTCTAGTGGAAGCGTTTGGAACTGCAGCCGAACAACATCTCACTGGAAGACCATTACTGAGATATCAAGATCAGATTTAGAAACACTTGTTTAGATTTATGACTTTTCTCGCCATTTTAGAGTAAAACGTGTTTTTGAAAATATAGATTTCATATAAAAAAAATTCATAACAGTTTAAAAGTAAAATTCTGTAACTTTTTTTTAAGTTCACTTTTTTAAACTTCTTTCTCTTCAGCAATAATCTGCCAGTGTCTTGAAGAGATCAAACTCCCGTCTGTCGCTCTAAAGCGTTCAAGATTTACCAGTTTAAGTTGGACATTACATTTTCAGGTCTATGCTCAAAAACGTGAATAAATGGATTATAAATACAGTGTAAATATAATTTAGTACCATAAAATCCCCTAAAAAAACAACAAAAATATTAAATAAAAAATCGAGCTAAAATATAGAACATTAATTTCATTGAAATAAAATAATGTGTGTGTGTTGCTCCTGAGCGCCGTGAAGAGCACCGGAGGGTTCAGACGTGTGTTTCGCATTACAGGTTTTCTGAAATGTTATTTGAATATGCAAATGAGGTGTGATCTATACACCAATTTTCATACATTTCCAGCTTGTAAATCTGAACATTGGATAAAGCCAGATTCATAATTCTTGTTTGATTTTGTCGGCATATTAAAGAGTTTTTATCAGTCCATAAATCAGTAAAAACTGTCAACAGTTTTTAGGATTGACATGTCCTGTAATGCAGGCGAATGATGTATGATCAACGCTCCAGATTATGGATATGAATGAAACTGTAGAGCGGTGTGTGTGTGATTTCTGACTCGCAGTGTGTGTTCTCCAGGCTGGATCAGCTGACGGAGGTGTCCCTGAGGAGATGTGAGGTGTCCGGCGCCGGCCCGCAGAACCAGATCCGGAACACCACGCCTCGTATCCTCTGCGGAGCTGGCGTTACTCTCCCCTCGGGCTGATGAGTCATTAGCAGTGGTCCTCGGGTCTCGCTCATCTGACACAGAGAGTCTCTTAATTAAGTTAATTAGTAACTAGTGATGGATTACTTTTAGAGTAGCGCTCGGGTGGTCATGTGATCTGCGTGAGCTTCTTTAACAGCGTCTGCCAGATGTGGAGACTCTGGATCTGTCGGGGAATCTGCTGAGCTCATGGGAGGATGTGGCGGCCATTACGGCTCAGCTGGAGTCTCTGCGGGAGCTGCAGATCAGGTGACACACACACACACACGCACACACACACACACACACACACACACACTGCTCTCTCCGAGGCTGAGTCGTATATCGAGTGAAACGCTTCTGGAGCGAGAACACATGTGGGCGGGGCTTGATTGTGTCTGTGTGGAATTGATTGGATGGTTGTGGTTTGCTATTGGCTGATCTCATGTGAGTGACAGGTTGCCCCGCCCTCGTCATCAGAGAAGAGAAGAGCTTATTCTGATTCAACATTATTAACACGATGATGATGATGTGCACCTGTAAATCATTATAATAAACTCTGGTGTCTGTAACATGAGCTCTTTAATTTCCTCCTTCAGTCACAATAGACTGAGTTTCTCCAGTGACCCGAACCTCTTAAGCCCCGCCTTCTCCTGTCTGAGACTGCTGTCACTCAACAGCTGCGCACTCACCTGGACTCAGGTGAGAGTGTGTGTGTGTGTGTGTGTGTGTGTGTCAGCTGTGACCTCTGACCTCTGACCCCTGTGCAGGTTCTCCAGTGCGCCCCCTTGTGGCCGCAGTTAGAGGAGCTTTATCTCTCTGATAACGACATCACAGAGTTAACGAGGTACGTCTCAGTCTCTCATCATGCTTTCCTTCCATATGTAAAGCACTATATAAATGTAACTAATTATTAATGATTATTATTATTCATCAGAGCTGATCATGTGCTGCAGAATCTCAGAGTTCTGGACCTATCAGACAACCCGATCCTGCAGGACACGCTTCTGGAGCTCTCACACTTACCCTGGTGAGGACAGCGCCATCGAGCGTGTGTGTGTGTGTGTGTGTGATGGTCATCAGATGTGTGTGTGTGATGGTCATCAAGCGTGTGTGTGTGTGTGTGTGTGTGTGTGATGGTCATCAAATGTGTGTGTGTGTGATCTTCAGGTTGGAGAAGCTGAATCTGTCCAGCACGGGTTTCTCGGCGGTTCAGTTCAGTGACGCGTCAGCAGGTACAGCAGGTCACATGACCGTGTGTGTGTGTGTGTGTGTGTTTATAATGTGTGTGTACATGTGTAAGGGCTGATCTGTGTGTTCATGCTGTGAAGGAGACGAGACGACGGCGTTTCCGGCACTGAAGACTCTGATATTAGACGACAACAACATCTCAGAGGTCAACACTCAACCTTTACTTTATTACATCTGATGCTTATTTACTCTGATTAACAAACGTGTTTTACTGTGTGTGTGTGTGTGTGTGTGTAGTGGTGTGTGGTGAACGAGCTGCAGAAGCTGCGTTCTCTTCTTCATCTGTCGTGTCGCAGGAATCCTCTGCTTCAGAAAGAGAAGAATCCAGAAACTGCTCGTCAGATCATCATCGCTCGACTGGGACGCCTGACACAGCTGGACATGAGACAGGTGTGTGTGTGTGTGTGTGTGTGTGTGTGTGTGTGTGTGTGTGAGTGTGTGTGTGTGTGTGTGTGCTCGTCAGATCATCATCGCTCGACTGGGACGCCTGACACAGCTGGACATGAGACAGGTGTGTGTGTGAGTGTGTGTGAGTGTGTGTGTGTGTGTGTGTGAGTGTGTGTGTGTGTGTGTGTGCTCGTCAGATCATCATCGCTCGACTGGGACGCCTGACACAGCTGGACATGAGACAGGTGTGTGTGTGTGTGTGTGTGTGTGTGTGTGTGTGTGTGTGTGCGTGTGTGTGTGTGCTCGTCAGATCATCATCGCTCGACTGGGACGCCTGACACAGCTGGACATGAGACAGGTGTGTGTGTGTGAGTGTGTGTGAGTGTGTGTGTGTGTGTGTGTGAGTGTGTGTGTGTGTGTGTGTGCTCGTCAGATCATCATCGCTCGACTGGGACGCCTGACACAGCTGGACATGAGACAGGTGTGTGTGTGTGTGTGTGTGTGTGTGTGTGTGTGTGTGTGTGCGTGTGTGTGTGTGCTCGTCAGATCATCATCGCTCGACTGGGACGCCTGACACAGCTGGACATGAGACAGGTGTGTGTGTGTGAGTGTGTGTGAGTGTGTGTGTGTGTGTGTGTGAGTGTGTGTGTGTGTGTGTGTGCTCGTCAGATCATCATCGCTCGACTGGGACGCCTGACACAGCTGGACATGAGACAGGTGTGTGTGTGTGAGTGTGTGTGTGAGTGTGTGTGTGTGTGTGAGTGTGTGTGAGTGTGTGTGTGAGTGTGCTCGTCAGATCATCATCGCTCGACTGGGACGCCTGACACAGCTGGACATGAGACAGGTGTGTGTGTGTGAGTGTGTGTGTGAGTGTGTGTGTGTGTGTGTGTGCTCGTCAGATCATCATCGCTCGACTGGGACGCCTGACACAGCTGGACATGAGACAGGTGTGTGTGTGTGAGTGTGTGTGTGTGTGTGTGTGTGTGTGTGTGTGTGTGTGTGTGTGTGCTCGTCAGATCATCATCGCTCGACTGGGACGCCTGACACAGCTGGACATGAGACAGGTGTGTGTGTGTGTGTGTGTGTGTGTGTGAGTGTGTGTGTGTGTGTGTGTGTGTGTGTGTGTGTGTGCGTGTGTGTGTGTGTGTGCTCGTCAGATCATCATCGCTCGACTGGGACGCCTGACACAGCTGGACATGAGACAGGTGTGTGTGTGTGTGTGTGTGTGTGTGAGTGTGTGTGTGTGTGTGTGTGTGTGTGTGTGTGTGCGTGTGTGTGTGTGTGTGTGCTCGTCAGATCATCATCGCTCGACTGGGACGCCTGACACAGCTGGACATGAGACAGGTGTGTGTGTGTGTGTGTGTGTGTGTGTGTGTGTGTGTGTGTGTGTGTGTGCGTGTGTGTGTGTGTGTGTGTGCTCGTCAGATCATCATCGCTCGACTGGGACGCCTGACACAGCTGGACATGAGACAGGTGTGTGTGTGTGTGTGTGTGAGTGTGTGTGTGTGTGTGTGTGTGAGTGTGTGTGTGTGTGTGTGCTCGTCAGATCATCATCGCTCGACTGGGACGCCTGACACAGCTGGACATGAGACAGGTGTGTGTGTGTGTGTGTGTGTGTTTGATGTTGAGTGTGTGTGTGTGTGTGTGTGTGTGTGTTCAGGTGCAGTGTGTGTGTTTGATGTTGAGTGTGTGTGTGTGTGTGTGTGTGTGTGTGTGTGTGTGTGTGTGTGTGCAGGTGCAGTGTGACGAGCGGAGGGGAGCGGAGCTGGATTACTGTAAGATGTTTGGGTCGGCGTGGCTTCGGGCCGGAGGTCTCAGTGACCCGGAGAAGCTGAACACACAGTTCCTGACGGATCACCCACGATTCCTCACGCTCATACACAGTCAGTGTCGCGTTACACTACAGTTCCTGTTCACATGAGAACCCTGTGTGTGTGTGTGAACTCCCTGCGCTGGAGGCTCCGCCCACAGAGGAATCTGATTGGTTCCACTGTCCCCGCCCCCTTTTTCAGTGGCGTTGGTTCCAGAAGTATAGTAAAACGTTTACTAAAAAGTCATTAAAAATTAAACGAATCATTTAAAAAAAAATTTAATAAAAGTAAGCCACTTAGTAAAAATTAATAAAATCATAAAAAAGTCAAATTAAAATAAATAAATAATTTTACAATAAAAAGTCAAAATAAAACGGCTAATAAAAATGTAATCATAAAAATGTAAAAAAAAAAACATTTAAAAAAAACATTTAAAATAAAACTTTTACTAAAAAGTAATTCAAAATTAAACGAATCATTAAAAAAAAACTATCAATATAAGCCACTTACTGAAAAAATCAAATCATAAAAATGTCAAATTAAAATAAATAAATAATTTTACAATAAAAAGTCTGAATAAAACGCCTAAAACACATTTTGTTTGCATTAATTTCTCCCATAGGGATTTTAAAAAGACATTGTTAAAGCTTTTATAAGCCATGAACCAGATATGAGGAGAATCATAATCATAAACTTTGATTTGAAGCAAAAAAGTGTCTTAAATCAGTGAGGGAAAGAACTGCAATCCCATGAGGCATTGCAAACTGCATAATCAGGTTAAAAACAATGAAAAATATAAATCTCATTTAAAAATGTTTTTTTTTATGTATAAAAACAATATATTGTAATTTTATTGCAAAATATTCATATATATATATATATATTCAAACATTTCAGTTTTCTGAGAACGTAGAGATCGACTAGATGACATCATCATTCGCAGTGCTTCATGGGCGGAGCTAAATGTATCTTTTGCCTGTTTTGCTAATTTCGACTCGGATTGGTGGAATCTTCTGCACAGCATCATGGGTAATGTAGTTTTTCATTGGGAATTCTGCTGTTAAACATGATTATTAAAATAATGCAGAGGCTGACCGATTCAGCAGAAGCAAACCCCATCGATGACCAAGCTCACCGCACGGCTGACTCTAAAGGTTTATGAGTTATCGTTAGAAATTAATTTCCCAATGGAGAAAAGTTTTAACTTCCGGAACCGACTGTTGCTTATTAAACACCAGAGATGATCTCACTGACTGTTCATGCATCTCTGAACACTGTTGTCTTTCAGTGATGAGGAAAAACCTGCTGATGGTGTGTGTGTGTGTGTGTGTGTGTTTGTTCAGAATACGGCGCTCCAGACGAGGGCGAGCTCAGAGAACAGAAGCCATTTGCACTAAAAAATCAGTTATTAAGTATGAATCTGCAGCATATGAATATGAATATGAATACAGAGCATCTCGAGCATCAGATCATGAAGGTCTGTCACTGTTTCTGCTTTCAGCCGTAACCTTCGTGTGCCCAGAGGATTCTGGGAGAAAGCCCATCGAGAAGAAGCTGCCAGGTAAAGTGTGTGTGTGTGTGTGCGTGAGAGAGAGAGTGTGTGCGTGTGTGTGTGTGTGTGTGTGTGTGTGTGTGTGTGTGAGAGAGAGAGAGAGAGAGTGTGTGTGTGTGTGTGTGTGTGTGTGTGTGTGTGTGTGTGTGTGTGTGTGTGTGTGTGTGTGAGAGAGAGAGAGTGTGTGCGTGTGTGTGTGTGTGAGAGAGAGAGAGTGTGTGCGTGTGTGTGAGAGAGAGAGTGTGTGTGTGTGTGTGTGTGACGCACACGTGTTGAGGGAAAGTAACTTTAATGCATTACTGAGTTCGTGTTTTCTCTCCTGGGTTTGTTTTTTATAACACAAAAGTTGTTCTGTAAGATGTAAAACTCTTTCGCACCAGAAGTTCAGTAATAATCCTCAGACTGACGGAAGCAACAAACCCTTCAGCTTCTGTTATTCTGGAGTAAAGATCAAGAGGATGCAGGAGAAACACACACACACACTTCACAGATCTATAGTCACCTGTGCTCATGGTCTCACTGAGTCACGGACGCCAGACTGAGCAGGACAGGGAGACACACACACACACACACACACACACACACACACACACACACACACACACACACACACACACACCCTGTCTGAAGTGTTTCTGTTCACACACACACACACACACACACACACACACACACACACACACACACACACACACACACCCCTGTCTGAAGTGTTTCTGTTCACACACACACACACACACACACACACACACACACACACACACACACACACCCCTGTCTGAAGTGTTTCTGTTCACACACACACACACACACACACACACACACACACCCCTGTCTGAAGTGTTTCTGTTCACACACACACACACACACACACACACACACACACACCCCTGTCTGAAGTGTTTCTGTTCACACACACACACACACACACACACACACACACACACACACACACACACCCCTGTCTGAAGTGTTTCTGTTCACACACACACACACACACACACACACCCCTGTCTGAAGTGTTTCTGTTCACACACACACACACACACACACACACACACACACACACACCCCTGTCTGAAGTGTTTCTGTGCTGTTTCAGAGTCCATGATCGTTCAGAAGGTGAAGGGGCTTCTACACCGACAGCTCAAACTCCCTGCAGTCCAACTGAAGCTCAGCTACACCTGCGCAAAGGTCACGACCCCAACCCTACTAGCTAACGCTAATCTCGGGCATCACTAGCTAATGCTAAACTCAGGCATCGTTAGCTAATGATAACCTTTGGCATCGCTAGCTAATGATAACACACACACTATCATAGCTAATGATAACTAGCTAGACCTCAGGCATCGTTAGCTAATGATAACCTCAGGCATCGCTAGCTAATGATAACCTCAGGCATCACTAGCTAATGCTAACCTCAGGCATCACTAGCTAATGTTAACCTCAGGCATTGCTAGCTAATGCTAACCTCAGGCATCGATAGCTAATGCTAACCTCAGGCATCGCTAGCTAATGATAACCTCAGGCATTGCTAGCTAATGTTAACCTCAGGCATCACTAGCTAATGATAACCTCAGGCATCGCTAGCTAATGATAACCTCAGGCATCGCTAGCTAATGCTAACCTCAGGCATCGCTAGCTAATGCTAACCTCAGGCATCGCTAGCTAATGCTAACCTCAGGCGTCGCTAGCTAATGCTAACCTCAGGCATCGCTAGCTAATTAACCTCAGGCATCGTTAGCTAATGCTAACCTCAGGCATCACTAGCTAATGATAACCTCAGGCATCGCTAGCTAATGATAACACACACACTATCATAGCTAATGATAACTAGCTAGACCTCAGGCATCGTTAGCTAATGATAACCTCAGGCATCGCTAGCTAATGCTAACCTCAGGCATCGCTAGCTAATGCTAACCTTTGGCATTGCTAGCTAATGATAACACACACACTATCATAGCTAATGATAACTAGCTAGACCTCAGGCATCGTTAGCTAATGATAACCTCAGGCATTGCTAGCTAATGTTAACCTCAGGCATCACTAGCTAATGATAACCTCAGGCATCGCTAGCTAATGCTAACCTCAGGCATCACTAGCTAATGATAACCTCAGGCATCGCTAGCTAATGCTAACCTCAGGCATCGCTAGCTAATGCTAACCTTTGGCATCGCTAGCTAATGATAACACACACACTATCATAGCTAATGATAACTAGCTAGACCTCAGGCATCGTTAGCTAATGATAACCTCAGGCATTGCTAGCTAATGTTAACCTCAGGCATCACTAGCTAATGATAACCTCAGGCATCGCTAGCTAATGCTAACCTCAGGCATCACTAGCTAATGTTAACCTCAGGCATTGCTAGCTAATGATAACCTAAGGCATCGCTAGCTAATGATAACCTCAGGCATCGCTAGCTAATGATAACCTCAGGCATCGCTAGCTAATGCTAACCTCAGGCATCGCTAGCTAATGTTAACCTCAGGCATCGCTAGCTAATGCTAACCTCAGGCATCGCTAGCTAATGCTAACCTCAGGCAGCGCTAGCTAATGCTAACCTCAGGCATCGCTAGCTAATGCTAACCTCAGGCATCGCTAGCTAATTAACCTCAGGCATCGTTAGCTAATGCTAACCTCAGGCATCGCTAGTTAATGTTAACCTCAGGCATCGCTAGCTAATGCTAACCTGAGGCATCGCTAGTTAATGCTAACCTCAGGCATCGCTAGCTAATGCTAACCTTAGGCATCGCTAGTTAATGTTAACCTCAGGCATCGCTAGCTAATGCTAACCTGAGGCATCGCTAGTTAATGCTAACCTCAGGCATCGCTAGCTAATGCTAACCTCAGGCATCGCTAGCTAATTAACCTCAGGCATCGCTAGTTAATGCTAACCTCAGGCATCGCTAGTTAATGCTAACCTCAGGCATCGCTAGTTAATGCTAACCTCAGGCATCGCTAGCTAATGCTAACCTGAGGCATCGCTAGCTAATGCTAACCTGAGGCATCGCTAGTTAATGCTAACCTCAGGCATCGCTAGTTAATGCTAACCTCAGGCATCTGAAATACTGATTTGTTGTATTATGTTTGTGATGTCTGTCCTATAGTTGGCGGGTCGAGAGATTGAGATCGACAACGATCTGAAGCCGCTGCAGTTTTACTCGGTGGAGGACGGCGACAGCATCCTGGTGCGCTGGAGCTGAGGAACCGCAGGGAATTCTGGGACGCTGGAGGCTTATACACTGAGATCTGAAGAGCTGAGCAGCGAAACGCAAGAAAACGCCTCCAAATCTGTGTTAGAATCACCACCAAACTCTATAAAGAGCAGAAACTCCTGAGTCTGAGATCCTGCAGTGTCCGTGCGGATCATCCCAGTCTCTCTCCAGCAGGTGGAGCTGCACAGGAGAACACACACAGATCAAACACTCACACACACTCACACACACTAACCCGACCCCTAAACCTACCCATCACACACACACACACACACTCACACACACAAGCACGTGCTTATATTCACAATAATGGCCTTTTTAATTTAATAAGTTCAGTATAGCACATTACTGTTATGTATACTTTTATATTATGTTTAAGTTAAAAAGTATATCATTTTTCCATGTTACAGAAAGCGACTGAATTTATCAGAAGTGCTCAATTTTCATTGTTCCAAAATGTCATAATTCCCAAAATATTAATGCTCATATAAAAAAAATGTAATAAAAGAAGATGTTTCATTTTAAAATGATCATGTGATGCACAAAATTCAACTAAATATGAACCCTCTGTGTGTTCATGACTCTGTTAAGCCTCTGTTTGTCTGTTTTGACCACACTAATATTTTTTGGCCAAAAAAAACAAAACAAAAAACTCAGAATTTTGTACTTCAAACAAAAAAAGTGATGGATATGATTGAACAGGTTAGTGTGAGCGGAGTCCCTCTAGTGGAAGCGCTCGGCACTGCACCCTCACACTGAGCCTCATCTCTGGACACATCAGCTGGATCTGGAACAACTTGTTTAGATTTATGACTTTCATTTTCTCGCATCTTTAGAGCAAAACGTGATTTGGAAAAAATATATTTTATAAAAAAAATTAATGCATTTTTCATAAATGTAACTTTTACACATTAAAAAGAGTTCAAGATTTACCACATTTTAAGTTGGAAAAATTCATTTTCAGGTCCATGCTCAGAAAGTGAATTAATGGATTATAAATACAGCACAAGTATAATTTAGTATCATATAATCCCCTAAAATTGCAAAATGTAAATAAAATGGTAAATAAAAAAACATTATTGAACTAAAATATAATACATTCATCACATGAACTGTGATAAAATCAACCAATTTACCCAAATGACCTTTTTATTGATTCCGCAGCAGAAACGAGCTTCGTTAATACACTGAATAACCGAGAAACTCAGATTAATTCTCCAGAATAATGTCATTTGTAAGTTTCCTCATTTCTACAGCTTTAAAGGACTTTATCCACAGAGTCTGTACTGTAATAAAATCATAATGTCCTGATATGAAGAGGAATAAAACACGAGGACTCAAACCTTTAGAAAACCTGTTTAATGGAACATCTGTACACTCCCTCTGCCCTTCCCATCATGCAGTGCGGTGTGTAAACATGAGTGTGTCACATGACCGGCCCCGGACACCATCACATGACCGCCGGATATTTACAGTAAACAAAAGGAAAAACTTTCTTTGGCATTTTTAAAAATCATCAAGATTAAAATACAATTGTAAATAATATTTCAGCTAATCAGAATGATTGCATATAACATCCATCCCAGAATGCACCTCTCCTCACACAGTATAAATGTATCCCAGCATCCCGAGAAAAACTACAATAAAATCTATGATTCAGATTCACGTTTTCAAGCTGTGGTTTTAATATCTCAAGTTTGATCAAAGGATCATTTGTTTAAATGTAAAGTTTTACATTAGATCATCATTAAATTAAACGCGTATGATGTAAATATAAGCATTATAATACTAATAATACCAACAACCAATAATTTTTTTTGTTATTATAACTGATATGAGTGTTAATATTATACATATTTACTATTTCACCTTCTTTGTTTTGAAGTTTCACGATGAAGTAAAAAATTTAAATACATAAAAAAACAGTAAAATCTTTACGATTCGATCCATTATTGAACGAAACACTCATACAGTATTTATTAATCTCAGTTAATGTTGATTTGAACATTTACTAATGCATTATTAAAATCAAAAAGTTGTACCTGTTAATAATATTTAATGGACTAACAAAGTGTTTTTATTAAATAACAGGAACAAAGATGAATAAATACTGTATTGCTCATTGTTAGTTTATGCATGAACTGATGGATTATGGTACAGTATAAATGTGCAGAAGAAATATGATTCCTGATATTATCAGACTGATCTGATCTGCGATATGAATATATTCCTCTGGCGTCGGGAGAGTCGGCCCGGATCCGGCAAACCTCCGTCAGTTCCGGCCTGCGAACAACAACAGTCATGTGATCAGACCACAGTCATGTGACTCACAGTCCTGATGTCATCAGGCTCTTATCATGAGAACAATCTGAGCTCAGACCTGCAGGGCATTGTGGGTAAGTGACGGTGATGCCGTATGTGCGTGAGCGTCTCTGAGGAAGAAACTCCTCCACCTCCATCCCATCATGACGCTCCATAGCAACCACCGCTTCCCTAGCGACAAAACATCAGCACACTGAATCATAATCAGAATTACTCAAATACTTTACATTTATTACAATAAAACTCTAGTGAGCGTCCATGTGTAACCCTCTGGTGCTCTCCGGGCATTTCTGACCGAAACATTTAAAAAGTTTTTATATTTTAAACTCATGGCCATGACTGGAACAGGTTTAATGGTCCTGAAACAACAGTCACACTCGAGCTGCTCGCGGTCAGAAACGACGCATTGGAAATGAATGAGAGACGAAGTTCCTCTAGTGGAAGCGTTTGGTACTGCAGCCGAACAACATCTCACTGAAAGACCATTACTGAGATATCAAGATCAGATTTAGAAACACAACTTGTTTAGATTTATGGCTTTGATTTTCTCAGTTTTCAAGTAAAACTTTTTTTTACACATTTTTCAAAACAATAAACATAAAATTCTGTCACTTTTTTTACGTTCACATTTTAAAACTTTTTTCTCTTCAGCAATAATCTGCCCAGTGTCGTCTTTAAAGAGATCAAACTTCAGTCTGTCGCTTTAAAACATTTAAGATTTACCACAGTTTAAGATGGAATTTAAATGTTCAGGTCTAAAAAGTGAATAAATGGATTATAAATACAGCAAAAATATAATTTAGTACCATAAAATCCCCTACAAATGTTAAAAAATTAAATAAAAAACATTATCAAACTAATATATAGTACATTTATTTCATTGAAATAAAAGTGTTGGTCATTTCGGAGCGCCAGGTGAAGAGCACAGAGGCTGACGGCTGATTCAGTGAACTCTCAGTGATTCGTTTGAGTCTTTTTGAGCGATTCATGAAAAGAACTGGTTCATAGGAGTCATTTGTTAGTGAGTGAACCTTCTCCAGTCGGTGTAGTAAAGCTTCGTGCCGTAGGACACCATGGCGAACGGATACTGAATCCCTTCGGTCAGTTTCTTCCGGAGACCAGAGACCGGGTCCACACACTCCACTCGACGAGTGCCTGAAACACACACACACACACACACACACACACACACACACGATTTAACGATTCATCTGAGAAACACAGCTGTAATAACACTGGATTCACAGTCTAACGCTGAGCTGCGGATCAAATACAACACTTACTCATTTTAAAATGAAAACAATCAATATGAGACACTTACTAAAAAATTATTAAATCATAAAAATGCCAAACAAATATAAATAATTAATATATATTTTTAAAAATCTAGAAAAATAAGCCACTTGCTAAAAAATAATTAAATCATAAAAATGTCAGATTAAAGGAGTCTGGAGAAGGAGTCCGACCTGCATCGGCCCAGCAGAGCTGCCGGGTCCGGGGGTCAAAGGTCAGTCCGTTGGGCAGCGAGAGCCCGTCCTGCACCAGAACCGTTCTGCCGGACCCGTCCAGACTGGAGCGCTCGATCTTCGGCCCGTCCCGGTCCCAGTCGGCCCAGTACAGGTGTCTACAGGACGGGCAGAGTCAGCGCGAGTTCATCACACACACACACACACACACACCTGTGAGCTCACACGCACCCGCGGGCGGGGTCAGCGATGATTGGCCGAGGGTTGATGAGGTCACTGTCGAAGAGCACGCGGCGCTGACTGCCGTCTAACCGGGACGCCTCGATACGGTCCAGAACCGAGTCGGTCCAGAACATGTTTCTGGACATGTGATCGATGGCGATTCCTTCAGGACTGCCCAGATCTGCTCACACACACACACACACACACACACACACACACACACGATAATCATAAACATCTGAACGACGATCATCTCAGACAAACATCAGCGCATCTGTTCGGCTAGCGCAGGGTTCCTGTGGACGAGATCAAATATGACTGAAAGTTCATGAAATCATGAAAAATAAAATGAATCTTGAAATAAAAACAAATTTAAATATTAAATGTATTATAAAAATAAATCATTTTTAAAATGAAAATAAAACAAAAATTATTTTTTTAAACTATAATTAAAATAAATCTTTTTTAAAAAATCTAAATAAAACACTTTTAAAAATGAATTAAATCATAATAATGCACATTTAAAGTATATATATTTTTTAATAAAAAATCTAAATAAAACACTTACTAAAAATGATTAAAATAAAAAATGTAAAAATAAAATATTCTTTTTGAAAATAAAAAATAAAACACAAAAAAATTATTAAATCATAATAATGCAGTTAAAATGTCATTTAAAATTTTTAAATAAGACGTTCTAATTTGTATTTATTTATAAATAAAAATAAAACACTTGCTAAAAATGATTACAATAAAAATTATAATTTAAATAAATCTTTTTAAAAAATCTAAATAAAACTTGCTAAAAATGATTACAATAAAGATTATAATTAAAATAAATATTTTTAAAAACTTTAAATAAAACACAAAAAATGTATTAAATCATAATAATGCACATTTAAAGTATATATTTTTTTAATAAAAAATCAAAATAAAACACAAAAAAATGTTAAAACATAAAGATTTACAGTTAAAATATTATTAAAAACTAATCAAAATAAGACAAAAAAAAAATCAAATTGTCAAATAAAATATATGAATCATTTAAAAATAAAAGCAGATAAAATGCTTACTAAAAAAGATTAAATATTTTATTTGTTTGCCTGCATGTTAACTGTGAACATTCAAATGAAATGTGTAGTTGAATTATTGAAATATTAACTTGGAATCTCAGCGGGTGTCAGATCATGTGACATGAGGACTGTAAAGCACCTCTGCTGATGATGACGCTGGTCTGGCCGCCCTTCATCTCGGCTCGACTGATGGACGGTTGAGTGATGTCAGACCAGTAGATCATCTGATCCACACAGTCGAACGCCACAGCGATCACCACTCTGCCCTGAACACACACACACACACACACACACACACACACACACACACACACACACACACACACACACACACAGACACACACAGACACACACACAGACAGACACAGACACGCACACGAACACACACACACACACACACAGACACACACACACACACACACACACACACACACACACACACACACAGACACACACACACACACACACACACACACACACACACAGACACACACACACGCACGCACAGACAGACACAGACACGCACACGAACACACACACACACACACACACACACACACACACGCACACACACACACAGACACACACACACACACACACACACACACACACACACACACACGCACACACACGCACGCACACACACACACGCACACACACACACACACACACACACACGCACACACACGCACGCACACACACACACACACACACACACACACACACACACACACACACGCACACACACGCACGCACACACACACACGCACACACACACACACACAGACACACACACACACACACACACACACACACACACACACACACGCACACACACGCACGCACACACACACACACACACACACACACACACACACACACACACACGCACACACACGCACGCACACACACACACGCACACACACACACACACAGAACCAGGAACGTCAGAATCATCATTGGTAATTGCCGGGTACTAAAGCTCTTCATGGTGAAAAATGGAGCAAAGTATGAAGAAAAGAATAAACAAGTTCATAAAAGTAATGAAAACAAACAGGCGGGCGTTCCAGATGCAGAGTCCCACACACTCGACACGATCATCTGGTGTTTATGAGTTTCTGCGGCTGGAATGTGTCGCTCTGACCTCTGACCTCTGACCCTAACACAATACACTTCACTCGCTTCCCAAATCAAGACACATTTCCTGGAGAAGAAACATTCCTGAATATGCAGATATGAAGAGCTTTTCCTGAAGCCTCCGTGAAGCACTCGTCGGATCTGCTGGAGTCCTGCGGTGAGAATGACGGAGCGACACACGGATGATTCCCGGGAGAGAGTAAATCATGCAGGATTGCTCAAGTGTGCGGTCAGTGCGCTGGAATTTACACCATTTACCGCCCAAAATCTGTTTTCAGACAATATTTTGTTTGTGCTGAAAACAAAAACAAATATCTGCGAGTCAGAAAAATAATCCCGTTTTCCCTTAGGATGAAGATCATTTTTCTGACCGTCAGATATTATATATTATATA
>CM040838.1:555000-557500 GCA_022828995.1 Vimba vimba | reverse complement strand
TCGTTGTTTTGAGGAAAAACTCGTTAAATTTTATTTAACGACTTTTTAAATAAAGTCGAAAGAAAAAAAAGAAAAAGAAAAAAAGTCTAAATAAAATGTTGAGAATAAACTCATTAAATTACGAGAATAAAGTCGTTGTTTTGAGGAAAAACTCATTAAATTTTATTTAACGACTTTTTAAATAAAGTCGAAAGAAAAAAGAAAAAGAAAAAAAGTCGAAAGAAAATGTTTAGAATAAACTCATTAAATTTCGAGAATAAAGTCGCTGTTTCGAGAATAAACATTAAATTTCGAGAATAAATTTGTTGTTTCGAGGAAAAACTCGTTAAATTTCGAGAAAAAAGTAGAAATAAAATGTTGAGAATAAACTCATTACATTATGAGAATAAAGTCGTTGTGTTTGCGAGAAAAAACTAATAAAATTTCGAGAAAAAAAGCCAAAATACAATGTTTAGAATAAACTCCTTAAATTTCGAGAATAAAGTCGTTGTGTTTCGAGAATAAACTCATTAAATTACGAAAATAAAGTCGTTGTGTTCGAGAAAAAAGTCGTTAAATTCGAGAAAAAAGTAGAAATAAAATGTTGAGAATAAACTCATTAAATTACGAGAATAAAGTCGTTGTGTTTCGAGAAAAAGTCGTTAAATTCAAGAAAAAAAGCCGAAATACAATGCTGAGAATAAACTCATTAAATTACGAGAATAAAGTCGTTGTGTTTCGAGAAAAAGTCGTTAAATTCAAGAAAAAAAGCCGAAATACAATGCTGAGAATAAACTCATTAAATTACGAGAATAAAGTCACAGTGTTTCCAGAAAAAACTGGAACCCGAAAGTTGAAATAAAATTTCGAGAATAAAGTCCTTGTCTTTTGAGAAAAAACTCGTTAAAATCGAGAAAAAAACTCGAAATACAATGTTTAGAATAAACTAATTAAATTTCGAGAATAAATTTGTTGTTTCGAGGAAAAACCCATTAAATTTCGAGAAAAAATCTAAATAAAATGTTGAGAATAAACTCATTAAATTACGAGAATAAAGTCATTGTGTTTCGAGCAAAAAGTCGTTAAATTCGAGAGAAAAAGCCAAAATACAATGTTGCGTTTATTCTCAATATTTTATTTAGAAATTTAATGAGTTTAATCTTGCATTATAATGACTTTAATCTCGAGATGGTTTTATTTTTCATTATTGCTTGGCCCCAATCCTCTTCCGTAGAGGCACATTCATCATTCTGAAGGAAAAAAATGCTTGTTTTCATTTCCAGGCCGACTCTATTTCCACAGCAGAATTTGTTGTTCTGCATTTAATTCATGCCAAATTATTTTAATTTTAGATTTAATTATTAATTAAAAATAATTTAATTATTATTTAATTATTATATCATTGTATCTTGACAAAAGGATTTTTTCTTCAAAATCCTAAAAAGACCCTTAAAATACTGTCAAGCACTGATTGCACATCATCCAAACACACACAATATCCTCATATCATATATTTATCTTTTACATTTTTTACTAAGGTTCGCTTATAATATTAGCCAAGCTTTCGTGCGAAGAACTCTAATGTAGTTTTAACTTCTGCACGTCCAGCTGTTTTTGCTGCTGTGCCTTTAAGGATTTCCAGTGCTTTTCCTGCGGCTCCGGCTCAGATCCGGGATTGAGCTTTAACGCTGCGACTCCAGTACAGTGACTGATCATAGGTGTGCAGATGTGAGCGCGGAGGTCATATGATGACAGAAGAACACTCGAGGAACAGACGCTGTCATTATCATGGCGTCAGACACACAACATCTGCCCTCAAATTATGACAGAAGAGCGGAACCCGAGCGCCGGACGCAGAAGAGCAGAACCCGAGCGCCGGACACAGAAGAGCAGAACCCGAGCGCCGGACACAGAAGAGCGGAACCCGAGCGCCGGACACAGAAGAGCAGAACCCGAGCGCCGGACACAGAAGAGCGGAACCCGAGCGCCGGACGCAGAAGAGCGAAGAGCGGAACCCGAGTGCCGGACGCAGAAGAGCAGAACCCGAGCGCTGGACACAGAAGAGCGGAACCCGAGCGCCGGACGCAGAAGAGCGGAACCCGAGCGCTGGACACAGAAGAGCGGAACCCGAGCGCCGGACACAGAAGAGCAGAACCCGAGCGCCGGACACAGAAGAGCGGAACCCGAGCGCCGGACGCAGAAGAGCGAAGAGCGGAACTCGAGCGCTGGACACAGAAGAGCGGAACCCGAGCGCCGGACACAGAAGAGCAGAACCCGAGCGCCGGACACAGAAGAGCGGAACCCGAGCGCCGGACGCAGAAGAGCGAAGAGCGGAACCCGAGTGCCGGACGCAGAAGAGCAGAACCCGAGCGCTGGACACAGAAGAGCGGAACCCGAGCGCCGGACGCAGAAGAGCGGAACCCGAGCGCCGGACACAGAAGAGCGGAACCCGAGCGCCGGACGCAGAAGAGCGGAACCCGAGCGCCGGACGCAGAAGAGCGGAACCCGAGCGCCCGACGCA
>CM040838.1:535000-547500 GCA_022828995.1 Vimba vimba | reverse complement strand
ATTTGATTAAAAATACCAAAAAAAAACCTGTAAAATTGTGAAATATTATTCCAGTGTAAATCATCTGTTTTCTATGTGAATATACAGTAAAGTGTAATTTATTCCTGTGATCAAAGCTGAGTTTCCAGCATCATTACTCCAGTCTTCAGAGTCACATGATCCTTCAGAAATCACTCTAATATGAGGATCTGATGCTCAAGAAACATTTATGATTATTATCAGTGTTAAGAATTATCATTCTTTGATGAAATAGAAGCTTTTGTAACATTAAACACTACCGTTCAATAGTTTGGGGTGTCAGTAAAAATTTTTATTTTATTTTTTGGGGGAAAGGAATAAAATAAATCAATACTTTTATTCATCAAAGGATGAATTAAATTGATCAAAAGTGACAGTAAAGACATTTATAATGTTACAAAAGATTCTGTTTAAAATAAATGCTGTCCTTTTCAACTTTCTATACATTAAAGAATCCTGGAAAAAAATTGTACACAACTGTTTTCAACACTGATAATAATAATGAATGTTTCTTGGGCATCAAATCATCATATTAGAGTGATTTCTGAAGGATCATGTGACACTGAAGACTGGAGTAATGATGCTGAACATGCGTGTCTTTAATCATCAGTGTGGAGAGTGTAAGTTTGCTCACTGTGGACGGAGCCGATCTTGTTGCTCATGGCGAAGCGGATCAGCTGGTTGCTGGAGTCGTACATGACGAAGATCTGGTCGACGCTGAGCTGCTGCCGTTCAGGGTCCGTGAGCAAGAGCGCCCCCTGTGGACAGCTCTGGAAGCGCAGGCTCTGGGTCCACAGGTACCTGTGTGTGCGCACGCTACCGTCAGGCATGCTAATGCTGTATTCCCGCCGTGACGACGACGTGATCACTGAGAACATCACAGAAATACAGGCATTAGAAAACAACTTCCTTTAACTCAAATACAGGCATTCGTTAGCAAAATCATTCAGGAGCATCTACTGTAGAAACCTTTGATCGGAGAATTCAGAGTTTGTTACTGGTATAAATTACATTTATACAGCACTCCAGCTGGGGAGGTGGAGCTGGGGAGGTGGAGGTGGAGCTGGGGAGGTGGAGCTGGGGAGGGGGAGGTGGAGCTGGGGAGGTGGAGGTTGAGCTGGGGAGGGGGAGGTGGAGGTGGAGCTGGGGAGATGGAGGTGGAGCTGGGGAGGTGGAGGTTGAGCTGGGGAGGTGGAGGTTGAGCTGGGGAGGTGGGAGGTGGAGCTGGGGAGGTGGGAGGTTGAGCTGGGGAGGTGGAGGTGGAGCTGGGGAGGTGGAGATGGGGAGGTGGAGGTGGATCTGGGGAGGTGGGAGGTGGAGCTGGGGAGGTGGAGGTTGAGCTGGGGAGGTGGAGCTGGGCAGGTGGGAGGTGGAGCAGGGGAGGTGGGAGGTGGAGCTGGGGAGGTGGAGCTGGGGAGGTGGAGGTTGAGCTGGGGAGGTGGAGGTGGAGCTGGGGAGGTGGGAGGTGGAGCTGGGGAGGTGGGAGGTTGAGCTGGGGAGGGGGAGGTGGAGGTGGAGCTGGGGAGGTGGAGCTGGGGAGGTGGGAGGTGGAGCTGGGGAGGTGGAGGTTGAGCTGGGGAGGGTTAGGTGGAGGTGGAGCTGGGGAGGTGGAGCTGGGGAGGTGGAGCTGGGGAGGTGGGAGGTGGAGCTGGGGAGGGGTAGGTGGAGGTGGAGCTGGGGAGGTGGAGCTGGGGAGGTGGAGCTGGGGAGGTGGAGGTGGAGCTGGGGAGGTGGGAGGTGGAGCTGGGGAGGTGGAGGTGGAGCTGGGGAGGTGGAGCTGGGGAGGTGGGAGGTGGAGCTGGGGAGGTGGGAGGTGGAGCTGGGGAGGTGGAGATGGGGAGGTGGAGGTGGAGCTGGGGAGGTGGAGGTGGAGGTGGAGCTGGGGAGGTGGAGCTGGGCAGGTGGAGCTGGGAAGGTTGAGCTGGGGAGGGGGAGGTGGAGGTGGAGCTGGGGAGGTGGAGCTGGGGAGGTGGAGGTGGAGCTGGGGAGGTGGAGCTGGGGAGGTGGGAGGTTGAGCTGGGGAGGTGGAGGTGGAGCTGGGGAGGTGGAGCTGGGGAGGTGGAGCTGGGGAGGTGGAGCTGGGGAGGTGGGAGGTGGAGCTGGGGAGGTGGAGGTTGAGCTGGGGAGGTGGAGGTGGAGCTGGGGAGGTGGGGAGGTGGGAGGTGGAGCTGGGGAGGTGGAGATGGGGAGGTGGAGGTGGAGCTGGGGAGGTGGAGCTGGGCAGGTGGAGCTGGGAAGGTTGAGCTGGGGAGGGGGAGGTGGAGGTGGAGCTGGGGAGGTGGAGCTGGGCAGGTGGAGCTGGGAAGGTTGAGCTGGGGAGGGGGAGGTGGAGGTGGAGCTGGGGAGGTGGAGCTGGGGAGGTGGAGCTGGGGAGGTGGAGGTGGAGCTGGGCAGGTGGAGCTGGGGAGGTGGGAGGTTGAGCTGGGGAGGTGGAGGTGGAGGTGGAGCTGGGAAGGTGGAGGTGGAGCTGGGGAGGTGGAGCTGGGGAGGTGGAGGTGGAGCTGGGGAGGTGGAGCTGGAGCCAGAACAGCTGATGCCGGAGCGAGGGGATCCATCTTTTAATTGAAAGATTAGATGGGTTCACTCCCGAAATTACGTTGTGAACTTCACTAATTTTTTATCCCAAATTTTTATCAATTTTACTGGTAGTCACTGTGTGAAGAATGTTTGGGTATAATATGTCTCAGTTTACTTTATTTTGCTCTCCTCACTTACATAAATGAACTATAGTGTCCTGCACACACTAGTAAAAAATATCAAAACTGATATCTGGTGTCAGAATAATGTGTAGAGATGCGGGTCCCTCACGGTTGCTGGAGTGCTGGTAGACCTCGCTGTACGCGGGGATCTGGACCGTGGCTCCGGGCGGCACCTCGGGGATCCGGCCGTCCAGGTGTGTGTTGACCAGCAGGTGATCGTGCTCGTCGATGCCGCCGAACTCCTGCATGATGCTCAGCTTCTCGTTGCCGGGCAGGAACGTGACCTCGGCCTGGCGAGTGAAGACTCCTCCTGTGGACACGAGAGAAGGAGACGGGTCAGTGACCTCTGACCTCTCACCCTGAGCATGTGTTTCCACTGCAGATCAATCTCACAGGAAAGGCCTGAGAGTTAATATCATGCAGAGAGAGAA
This sequence comes from Vimba vimba, assembly GCA_022828995.1. NCBI lineage: Eukaryota > Metazoa > Chordata > Actinopteri > Cypriniformes > Leuciscidae > Vimba > Vimba vimba. The sequence goes on along the minus strand of CM040838.1, from coordinate 544,352 downwards.
GAAGGAGAAGCAGGAGATTCCATGAGGAACAACAGTTTATCCATTCACAGTCACAAATAATAATACCGTTGCAGAATAATTTCAGTATTAAGGCCCGTTCACACAGAGGACAATAACTATAAAGATTTAATAATAATTCTAATTCTATAATCATAGCAGAGTCCACGGCACTACTGTAATGATAATGGCACAGAGGAATGATATCATTGGAATTATTTTATCCAGCTGATGAACGATAAAAACACTGACAGCCAATCAGAATCCACCCTGCTTCAAGAGCGCCAGCATTTAAAGAGACAGACGACATAAACGACATCAACTTATAATAAACAGAACGAGATCGAGCGATGGTGTGAACTCTGATATAGTTAACGTTATAGTTATTGTTATATTTATCGCTATAATTATATGTATTGTTATAGTTATTGTTGTAGGTATCATTATTCTTATTGCTAAAGTTATTGTTATAGTTATCATTATATTTATATTTATCGTTATAGTTATCTATATAGTTACAGTTATTGAAATAGTAACCGTTAGTTATTATATTTATCGTTATAGTTATCATTATAGTTGTTGTTATAGTTATCATTATAGTTATATTTATCATTATTTAATTAATTAATTTTGTGTCAAATTTTATGTTACAGTTAATATTATTAACTTAATCTTAATAATAATATAGTTAATAGCATTAGCTGTTGAATGCTTGAGAGTTTTGCGTGTCCCGCTGTGTAACGCTGATGTGTGTCCGTAACGCTGATGTGTGTCCGTAACGCTGATGTGTGTCCGTAACGCTGATGTGTGTCCCGCTGTGTTACCGATGAGGCTGAAGCCGTTGTGGTGTCCGGGCTGCTGGAGCGCGAAGGCCCATCCGATGGCCTCTCCCAGAGCCGGCAGCGGCTGCAGCGACGCTCCCACGCTAGCCGGGACGCTGCTCACCGCGATGTAAGCTCGCCCGTCGTTCGCCACCACATACGAGTGCAGGTCGTTGTTGGAGAACTCAACCGGAGACTGAGAATCCCCCACGAAGATCCTGCCGTTCAGCTTCCCGTTCATCCGCTGCGGTTTCCCTGCGGATTTGGACGACAGCGGCATCATTGAGGGATTCATGGGTGTTTATGCACAGAATGGAAGTTTATATGTAAGGGATAATGTAGATCCAGCCGGTTCAGGACTTCCATCAGCCTGAAGGGGTTTATTCTGAGATCACACACACACACACACACACACACACACACACACACACACACAAACACACACACTCACACACACACAAACACACACACACACACACACACACACACACACACACACACACCTGAAGGGGTTTATTCTGAGATAACAACCGGCTGGATGTGCATTATCCCACTTATTACACGGACACGGGAAGGTTGCAGCTTTGTTTCAACGCACCTTCAGCGACGCAATCCTTGCCGTTGCCATAGTAACCAGGGTTGCAGTGACAGCAGTATCCGTCGGCGTAATCCCGGCATTCTGCGAAAGCGGAGCACTTGTGCTTGTTGCTGGAGCACGTCTCGTAGTTATAGGAAAACACTGAAATAAAAACAGATATATTAATACGTATGTATGAAACATAAGAGTTACTCGGTGTAGCCACAGCTTTCCCCTGACCTTCGACGCTGAGCTCGTCTTCATCGATGATCAGAACCTGCGGGTTCTGCTGGCTCTGCGGGTTCTGCCGGCTCTGCGGGTTCTGCCGGCTCTGCGGGTTCTGCGGGGGAACGTAACGGTACTGGAGCTCGTCAGGGGTGGAGGACTCGGAGATCGGATCCGGACGGGATGTGAGTGTTTCAAAGGGAAGCTCTGTGACCTCTGTGACCTCTGTGACCTCGGTGACCTCTGTGACCATGCCGGGCACGATGGAGCTGAACAACGGAGACGTGCCGATCTCGAAGACCCAAACGCCAGGCCGGCCCGAGTTTGTCTTCCTGAGGAGTTTGGAGAGGAGTTGCAAACAATAATGGAGTGGTTGATTATAATTTCACTTTTCTAACTTCAGTTAGTGTGTAGTGTTGCTGTTTGAGCATAAACAACATCTGCAGTTACGACACTCAAAAGTTCAAAGCAAAGGGAGAGATTTTCTTTTATAGAACTTTTTAAGAACTACAACAAACGGCTGGTAGGAACTACAATGAGCTTTAGTGACATCACCAACCCTCAAATTTACATAAACCCCGCCCCCTGGGAACGTGATTTATAGATTATAATGAGAGAATATGCTAATCAATGACTAGAAGATCGTTAACTCCACATCAGCTGCATAAATTCACCAACTAACCGTTCAGAAATGTCCTGTTGCTTCTACATGTCACTTCTAGAGTCTCTCCATCATCATCCGACTCCGGTTTGAAAAGGCTAAACGTTTTTGAAACTTTCAGTATGTGTGTGTGAGGTAATCGAAGCTGCTAACACACACACACACACACACACACACACACACACACACACACACACACACACACACAAGCTCTTGAAGCTCCGCCCCCTGCGCCGGGAGCAGCGGCTCATTTGCATTTAAAGGGACACACACACAAACGGTGTGTTTTTGCTCACCTTCAAAAAGTGACAATTTTAACATGATATAATAATATCTGTGGGGTATTTAGAGCTAAAACTTCACACACACACTCTGGGGACATCAGAGACTTATTTTACATCCTGTGAAAAGGGCATTATAGGACCGCTTTAATACTGCACCTTCTGATTCACATGTTCTCATGTTGCATGTGACGAGATTAATGAAAACCCACAGAATTGTGTGTAAAATGTCTTACAAGTGCGAGAGCGCGGACCGACTCCTCGCTGTCTTCAGTGACGCGATAGTAAGAGCCCTGAGTCTTGGCCCAGCCGAACCAGCCCGGCACCAAGCCTTCACTGAACCCGACCTCGACCAGCACGTCTTCGTCATCTATGAGCGCGGAGCTGAACTGAGTCTCCTCTTCGGGATACAGCAGGATAGCGTACGACGCCGAGTCCATGTTTGCTACAACGAGCTGGAACGTATTTCTCTGCAGGAGAAGTTTGAAAGCAGTATTTGTCATGCTAAACATGCTGTGTTGTGAGCTGAGTAATGGTTGTCTTCTGTAGAGATGAAATTACTTTCACTCTGCAACATTAAAGGATTAGTTTCACTTCAGAATTAAAATTTCCTGATAATTTACTCGCCTCCTCGTCATCCAAGATGTTCATGTTCTCTTTCTTCATTTGAAAAGAAATGAAGGTTTTTGAGGAAAAACACTCCAGGATGTTTCTCCATATAGTGTCTTCAATGGGGTCCAACGGGTCGAAGGTCCAGATGTGAGTTTCAGTGCAGCTTCAAAGTCTCGACACGATCCAGCCGAGGAATAAGAGTCTCATCTAGACAAACCAGCGCACAGTTAGCATCTGTGGTTAAAAAGTATATAAATGTTTATTGTTTTTATAAACTGTCCGCTGGTTTGTCTAGATAAGACTCTTATTCCTCGGCTGGATCGTGTCAAGACTTTGAAGCTGCACTGAAACTCACATCTGGACCTTCGACCCGTTGGACCCCATTGAAGACAATATATGGAGAAACATCCTGGAGTGTTTTCCTCAAAAACCTTCATTTCTTTTCAAATGAGGAAAGAGAACATGAACATCTTGGATGACGTGGAGGAGAGTAGATTATCAGGAAGTCTTAATTCTGAAGTGAACTACTCCTTTAACTTTGTTATTTTCTTTGAAACAATCAGTGCTGCAAAAAAACGGTTTATAAATAAAGGCGGCTTGACTTCTTAACAAACGCTTGGAACTGCAAATCATTCAGATTTCAGGGACGTACCATTAACTCAAGTCCATCTCCTCGTCCTCTTCCTCGCTGACCCTGAGCCAACACATTCTCCCAGGTCACGATGACGGCGTGAGTGGGATCAATCCCATCGTCATTGGGAAACGCTTGGCTGATGTGATCTGCGGCTCTCCGGAGAACATCTGGGCTCGTCTCCTGCCGGAAGTAAACGTATCCGGCGCCGTCGCTCGTGTCCAGATCTCCCAGGAAAGCTGCAATCATGCCGAAGCTGGCCGGCATCTTCCCCAGGTACTCGGACTCATCGCTGGGTTCGGCCAGAGACACAAAGCCATTAGTGCTGACCTACGGAGAGCAGAACATCAGCACGCCGGATGGAGGAAGCCAGCTCGGATCTGTTCCGAGAGTTTAGATGCAAGCTGAGCACTTTAGCACTTTAACACAGAGATTAAATTATAATCCTGGCAAACAAACCTTTGTTCTGTTTTACTGAATGCACAGGATGACTGTTAGTATTGATCATCTGAACAAACACCAAACACTTTCAAGGAATAATACGTCTCATCATGTGGTTTGTTGAGGAGATGTGAAAAGGTGAAAAATCTTATAAACATGCATATCTAGCGAGCAGAATACAGAACACACACAAAATACACTTCATAGTCTTGCACACGGCAAGAAAAAAGGTTGCACATTTTTGTACATTGGAAATAAAAAATGTGCATATTCTTGCATATTGCAAATAAAAAAGAATTGCATATTTGTTTATGCAATTAAAAAGCTTTTCATATTCTTGTATATTGTAAGAAAGCAACTTAAAGCACGAGAATCAATAAAGTATAAAACAAGCCATAATGATCAACGATTGTAAAAACTGATGTGTTCTTCTTACAAATGTTGCAAATTTTAATAGCAAGCATAGCCTACATTTAGCTTAGTTTAAGAGAATCAATGGCTTGTGATTATTTTAGTAATTAAAGTTGTTCTTGCATTAAATCCCCGTTTAAATCCACGTCTGTGCTGCGAACGACACACACACGGCACAGGATCGGATGTTTCCCTGCAGGAAACAGACACGCCGTCTCATCCGGACGCCTCGTAAACCAGCAGTCGTGTTTTCTGGGATCTGGGCTGTCGTCGCACTTGAAAGGCTGTTGTGCCACTTAAAGTGTGTGTGTTTGTGTGTGTATGAGCTTTTCTTTAACGAGCTTCTTCAAGTGAAACGGCAGGGGAGCTGCTCGACCTGAGGAGAAGCTCTTCCATGTCTTACTCGAGAGATCAACTAAACAAATAATAGTTCTGTTACAAAATCCAGAGTGGCTCCTGGAATCTCGAACTTGAAAGCCAAAAGTGGCAAAAAGTACGAAGAAACACTGATAACCCTGAGCTTTAGAGCTGAAGATCTGCATGAGAGACTGGAGCAGCTGCCGGATCTAGACGAGAAACACACGGATCGACTGGAGAAACGCCAAACAGAACACACGCTTAAAGCATTACACACTTATCTTGGGTTTCGTGAAGTGAAATATTGAATATTTTTGTGGATAATAAGTCAAAGAAGTTGAGATCAGCTTCTAAACTTCAGCGCAGCTCCAAATGAACAATGACTCTTGGCTTCATGGAAGAAGCTTGAGCACAGAATGAGAGATCTGAGAGTAACAGCTGTGTGTGTGTGTGTGTGTGTGTGTGTGTGTGTGTGTGTGTGTGTGTGTGTGTGAGAGAGAGAGAGAGAGAGAACCCTGAGAAACACACACATCCTCCACCTGCAAACCAGAAACAGACTGACCCGGCGGAGAATAACCCTATAGACCTCTATATGATCAACATGTTTGATCTCCTCCAGTGCTTCTGTGTCTGATCGAGAGTTTAGACTCTTTTATCCAGTAAAAGTCTTTCAGTGTAACTGTACAAACGTCCTCCTTCAGCTCGAGCTTCACGAGTCTTTCTGCTGTCAATCTGCACTGATTTTATCAAGGAAACGCAAGAATAACTTTGATATTGTTAGTAATATTTCAGCTGGACTGAAGCAGGTTTACTTGATTATAATCACCATTTATTCTAAAAATCACGAGTATCAAATATGATGATCAGGCTTTTGAGGAAGGGAAGGGTTATTTGTTCATCTCTCAATCATCGTTGTATTGCATAGTATTATGCTTTAAAAATACAGATCATAAAACTAAGCATTTAAATATCATCTTTCTAAGACATATTATTCATATGCATTTTATCAGAATTTCATCACTTTCTGTCCATATAAATATCATCATCTGCAGCAAATCGCATATTCAGCATATTCTCATTATATCAGAATATATGAGCCATGCATCAAATATGATACTCAACATAAAACCCATATGCAAACTTTTAAAAAATATTTTCAATAATTTTTCTAAATAAACTCAAAAAAGTGATTTTCCTGTCTAGTATTTGATATGTCAGGCTTCACAGGGTTAAACCCCAGAGAGTGGAAACGTTTTCAACTGAAAAAGGTATTTTTGTTGTTGACGCACAATAAACTCAAACTGACCGTTGTAAACTCATAATCCTGACCCTGGATTAACGCCTAACTCTTACTGTGTTCGAACAGGTAACATGGCAACCTTTGTTGGGAATCTCCGTCAGGAATGTAAATGCTATAGGAAGTGAATGGAGAACAGCAGGACAGGAGGAAGAGCTTCATCCACGGGGAAAAACACAATCACACAAAGACACTTCTGTCTCCTGAAGAACTGATCCACTCAAGAACTTCTGTGTCTAAGAGCTAGTGTTTCTCATTTCTGCTCATGAAGTCGTTCTTGAGTCAGTTTGCAACAACAGGGACGGTCCTTCCCATGAGTTCCCATTGCAAACACAGGGAGGGATTCATCCATATGGAATATATTATATATCACTCCTACAGGAAGATGTGAGATAAACCACAGACAGCTGGGATATGAAGAGCGACTGCTTCGGCAGATTCAGGCTCTACGTCACCAGAAGTTGGAGGCTTTCCTAGAGTCTGTTCAACTCTTCCTGAGCCGAGAAACATCTCAACAAACACACTGTCCACTGGTTTTGGGTGATGGGTTCTGGATAGATGATTAGAAAATCAACCAACATACTGAAACTTCTGGAGGTTCATCAGAATATCAAAAGAAGCAAGTATACAGGCACAGATTATATTTGGTTAAACATCTAAACATTCATGACTAATGAGCACATTATAGGGAAATCACTGCAGAAAAGACACCTGGAGTAAATATTTAGAGAGAGAGAGAGAGAGAAAGAGAAGAAGAGAGAGAGAGAGAGAGAGAGAGAGAGAGAGAGAGAGAGAGAGAGAGAGAGAGAGTGTACATGTGTTTATGTGTGTGTGTGAGAGAGAGAGAGAGAGAGAGAGAGAGAGAGAGAGAGAGAAATCTTATCTTAATTTCCTTACTTTTATCATGTGATTTTAATTAATTTCTGTGTAAAGCACATTGAATTGCCATAGTGTATGAAATGTGCTGTATAAATAAACTTGCTTTGCCTAAAACCTTAATTTGCTGGTTTTGTAAACTAGAAAAAGTTTGCAGATCAGCAGATTTGCTTTTGCAAATCTCTAAAAATCATAATCAAACTGGTTTCAAATCGACCGTATAGAAATATCTCGTTTCATCTTGAGGACAATTTGTACGATTTCACTTCATTCATTGATTCTTCGATTCAATTAATGAACATGTCGTACTCGATTAAGTAACAACTATTAAGTGTTTCGTTTATTAAAATTATTTACTAATCTTTGGAAATATTAGAGGAGCGAACACTAATATTTTTTGCTTATTGTATTAACACTGCATTTAAAATGCAACAAAAGTTGAGTTACTCACGTATATTTTTTGGAAGTTTCCTTTGAAGAAGTAGAGCGTTTGCTCCAGCTCGAGCGCTTGAACCGAATCCGTTCCGGAACCGAGAATCCGGTCGCCGAATCGGATCCCGTAATCGAAGAGCTGATCCCGGGTCAGACACTGGACCGACACCAGCAGAACCAGAACCCCCACACTGCTCACCAGAACCATCATGAAGCCTCTGTGCGCGGTTATAACGGGTCTGTGAGTGACGATGAGGAACTCCAGAGGAGAGAGAGAGAGAGAGAGAGAGAGAGAGTTCATGTGGAGGGCGGAGTTGATGGAGGAATCATTTACATTACTGACCCCCCGGAGCACGAGAACAAAAGCTGAGGTGGGGGTGCTAAAGTCTTTTAATTCTACACTCAAACATTTCCTTTATGTCCTCAGAAAATACCTGTGCAAGTGTGTCAGAGCCCGTGTTTAACCAGAGTTTAACCAGCCCGTGTTTAACCACAGCAACAGCAACTATTAGAACGATCGCCGCTAGAAATTTACATTTCACAACTAATGTAACTAACATAGCCTACAAAAATAAACGTGTCAAGTCTTGAACTGAGAATATCTTGAGTAACCATGCAAAAGTGATGTAATTCGACATATAAGGGACATTTTACACGTTTCTAAAAGTTTCAGAAGTGTGTCAGCGATATTTTCATCTGGCGCGAAAGTTGCGGTAACCATAGCAACAGCGCGCTGCACTAGCGGTTTTCTTGCGAAGATCGCACATTGACAAAACACTGATACTATCGTAATTTTTCACTTAAATTTCACAACTATTTAAAAAATAAACTTAAGTGTTGTGTCTACACAATCGACAACTTATGGAAGCTTGTTTCCGCCACAGAATAAAAAATAAAAAAGGTAATTGCGACTTTTTTATCTCAGAATTGCGTGATATAAAGTCAGAATTGTTTGTTATAAAGTCAGAATTGCGTGAAATAAACTCGCATTTGTGAGTTAAAAAGTCGCAATTATCTTTTAAAATATTTTATTCTGTGGCGAAAACAAAAGAACAAAAAATAATCAAGTTTTTTTTTTTAACTATCCGCCATGTTTGTGCGGGAGTTCACTGCTTTTCTAAGGCATGTTAGTGAAACACAAAAGACTCTGTGTGTGTGAGAGTGTGTGTGTCCAGATGTGAACCGTCTCCGCCTGAGGCCTCATGAGGGTCAGTGCACTTCTGAGGGCACTTAAACTCAAACAACTATTCTCACTTACAAACCCTTACATTTGCTCAGTCCAGCAGAGGTTATCAGATACTGTTCATAACCCTTTACAAATGTGATTTGGAGTGTCATCAATTTTATTCATAATGGATAATTGATATGATACATTTCTGCATATCTCTGCCACGTTTATCTCACAATTCTGACTTTTTATCTCAGTTTAACTCACAATTCTGAATAAAGATACGATGAGAAGTGCGTGATATAGGCTAAAGCACAATTGCGAGGAAAAAAAGTCAGAATTGCGAGTTAAACTGAGATAAAAAAAATCGCAATTATCTTTTAAAATGTTTTATTCTGTGGTGGAAACAAGCTTCAATAAATAGAACCTTTGTTCAAAGTAATCTGGTCTTTAATAATGTTCTCAAAACACTAGCACAAAAACATTATTTATACATCGTTCATGGAACGTTTTTCTGAAATGTTTTATTTGGACATTTTTAATTGTTGCTCTTTGTTTCAGAACG
>CM040838.1:485000-530000 GCA_022828995.1 Vimba vimba | reverse complement strand
CAGTCTGATTACAGTCTGATTACAGTCTGATAACAGTCTCTAATTACAGTCTGATTACAGTCTCTAATTACAGTCTGATTACTGTCTGATAACAGTCTCTAATTACAGTCTAATTACAGTCTGATAACAGTCTGATTACAGTCTCTAATTACAGTCTGATAACAGTCTGATTACAGTCTGATAACAGTTGATTACAGTCTCTAATTACAGTCTGATAACAGTCTGATTACAGTCTGATTACATTCTCTAATTACAGTCTGATAACAGTCTGATTACAGTCTGATAACAGTCTGATAACAGTCTCTAATTACAGTCTGATAACAGTCTGATTACAGTCTGATTACAGTCTCTAATTACAGTCTGATAACAGTCTGATTACAGTCTGATAACAGTCTGATAACAGTCTCTAATTACAGTCTAATTACAGTCTGATAACAGTCTGATTACAGTCTCTAATTACAGTCTGATTATAGTCTGATAACAGTCTGATAACAGTCTCTAATTACAGTCTAATTACAGTCTGATAACAGTCTGATTACAGTCTCTAATTACAGTCTGATAACAGTCTGATTACAGTCTCTAATTACAGTCTGATAACAGTCTGATTACAGTCTGATTACAGTCTCTAATTACAGTCTGATAACAGTCTGATTACAGTCTGATAACAGTCTGATAACAGTCTCTAATTACAGTCTAATTACAGTCTGATAACAGTCTGATTACAGTCTCTAATTACAGTCTGATTATAGTCTGATAACAGTCTGATAACAGTCTCTAATTACAGTCTAATTACAGTCTGATAACAGTCTGATTACAGTCTCTAATTACAGTCTGATAACAGTCTGATTACAGTCTCTAATTACAGTCTGATAACAGTCTCTGATTAGTCTCTGATAACAGTCTCTAATTACAGTCTGATTAAAGTCTCTGACTGTCATCATAAATGAAAGGATTGGTGTTGTGTGTGTTCCAGGGCACGTCGGTGTGTCAGGTGACCTTGATCGGCCTCATGGTCATCCTCCTGTACGCGTCACGGGCCTGTTATAATCTACTGGTTCTGGCTCTCACTGACATCCAGACCATAAACTCGTTCGACTACGACTGGTACAATGTGTCGGATCAGGTGGGTGCCGGACTTCAGACCAGTGTTGGGGAAACTTACTTTGAAAAGTAATACATTACAATATTGCATTACTTCCTTAAAAAGTAACTAATTGCATTACTTAGTTACTTTAAAAAAAAAAGTAATGCATTACGTTACTTTTTCTCACCTGACTGGGTTTGTTTTTTTATTTTTTATAAAAAAAAATTCAGGCAAATGTAAAGGCCCTTTCACACTAAAAAAGGAAACGCAAATTCACGCATAAACAGTAGAGGGCACAGAATAAACATATGAATCAGTATTGGTCAATAAAGTGAGATTAAATGCATAAATATTATTTAGTTATTGCAGGTTTGTGTATTCTGATTTTGCTTTTCACTGTTTTTATTTATTTAGAGGAATACTGATTCATTTTTGTGCAATTGAGATGAGTAAATGCTCACATTTAGCCTAGAACTACAATAACCATTATGTTTACACACACACACACACACACACACACACACACACACACACACAACGCTTCTGCACTTACTCCCAATTTCTCTCAACATGAGGACAGTCAATAAATGGGAAAACAAAGTAACTTGTGTTACTTATTTGAAAAAGTAACTCCGATATTTTGTTGTACATTTTAAAAGCAATGCGTTACTTTACCAGTTACTTGAAAAAAGTAATCTGATTACATAACTGGAGTTACTAGTAACGAGTTCCTCTCGACACTGGTTCAGACTGAGGTCGAGCAGCTGGTTCTGTGTTTCTGCAGGCGGATCTGCGCTCCAGTCTGGGCGACGCCGGGTTCGTGGTGTTCGGACTGATCCTGTTCGTCTGGGAGCTTCTGCCCACGGCTCTGGTGGTCTTCTTCTTCCGGGTCCGCAGGCCGGCACAGGAGCGGGTGAGCCGGACACCAGAACACCAGGAAAACTCTTCCTCACCGGACCTGATTCTGATTCTACTGTGATCTGTTGCTTCCAGAGCGGCTCTGCCATTCCCAGCCACGTGTTCTCCAACAGGCCGTACTTCTTCGACAATCCCAGACGCTACGACAGCGACGACGACCTCGCCTGGGCGTCCCAGCCGGTGACCAGCTCGACCAGGTGACATCACCCCGGAATAATGAAAGATCAGCGCAACACACTCAGCTGAAGCAAACGTAGAGATGTTGCCTTGAAATTAACAAGAACTACTAAAATTATTAAAACTGAGAAAAAAACTGAACCCCCCCCCCCCCCCACTAAAGATAGGGAAATATATATATATATATATATATTATAAAAGTTAATTCAATCATAAAAATGTCAATTCAAATAAATAATTATAAAATCATAATAAAAACAGTTACTTAAAAAGATGAAATATTTAATTTGTTTACCTGCATGTCATAAAAACAACATTAGATTTTTCATACCATAGTCACTATTTTGTTGTTATAAAAAAATCATTAAAAAAAATATATCTTTCAGAATCTTTTTACATTTTCTTACATTTAATTTCTGATTAACCTGGTTTTACTGTAGTAACACAAAAAATTATATTTTTTTAGACAAACTTTGATGCTGACTCTCTGAGTAGTTGCTTATTATAAATAAATAAAAACCTTACTAAACATTATATCATAACAATGTCAAAATAAACAATAAAAACACTTACTTAATAAAGATCTAATATGTAATTTCTTTACCCATGTCATTTAACCGACATCAGCAAACCATTTTTTTAAAACAAAATTATACAAATTAATATGGGCCTGATTCTGAAACTTTCAGACATTTTCTTTAATTTTGACTTCTGATGACTCCATATTTATTGAAATAACAAAAAAAACGACATGTGTATAAACATGTGATATGCATGATGATTGGAGTTTCTCTCTGTCCAGTTTGTCGACGGACTGGAGTAGCAACAGTTTCCTGGTCCATCTGGGAGGAGACGATCAGCGGTCGCCCGTGGCAACAGCAGCACTAAACCGCTAGCGTTTCCGCTAATGCTACAGTCGTACAGCTGTGTAAATCTGACACGCACCGCACTTTAAACCGCTGACATCATCCACACACACACACACACACACATGCACGAGCCGCTGGAAGCTCAAGACGTCAGTGCGACTACGCACTAAGTGCGAGTTACCATGGCAACTGACTCCAGAGTAATGCATGTCACCATGGCGACCACAGTCAGAGCAACGGAGGTTCTAAACGAGGCTGTGTTCAGAATGAAGCATCAACACACCGCGCACTAGATTTCAGTGTACAGTGCGCAACAATAAAAAGTAGTACACTAGTCAAGTCAAGTTCCCTTCATTTATACAGCGCTTTAACAATATCGACTGTTTCAAAGCAGCTTTACAGTGATAATAGGAGATTACAGTAACAGAGATTGTTTTGGCTTCACAGCAGCTCTAGAATAAAGTTATTGTCCAGATAAAGTTTTAAAGTTTTGATTGATTCACTTCCGTTGTAAAGATCAGAACCAGAAGGAGATTTACTGCTTGCACTCTCAAGGAATTTTTCTTGGTAAATGAAGCTTCCAGTACACACACAAGCTTCCAGTACACACACACACAAATACAAAACGACATTAAATTAATAAAGGCACACTATGCAAGACTCGTAGTAGGGCGAAGCAAAGCGAGCGGGGGGGGGGGGGGGGGGGGGGGTTACGACTTGCTTTACAGCACGACGTCACATACATCAACAACATATGAAGAGTGCGTGAGTGGGATTTACGACAGTAACGTTAAATACAAGTACTCCACAGCGACTCTAGGGGGCGCTGTTTGAGAAAAAAACGGAAACTGCATAGTGTGCCTTTAAAGAATAAAAATATGAAAAGTATAAAGACTTGTCACCTGTCAAAACTCATTCAGTCATCGGCCAGTTGCAGATCCCTGTGTGTGCTGGTGTGTGTAATGGTGTGTAATGGTGTGTGAGCTGGTGTGTGTGCTGGTGTGTGTAATGGTGTGTGAGCTGGTGTGTGAGCTGGTGTGTGTGCTGGTGTGTGTGCTGGTGTGTGTAATGGTGTGTGAGCTGGTGTGTGAGCTGGTGTGTGTACTGGTGTGTGTGCTGGTGTGTGTGCTGGTGTGTGTGCTGGTGTGTGTACTGGTGTGTGTGCTGGTGTGTGAGCTGGTGTGTGCTGGTGTGTGCACTGGTGTGCGTACTGGTGTGCGTGCTGGTGTGCGTGCTGGTGTGTGTGCTGGTGTGTGTGCTGCTGTGCGTGCTGGTGTGCGTGCTGGTGTGCGTACTGGTGTGCGTGCTGGTGTGCGTGCTGGTGTGTGTGCTGGTGTGTACTGGTGTGTGTGCTGGTGTGTACTGGTGTGTGTGCTGGTGTGTGCTGGTGTGTACTGGTGTGTGTGCTGGTGTGTACTGGTGTGTACTGGTGTGTGCTGGTGTGTGTGCTGGTGTGTGTGCTGGTGTGTGTACTGGTGTGTGTGCTGGTGTGTACTGGTGTGTTTGCTGGTGTGTGCTGGTGTGTGTGCTGGTGTGTGTACTTGTGTGTGTGCTGGTGTGTGTGCTGGTGTGTACTGGTGTGTGTGCTGGTGTTTGTACTGGTGTGTGTGCTGGTGTGTACTGGTGTGTGCTGGTGAGTACCGGTGTGTGCTGGTGTGTGTACTAGTGTGTGTGCTGGTGTGTGTACTGGTGTGTGTACTGGTGTGTGCGCTAGTGTGTGTACTGGTGTGTGTACTGGTGTGTGCGCTGGTGTGTGTACTGTAGGGCTGTCAACGAATATTCTAAATTCGAATATATATTCGAATAGTTTTAAAAAACAGAATTTTGAAGGTGAAAATTAATATTCGGTTGTGGAAAAACACGCCCGCGGTAGCAGAGGCGCGGCTGTCTGCTTTGCGAGTGGGCACTGCCTAAGGGGTTCTATATACTGTAAAACTTCAATTAATGTTAATAATATTTGTTTCAATCAAGCCTGCTATATTTGGGACAAGAGTCGCAACCTTAAATTGCTTGCACAAAACTCTTGATCAGCATTCAACATTTGCTTATTGTTGTTGTTCATTTAAACCGTTATGCACAGAGAGCGTGAGGGTGAGGGCGAGAGAGAGGTCTGCGGTCTTGGCCATTAGTTGATTTACTTGTTTTTGTGTAGGTAATATGTTGTCAAATATGTTTAAACTTAAATAAACTACCTATACAAGTAGTTATGTCTCTTTGTATTCATTTGTCCTGTTATTGACGTAATGCGCATCATTGACAAAATGCGCAACCAGATGTTCGAATATATGTGTTTTTTTAGAGCGAATATTCAAACATCATTTTTGAGCAAATTTGACAGCCCTAGTGTGCTGGTGTGTGCGCTGGTGTGTGCTGGTGTGTGTGCTGGTGTGTGTGCTGGTGTGTGTGCTGGTGTTTGTGCTGGTGTGTGCTGGTGTGTGCTGGTGTGTGCGCTGGTGTGTGTGCTGGTGTGTGCGCTGGTGTGTGTGCTGGTGTGTGTGCTGGTGTGTGCTGGTGTGTGTGCTGGTGTGTGCTGGTGTGTGCGCTGGTGTGTGCGCTGGTGTGTGTGCTGGTGTGTGCGCTGGTGTGTACTGGTGTGTGTACTGGTGTGTGCTGGTGTGTACTGGTGTGTACTGGTGTGTGTGCTGGTGTGTGTGCTGGTGTGTGTACTGGTGTGTGTGCTGGTGTGTGTGCTGGTGTGTGTACTGGTGTGTGTGCTGGTGTGTGCTGGTGTGTGTGCTGGTGTGTGAGCTGGTGTGTGTACTGGTGTGTGTGCTGGTGTGTGTACTGTGCTGGTGTGTGTGCTGGTGTGTGTTGGTGTGTACTGGTGTGTGCTGGTGTGTGTGCTGGTGTGTGTGCTGGTGTGTGCTGGTGTGTGTGCTGGTGTGTGTGCTGGTGTGTGCTGGTGTGTGTGCTGGTGTGTGCTGGTGTGTGTGCTGGTGTGTGCTGGTGTGTGCTGGTGTGTGTGCTGGTGTGTGTGCTGGTGTGTGCTGATGTGTGTGCTGGTGTGTGCTGGTGTGTGTGCTGGTGTGTGCTGGTGTGTGCTGGTGTGTGCGCTGGTGTGTGCGCTGGTATGTGTGCTGGTGTGTGCGCTGGTGTGTGCGCTGGTGTGTGCGCTGGTGTGTGTGCTGGTGTGTACTGGTGTGTACTGGTGTGTGCTGGTGTGTGTGCTGGTGTGTGCGCTGGTGTGTGTGCTGGTGTGTGTGCTGGTGTGTGCGCTGGTGTGTGTGCTGGTGTGTGTACTGGTGTGTGTGCTGGTGTGTGTGCTGGTGTGTACTGGTGTGTGTGCTGGTGTGTGCTGGTGTGTGTGCTGGTGTGCGCTGGTGTGTGCGCTGGTGTGTGCGCTGGTGTGTGTGCTGGTGTGTGTGCTGGTGTATGCTGGTGTGTGTGCTGGTGTGTGTGCTGGTGTGTACTGGTGTGTGTGCTGGTGTGTGCTGGTGTGTACTGGTGTGTGTGCTGGTGTGTGTGCTGGTGTGTGTGGTGGTGTGTGTACTGGTGTGTGTGCTGGTGTGTGCTGGTGTGTGTGCTGGTGTGTGTGCTGGTGTGTACTGGTGTGTGTGCTGGTGTGTACTGGTGTGTGTGCTAGTGTGTGTGCTGGTGTGTGTACTGGTGTGTGTGCTGGTGTGTACTGGTGTGTGCTGGTGTGTGTACTGGTGTGTGTGCTGGTGTGTGCTGGTGTGTACTGGTGTGTGCTGGTGTTTGTACTGGTGTGTGTACTGGTGTGTGTGCTGGTGTGTGTACTGGTGTGTGTGCTGGTGTGTGTGCTGGTGTGTGTGCTGGTGTGTGAGCTGGTGTGTGTGCTGGTGTGTGTGCTGGTGTGTGAGCTGGTGTGTGAGCTGGTGTGTGTGCTGGTGTGTGTGCTGGTGTGTGCGCTGGTGTGTGCTGGTGTGTGTGCTGGTGTGTGTGCTGGTGTGTGTGCTGGTGTTTGTGCTGGTGTGTGCTGGTGTGTGCTGGTGTGTGCGCTGGTGTGTGTGCTGGTGTGTGCGCTGGTGTGTGCGCTGGTGTGTGTGCTGGTGTGTGTGCTGGTGTGTGCTGGTGTGTGTGCTGGTGTGTGCGCTGGTGTGTGCGCTGGTGTGTGTGCTGGTGTGTGTGCTGGTGTGTGCTGGTGTGTGCGCTGGTGTGTACTGGTGTGTGTACTGGTGTGTGCTGGTGTGTACTGGTGTGTGTGCTGGTGTGTGTGCTGGTGTGTGTACTGGTGTGTGTGCTGGTGTGTGTGCTGGTGTGTGTACTGGTGTGTGTGCTGGTGTGTGCTGGTGTGTGTGCTGGTGTGTGAGCTGGTGTGTGTACTGGTGTGTGTACTGTGCTGGTGTGTGTGCTGGTGTGTGTTGGTGTGTACTGGTGTGTGCTGGTGTGTGTGCTGGTGTGTGCTGGTTTGTGTGCTGGTGTGTGTGCTGGTGTGTGCTGGTGTGTGTGCTGGTGTGTGCTGGTGTATGCTGGTGTGTGTGCTGGTGTGTGTGCTGGTGTGTACTGGTGTGTGTGCTGGTGTGTGCTGGTGTGTACTGGTGTGTGTGCTGGTGTGTGTGCTGGTGTGTGTGGTGGTGTGTGTACTGGTGTGTGTGCTGGTGTGTGCTGGTGTGTGTGCTGGTGTGTGTGCTGGTGTGTACTGGTGTGTGTGCTGGTGTGTACTGGTGTGTGTGCTAGTGTGTGTGCTGGTGTGTGTACTGGTGTGTGTGCTGGTGTGTACTGGTGTGTGCTGGTGTGTGTACTGGTGTGTGTGCTGGTGTGTGCTGGTGTGTACTGGTGTGTGCTGGTGTTTGTACTGGTGTGTGTACTGGTGTGTGTGCTGGTGTGTGTGCTGGTGTGTGTGCTGGTGTGTGTGCTGGTGTGTGAGCTGGTGTGTGTGCTGGTGTGTGTGCTGGTGTGTGAGCTGGTGTGTGAGCTGGTGTGTGTGCTGGTGTGTGCGCTGGTGTGTGCGCTGGTGTGTGCTGGTGTGTGTGCTGGTGTGTGTGCTGGTGTGTGTGCTGGTGTTTGTGCTGGTGTGTGCTGGTGTGTGCTGGTGTGTGCGCTGGTGTGTGTGCTGGTGTGTGCGCTGGTGTGTGTGCTGGTGTGTGTGCTGGTGTGTGCTGGTGTGTGTGCTGGTGTGTGCTGGTGTGTGCGCTGGTGTGTGCGCTGGTGTGTGTGCTGGTGTGTGTGCTGGTGTGTGCTGGTGTGTGCGCTGGTGTGTACTGGTGTGTGTACTGGTGTGTGTACTGGTGTGTGCTGGTGTGTACTGGTGTGTGTGCTGGTGTGTGTGCTGGTGTGTGTACTGGTGTGTGTGCTGGTGTGTGTGCTGGTGTGTGTACTGGTGTGTGTGCTGGTGTGTGCTGGTGTGTGTACTGGTGTGTGTGCTGGTGTGTGTACTGTGCTGGTGTGTGTGCTGGTGTGTGTTGGTGTGTACTGGTGTGTGCTGGTGTGTGTGCTGGTGTGTGCTGGTTTGTGTGCTGGTGTGTGTGCTGGTGTGTGCTGGTGTGTGTGCTGGTGTGTGCTGGTGTGTGCTGGTGTGTGTGCTGGTGTGTGTGCTGGTGTGTGCTGGTGTGTGCTGGTGTGTGCTGGTGTGTGTGCTGGTGTGTGCTGATGTGTGTGCTGGTGTGTGCTGGTGTGTGTGCTGGTGTGTGCTGGTGTGTGCTGGTGTGTGCGCTGGTGTGTGCGCTGGTGTGTGTGCTGGTGTGTGCGCTGGTGTGTGCGCTGGTGTGTGTGCTGGTGTGTACTGGTGTGTACTGGTGTGTGTGCTGGTGTGTGCGCTGGTGTGTGTGCTGGTGTGTGTGCTGGTGTGTGCGCTGGTGTGTGTGCTGGTGTGTGTACTGGTGTGTGTGCTGGTGTGTGTGCTGGTGTGTACTGGTGTGTGTGCTGGTGTGTGCTGGTGTGTGTGCTGGTGTGCGTTGGTGTGTGCGCTGGTGTGTGCGCTGGTGTGTGTGCTGGTGTGTGTGCTGGTGTATGCTGGTGTGTGTGCTGGTGTGTGTGCTGGTGTGTACTGGTGTGTGTGCTGGTGTGTGCTGGTGTGTACTGGTGTGTGTGCTGGTGTGTGTGCTGGTGTGTGTGGTGGTGTGTGTACTGGTGTGTGTGCTGGTGTGTGTGCTGGTGTGTGTGCTGGTGTGTGTGCTGGTGTGTACTGGTGTGTGTGCTGGTGTGTACTGGTGTGTGTGCTAGTGTGTGTGCTGGTGTGTGTACTGGTGTGTGTGCTGGTGTGTACTGGTGTGTGCTGGTGTGTGTACTGGTGTGTGTGCTGGTGTGTGCTGGTGTGTACTGGTGTGTGCTGGTGTTTGTACTGGTGTGTGTACTGGTGTGTGTGCTGGTGTGTGTGCTGGTGTGTGTGCTGGTGTGTGAGCTGGTGTGTGTGCTGGTGTGTGTGCTGGTGTGTGAGCTGGTGTGTGAGCTGGTGTGTGTGCTGGTGTGTGTGCTGGTGTGTGTGCTGGTGTGTGTGCTGGTGTGTGAGCTGGTGTGTGTGCTGGTGTGTGCGCTGGTGTGTGTGCTGGTGTGTGTACTGTGCTGGTGTGTGTTGGTGTGTACTGGTGTGTGTGCTGGTGTGTGTGCTGGTGTGTGTGCTGGTGTGTGAGCTGGTGTGTGTGCTGGTGTGTGTGCTGGTGTGTACTGGTGTGTGTGCTGGTGTGTGTGCTGGTGTGTGAGCTGGTGTGTGTGCTGGTGTGTGCGCTGGTGTGTGTACTGTGCTGGTGTGTGTTGGTGTGTACTGGTGTGTGTGCTGGTGTGTGCTGGTGTGTGTGCTGGTGTGTGTGCTGGTGTGTGAGCTGGTGTGTGAGCTGGTGTGTGTGCTGGTGTGTGCGCTGGTGTGTGTACTGTGCTGGTGTGTGTTGGTGTGTACTGGTGTGTGTGCTGGTGTGTGCTGGTGTGTGTGCTGGTGTGTGTGCTGGTGTGTGAGCTGGTGTGTGTACTGGTGTGTGTGCTGGTGTGTGTGCTGGTGTGTGTGCTGGTGTGTGAGCTGGTGTGTGTGCTGGTGTGTGCGCTGGTGTGTGTGCTGGTGTGTATACTGTGCTGGTGTGTGTTGGTGTGTACTGGTGTGTGCTGGTGTGTGTGCTGGTGTGTGAGCTGGTGTGTGTGCTGGTGTGTGTACTGTGCTGGTGTGTGTTGGTGTGTACTGGTGTGTGTGCTGGTGTGTGCTGGTGTGTGTGCTGGTGTGTGTGCTGGTGTGTATTGGTGTGTACTGGTGTGTGTGCTGGTGTGTGCTGGTGTGTGTGCCGGTGTGTGTGCCGGTGTGTGCGCTGGTGTGTGTACTGGTGTGTGTGCTGGTGTGTGTGCTGGTGTGTGAGCTGGTGTGTGTGCTGGTGTGTGTACTGTGCTGGTGTGTGTTGGTGTGTACTGGTGTGTGTGCTGGTATGTGCTGGTGTGTGTGCTGGTGTGTGTGCTGGTGTGTGAGCTGGTGTGTGTGCTGGTGTGTGTACTGTGCTGGTGTGTGTTGGTGTGTACTGGTGTGTGCTGGTGTGTGTGCTGGTGTGTGTGCTGGTGTGTACTGGTGTGTGTGCTGGTGTGTGCTGGTGTGTGTGCCGGTGTGTGTGCCGGTGTGTGTACCGGTGTGTGTACTGGTGTGTGCGCTGGTGTGTGTACTGGTGTGTGCCGGTGTGTGTGCTGGTGTGTACTGGTGTGTGCCGGTGTGTGTGCTGGTGTGTGTGCTGGTGTGTGCCAGTGTGTGTGCCGGTGTGTGTGCTGGTGTGTGTAAGGTGTTTCACACACTGATGCAGGTTCGTCGGATGTAAACACATTCTTCATCTCTTCAGAGTAGCTTCTCTCTTCTGTCAGTGTTCGGTGTTTTTCGGAGGAATCTTCTGTGGAGTTTCGCAGTGAAACATGTTTATGATCGTTATATTTTAGTGACCCTGATCTAATAAGCAGATCCTCAGTTTGCAGCACTCGTTCTCTGGTCACGGGAAATGGCTGTGTTGTGCGCATTGCATTGTGGGATACGGTAACCCAGTGCATATTGCACAATGGAACAAATGCATGAGAACACACACTACACACACACACTGCAGAAACAGCGAGAGTGTGTTAATACATACATTCTGAACACGGCCTGTGCTGTTTGATGGTGTTCATTCACACACAACACACAACACCACACAACACACAACACCACACCACAATACACAACACCACACCACAACACACAACACCACACCACACAACACAACACACCACACCACACAACACCATAATACTACACACAACACCACACCACACCACACAACACCACACAACACAATACTACACACAACACCACAATACTACACACAACACCACACAACACAAAAAAACACACAACACCACAATACTACACACAACACAACACACACACAACACCACAATACTACACACAACACCACACAACACAAAAAAACACACAACACCACAATACTACACACAACACAACACACACACAACACCACAATACTACACACAACACACCACACCACACAACACCATAATACTACACACAACACCACACCACACAACACAACACAACACAACACTATACTACACACAACACCACAATACTACACACAACACCACACAACACAAAAAAACACACAACACCACAATACTACACACAACACAACACACACACAACACCACAATACTACACACAACACACCACACCACACAACACCATAATACTACACACAACACCACACCACACAACACCACACAACACAATACTACACACAACACCACAATACTACACACAACACCACACAACACAAAAAAACACACAACACCACAATACTACACACAACACAACACACACACAACACCACAATACTACACACAACACCACACAACACAAAAAAACACACAACACCACAATACTACACACAACACAACACACACACAACACCACAATACTACACACAACACACCACACCACACAACACCATAATACTACACACAACACCACACCACACCACACAATACTACACACAAGACCACAATACTACACACAACACCACACAACACAAAAAAACACACAACACCACAATACTACACACAACACAACACACACACACAACACCACAATACTACACACAACACAACAACACACACACACACACAACACCACAATACTACACACAACACAAAACCACACACCACACAACCACACACACAACACACCACCACACAACTACACACAACACACCACAACACAAGACCACACAACACCACAACACTACACACAACACCACTCATCACTCTACTGTGTGATGCTGATAGAGGAGTTATGATTCGCTGATGAAATGATGCAAGGCATGAATTTATGTTCCTTTAAGCATTTATCTGTTTAACAGCAGTGAGACTGAAGCACACTTAGAAACACTCACATCTTATGATACACAATATATTTCACTGGTCATGTGGAGACTGTGATTCTCAGTTGTTGATTTGTAATAAGAATGTTTCGTCATCATCCACAACAAATAAAGTTTGTGTTGAAATGAGTGTGTGCTTCTTCCTGAGGACAAACACTGAGAGCAAAGGATGACACACATCTCAGACGCAACCAGATCAATTTATTCCCGTTTAAATAAATATTCCTGACACAAACACACAATACAGAAGCAACTTAATCTCGGTTTAATCACAGCGTGAAAATGTTCAAAATCAAGTCAGAAAGGCAGAGGAGCTTCACGAGAAGAGACATGTACAGTATTAAGGCAGACAAGTGGAACACACTGAATGTTCAGGAGCCGCTGAAAGCATGCAGCGCTCGACACACACACACACACACACACACACACACACACACACACACACACACACACACACACACAGTCTCTCACACACACAAATAGCTGCTCTTCATCTAATCTTCAATCTGTGAACACTAAATTATTCCTCCAGAATAAGTCCATGAAAAAGGCCAAACCTCCAGATTGAGAAGTGAAACACACACACACACACACACACACACACACACACACACACACACACACACACACACACACACACACACACACACACAGTGAAGTGCACAGGAGCTTCGGCTCAGTCTCTAAAGCTGCCGGTGCTTCATCTCAAAACACACACACTCTATATTTATCTCTGACAGAAGAACGACTCGTCAGCAGCTTCAAGTGTTCAGAGACGCGCGTGTGTGTGTGTGTGTGTGTGTGTGTGTGTGTGTGAAGAAGCTGAAACAGGGACTCTACACTGAGATCTTAATAAACTATAAATATAACTGTGTAGAACTACATCAGTCAGTTTCACCTTGAAACAGACTGGATCTGTGTGTGTGTGTGTGTGTGTGTGTGTGTGTGTGTGTGAGTGACGTCATATTGCATTGCAAAAAAACATTTTATAATAAGTGATAATTACAAAAATATAATTAGCTTTTTTGCTTTTCAATTTTGGGCTGGACTATATTTCTTGACAGCTTTCACTCATCTAATGAAAGAATTGTGTGTGTGTGTGTGTGTGTGTGTGTGTGTGTGTGTGTGTGTGTGTGTGTTCTCTGTCTGGAGGATCTGGACTCAGCGGAGGAACATTATTGCTTGTTATCAGTTGCTTAAAAGTGTAACAATAAGCTACATTTTCTTCTTTAAAGCTTATAAAATTAATTTCTATGGTCCGATAAACAGAAAGTCTTCACTTCAGACGAGGAATGTCTTTACGAGACGCACACATTCATGGAAAATCCCCACAGAAACAGTCAAGAATGTGTTTTCAGGCCATATTTCCCCCGAAATCAGGCTTTTATATTATATTTACACGACCAGTCGAAGTTTCGGATCGGAGAGATTTTTAATGTTTTTATAAGAAGTCTCTTCTGCTCACCAAGGCGGCGTTTATTTGATTAAAAATACAAACAAATGTGAAATTTTATGACAATTTATAATAACTGTTCTCTATGTGAATATATAAAGTGTAATTTATTCCTGTGATCAAAGCTGATGTTCAGCATCATTACTCCAGTCTTCAGTGTCACATGATCCTTCAGAAATCACTCTAATATGAGGATCTGATGCAATTTTATTTTCCAGGATTCTTTGATGAATAGAAAGTTCAAAAGAACAGCATTTATTTGAAATAGAATATTTTGTAACATATAAATGTCTTTACTGTCACTTTTGATCAATTTAATGTGTCCTTTATGAATAAAAGTATCGATTCCAAACTATTGAACGGTAGAGTTTAATGTTATAAAAGCTTCTATTTCAGATAAATGCTGTTCTTTTGAACTTTATATTCATTAAAGAATCCTGAAATAAAAATGTAATTATTCACATAAACAGCTGATTTACATTGGAATAATATTTCACAATATTACTATTTTTACACAATTTTTCAAATAACTACACAATTACTGTTTTTTGTTGTTGTATTTTTTATCAAATAAATGCAGTCTTGGTGAGCAGAAGAGACTTTTTGTGGTAGTGTATATAGAATTATTGATGATTTTGAGGTAAATGTGACCTGGACATGTTCTTGTTCACTGTATTCACTGGATTAATGAGTTTACAGTATTCAGCAGGAACACACAGTCGTGAACATGCAGAAGAGAAGAGAGAGCTTCTGGAGCGGGTCCGAGAGTCGAAGCACTGAAGCAGAGAAGAGTCCCTGAGACGGGTTTATTCTGGCCGACAGACTGGAGCCACTGGTGTTACCTATGATCCTTCAGGAGAGTCCGGAAGTTGTGCAACTCTTTTATAC
Source organism: Vimba vimba (assembly GCA_022828995.1). Taxonomy (NCBI): domain Eukaryota; kingdom Metazoa; phylum Chordata; class Actinopteri; order Cypriniformes; family Leuciscidae; genus Vimba; species Vimba vimba. The sequence continues at coordinate 515,321 of CM040838.1, read as the reverse complement.
TCGTGGACAGTCTGAGAGAGAGAGAGAGAGAGAGAGAGAGGAGAGAGAGAGAGAGAGAGAGAGAGAGAGAGAGAGAGAGAGAGAGAGAGAGGAGAGAGAGAGGGAGAGGAGAGAGAGAATCACTTTCCTGCTTCATTTCAGAAGCATTTTGGGTACTTTACTGTAAAGGGGTCATCGGGAGCAATATTCACTTTTATATGGTGTTTGCATATAGATGTGTCTCTGCAGTGTGTGACACAACCACCATATGATGAAAAATATTTTTTTTTATCTTCAAAAAGTCTAAACACTCTCAATAATCAAGCCGTTTGGATTTTCTGAGCAATATGATGTCATAATGCTCATGCTCCGCCCACGACTGCAGACGGCCTGTCCCGTATTAGCATATTCCCCGTATTAGCATATCTATAGAGTCGACACGCCCCACGGGTGAGCAGTTGCTCATCATCATGCACAGAAGCGGGCCGCTGTGGACAGAGCTGTTCCTGAGGAGGGTTACTCTAACACAGAGGAATCTTAAAGGGGTCATATAATGGCACATGCACTTTTACAAGTTGATTGTACTGAAGTGTGTGTTGGCAGCGCCTGTACACAACCATCATAAAATGATAAAAACATTATTTTTTTTTTATCTTCTTATATGTTTCCTCCTGTCTCAAATCAAGCTGTTCGATATTGTGACGTCACAATATCGACGCCCCTCCCACGATTGTTGATTGACAGCAGCGTTTCAAACACAGACCCGCCCTCGCGCCCTCGTGAGCGAGCTGTCAATCATAGCACGCGCCGACGCGAGTTCATTGTTGATAGCTGGAGTGCTGAGCAGAATGGCGATTGTGGTGTTCTGTTCTTGGGTGTAATAACGAACACAGCATCATATTGATGATGTTTCTAAATCCGTACCGCTGAAGACGCAGTGGCTGAGTTTGTTTTCGAAGGGAATATTCCCCACGATCACCGTCAATGCTGTCATGTTTGCGCGAATCATTTCACCAGACTCCAGACTGCTTTACAAACGAGGGTCAGTATAAAGCTGGATTTGCTAAAAAGCTGCTCCAGAAAAAAGGATCAGTACCAACTACTCGTGTTCCTGCTGAACCTCCAGAAGAACAAGTGAGTGTAACGTTTTATTGACCTTTATATTAATCTTTATATTAATCTTTGCAAATAGCTTGCATGCTTCACGATGAATGTGGCTATTTTTACACTCAGGGTACATTATGGCATGTTTTCTATGTACGACGTCATCAATATAATTCATAATCCCACGTTTATAATGAACAACGCGTTAGGTTATTGTGTTATTATAACAAACAGTGTACGCACAGAACAGAGGGGCGGGGCTCCACAGAACAGAGGGGCGGGGCTCCACAGAACAGAGGGGCGGGGTGAGCAAAGCTCATTATCATTTAAAGACACATGCACTGAAACGGCGTGCTGAAAACAGAGCTGTTTTTGACCAGGTAAAATGAGTGTTTTCTTACAATACTAATGAGAATTTTTAATTAAAGTATATTACAAACTTTTAATTTAGACCCTAAAGAATCATATTAGCTTGTACAAAAATGACATTATATGACCCCTTTAACTAAAGTATGTTACAAACTTTACATGAAGACCCTAAAGAATCACACAACTTGTGGACAATGGGCATCCGACGACCCCTTTAACACACAATCCTAGAGTTACTGTGAAGGATCCATCAGTGCATGAACAGTGTCGTGAGCGTTCACCTGGCGAACCCGTTGATCAGAGCCACGATCTCCTGCCGCGTGAGCTGGAAGCCGATAGAGGGACTGTTCTCCGGGAGGTTCTTGATTTCCTTCTCAGAGAACAAGATCCTGAGGGCCGTTCCCAAACCCTGAGTCTGTGGGAAAACAGTGCGTGTCTGGATTAATCTTCCTCTAGCATCACAACGCTCCAGTGACCTCACGACGACCTCATTACCTGCAACTTTCCCCAGAGCCGGCATTTGCTGCAGCCGACGCAGTCCATGATCCGAGAGATGTTCTTGAAGTGAAGCCTGAACTCCTCCTGAAAAAACAACAATTAGTTTACGCAGATTTACTGGTGGAACGGATCCCAAAACTCACGGTTCGGATCAGCTACGGGTTTGGACATTTCAAATGACACCAAACATGTATAATACTGTATGACAATTATTCATATTAAGGCGAGACACGGCAGGCAAAAACATTGGGGTTTTTTACTGGTCAATTTTGAGCTTTTTGGATATTTGTCTTCTATAACATGTCTTCTTTCAGACTGTGGTGAAAAAAAGTCCGAAATACACATTTAGGTCTTTATTTTATTACACTTTGTCTGTTTGCGTCTGTAGATTTCTCATAAATTCAACAAAAGTTGGTGTTTTAAATCATCCCACCGATCCGCGATCTCTGTCTGCTCCTGTCACACACACACCGCTGGAAAGCTCTCTCTCTCCTGTACAATGCTGTCGGATCCAAATATGGTCATTTCCTTTTTATCAGCAACCAATCGTGAAAGTAAAAGGGCTGAATGCGCAATCTCATTGGCTGATGATAAATCTTTAAAGCCAGTTTTCTCAAAATGACTTTTCTCTCATTCTCCAAGTCCGAAATCTCCACTTCAGTCGCACCGATATACACCAAACTTTCCAGTCTTGTACCTAGTTATATTATGAAGACATTTACAGAGGGATTTGTAAATATATTATTCCTAGCCTGATTTATATAACATTTTATTCCAAAAAACATGGCGAAGATAATTTTTTTAAGGCTATTGACAGTATATTCTGATTTACAGGATAACAAAAGTAGATATCCATAAATACCTCTGTAATTTTTTCCCCATCTAATATGTGAACACAATGAAAAAATAATCTGGCTTTATCCAATACTCAGATTTCGTTTTTTAAAATATATACAAATGAGCGCATATTTAATTAGATATTGCCTAATTTGCATATTTAAACATTAAATTACAGAAAACTTGTAATACATTTTTTTCTCATCTTAATGTAGGTAATCAACTGGGAAAGTTTCATGGTGATATCTGCTAGTTAAAAATTTTACCCTATTCACCTGTAGTGTCTCGCCTTAAACCATATAGATCTCTGGGTGAATGTCGGTGACCTCAGCGTGAGAGGGGGGAGTGGGGGAGGAGGGGACGAGATGCACTCTGGGGTGACGCGAACTTCATGAGAGTTCAAATGTTAATTTCCTTTGTTTTCTCAGAGTGTTGCTCTTCCAGAGAACCTCTCTTCCCGCTCTTCCCGTTCTTCCAGTTCTTCCAGTCTTCCACGGTTCATCCGCGAATCGCACGTGTGCTGAATGTGTGGACATTCTGAGATCAAGTTTCAAGGCCTCCACCCGAGATGATCTATGCAAACGCACATGCAAATCTCCAGGCAAAGCTGCTGTCAGAGTAACTGATGATCAGAAGCAGAACGAGCCTGAGACGAACCCACGCTTCTGTCCGTCACTCTACTCACCTTTAACGTTTTCGCCTCCATCTTGTGTCCGGCAAACATGGAGCTCTCGTCGAAGTGCATGGGGAACGCTCTGCGAACACAGAGATACTGAAGGCTCAGAACACCTCTATGACCCTGGCTTTAATCAAAATTATATGAATGTATCATAGAGACTGCAGTTTATTTTAATAGTCCTGCAATGTGACTAAATTAATTTATTGAAGTGTCAATACCACATATAATATGTAAATATAATGTTTATGATGTTCAATTGAGATGAGCTCATTCCCCCAAACTAAAATCATAACTGTTTCCATCTAAAGTTGTGATTTAACATGTGTCATTTCCATCCAGAGTTTTTCATGCGATATCACAGAATATTTCCTTTCAAAATTCCGTACTTTTCCAGACTTAAATGTCCAGATGTCTCGGTTTTTCAGTTTACAACATAACTGTTTCATTCTGCATTATTTTGAGCATTATATATTTGGTATAAAGTACAATCATCTGTGACTATTTTCATTTTTTCTTTTTTCCATCGGACTTCTTGAAGTGATGACATGCACTTTTATATTTTAGAAAACTGAAGAGGGCCAATAGTCTGGAAGCACAAATATTTTTCCATATTTAATCAGACCAGGAATTACTCAGATCAAAATTCATACTTTTCCAAACTGCGTAGGAACCCGGGAATATGAGCTCATTAATAATGATTTTAGATCATTAGAAAAGGTTTACGTCACATGCATCTGTAATGAATGAGTGTGTTCTGGGTATAGGTGTGCGTCTCACTTGGTGACGTTGAGGATCTGGAGCAGCAGGTCTTTGGTGAGCGAGTCCTCTTCGCTGTTGCCCGTGTACAGGTTAATGAAGGAGCGCTCGAAGTACGGCGCCACTTTGGTCAGCGCGCGCAGCTCGATCAGGTACAGGAAGTACAGGTTCTTCAGGCGCCGCGTTCCCTCGCCCTTGGTCTCGGCCGGGTCGAAGCGCTGGCGAAACTCCTGCACATTCGGACCCCACACCGGCTTCCCCCAGCCCTCTGAGGACACGACAGTCGCCCTCGTTTATACAGCGCTTCTGATTACATCAGTTTCACAGCAGCTTTACAGTGATAACAGGAGATTACAGTAACAGAGAGTTTAGGCTTTACAGCAGATCTAGAATAAAGTTATTGTCCAGATAAAGTTAGTTTTGATTGATTCACTTCCGTTGTAAAGATCATTAGTTATTAACTTACGGGCCGCTAACACACACCGCTCTAACAGAAAACAGATTAGTTGGTAATGAGTATTAGTGTGATAAATGTGTGTGTTCACCGTCCAGCAGGTATTCTGCGCACAGGTGGATGTTGATGCTGCTGTGGAGGCCGGAGATCAGACGGTAGAACACACGCTTCTCCAAACACAACCCTGAACACACACACACACACACACACATCAGACTGGACCTAAGGGTCATATATATATCAAACGATTAATCGCGATTAATCGCATCCAAAATAAAAGTTTGTTTTTACATAATTTATGTCTGTGTACGGAGTATAATTATTTTCTATATATAAATACACACACATTCATATATATATTTAAGAAAATGTGTTATTTATATATAAAATATTTATATATAATATAAATTATATATAATATAAATATATATACACAGTATATACATGCAAATATTTCTTAAATATATACATGCATGTGTGTTTTTTTTAAACATTTCCATTAAAGAGCTCCATACAACTGCAAGACTTTCCCCCACATTACCCTGTTCCAACAAAATGAATAATTAATTTATACATATAAAAATGATTAATAACTACAAAATAAATACTACATTAAAATATTAAATGTAACAATACAGATTTACACACAAACATGTCCTTCTAAAACCCCCTAATCTCTGTGACACCGGGTTTGTTGGTTTCTAAAGGAAGGATTTCCTGTTTCCACAAGCAAACACAGTCTAACCCTCACGACAGCAGAGACTCGATGATCTCAGAGCCACTCGAGTGCTGAAGTGTGAATCTGAATTCTGCATTTACACAGGCTGATGTCGGCTCAAGCGGGAAAGTTATGATTTTCCCACGACTTAAAGTAATGACGACATCTCTCAGGTTCAGGAGAACGCCAGGACTCATTCCTCAGATACGAGCAGAGCACCATTTGCACAATTATTATTATGCAAACTCTTACATGATTCATTTGCTTCTCAGTAGGAGATTTACCGGCCCTTTTATTAGTCATGAACAACAGAAGCACAACAGCAGAACGGGTCAGTGTTTCAGAGCCTGACTGTGTGTGCATCATCACTCACCCTCCAGCCATTTGTAGAATCCTTCGCCTGCGAGAGAACGAGAGCCAGTGTTAAAGCAGCGTCTACACTGAGAGCAGAGCATCATGGGTACTGTAGGCAAATATTAACTCACCATCATCATCACCTAAGAGGAGAGACAGAGAGACGGTTCAGGTTAGATCTACAGTGTCACTGACCTCAGCACAGCTGTAAGAGTGAGACGCACCTCGACCGGGAGCCAGAGGGTTGAGCGGACGATACACTGATCTCGGCCTGAAACATCAAACATCCACAAAATAACATCATTTTAAAGGAGATCTTCTGCTTTTCCTCGTCTGTGTTTAGTGTGTAATGTTGCAGTTCTCCTCTATATCAGTGTCAGTGTTCCTGAACTCCTGAAACGCCTCCACTGTAGTCTTGAGTTTCTTCCGGGAATGAACACGTCTCAATATTCCTCATTATAATAATTCATGCGCAGAATAAAGGGGCGGGGCCTGGTTGAGTTAGTTAGTAGTGTGTTACACTGGCGGTTATGGAAAGGGGCGGGACATTTCCCAAACACACTCGAAGCGCTCGACCAATCACAACACACTGCTCCAGCCGACCAATCAGAGCACAGTGTGCTTTTCAGGAGGAGGGGCTTCATAGAGACAGGAAGTAAACAGAGCGTTACTGACAGACTGGGAAGAGAGGAGCCGCAACAATGGAGAATATGAGGAGAATAATCAACATTCAAGTTCTAGCAGAGCCTGAAAACAACATCAAGGTCATAATACGGGCTCTTTAAGACCACAGAAGAGCAGTGTGTGTGTGTGTGTGTGTGTGTGTGTGTGTGTGTCTCACTTGAAGCAGTTTTCCTCATAAATGCTGTTCCAGACTCTCCAGGCGGACGGGCCGTTATATCCGGTGTATCTCTCCGGGTTCAGGAGCAGATCCACGTACTCGGCCTCAGGAGACATCTCATCTACACACACCAGAACCAGCATCAGTTCTCATCCACACACACACACACACACACACACACACACACACTCACACTCAACTGAGGCTTTCTTTATTTGGCCAATACAGAAGCATTGCATAGCTACTAAATATAGATACTTATCATGGCTCCTTACAAAACACATGGACATAAAGGTTACACTTTACAATAAGGTTCATTAATGTATTAACTAACATCAACTAACAATGAGCAAAACATTTGTTGCAATATTTATTAATCTTTGTTAATGTTAATTAATAATAATCCAGCTGTTCATTGTTTGTTCATGTTAGTTCACAGTGCATTAACTAATGTTACCTAATACAACCTTTGATTTTAATAATGTATTGGTAAATGTTGAAATCAATATTAGCTAAGATTAATAAATGCTGTAGAAGTATTGTTATTCTTAGTTCATATTAACTAATGAACCTTATTGTAAAGTGTTACTGACATAAATTATATTCATTTGAGCGGAAATGAACGAAAGAGAATGTAGAGCGATGAAGTCCTATAAATAACCAACTCAGATCTGCTGATTATTGCAGATCAAAACATCCACTTCCTCTGAGACTCACAGAACACACACACACACACACACACACACACACACACACACACACACACACACACACACACACACACACAACATCACAGACACACTGATGTTTCCACTCACCGTCTAATCCGCAGAAATGGTCCTGAGCGTCGTCGTGATGAGCCCAGTCTGCGAACGCCTCCTTACTCTGATGACTGACACACACAACACTGGTTTAATGCCTGTGTGTGTGTGTGTGTGTGTGTGTGTGTGTGTGTGTGTGTGCTGTGTGTGTCTGCTTTACCTCAGTGTGCTGTGATGTTGTGTGTGTGAGACGTGTGTGTGTGTGTGTGTGTCTGCTTTACCTCAGTGTGTTGTTGATGGCGCCCAGTTCATGAGCCTGTTCACAGTCGATGACGCCAGCGCCGGCCTGAGAAAACTAGAGGAAGAACACGTTACACACTCGTTGCACACACACACTCGTTACACACACACGCGTAACACACAAACGTTACACACACACACTCTTTACACACACACACGTTAAACACGCGAGTGTGTAACGCATGTTACACACACACTCGTTTACACGCGTTACACATGCCCGTTACACACACGCGCGTTATACACACACACACACGTTACACACGCAAGTTACGCGAGTGTGTAACGAATGTTACACACACACTCGTTACACACGCAACGTGTGTGTAACGTGTGTGTAACGAGTGTGTAACGTGTAAACGCGTGTGTGTGTGTGTGTGGGTAACACGCACGTTACACACTCGCGTACACGCATTACACACACACACACACGTTACACACGCAAGTTACACACACTCGTTTACACGCGTTACACACACAAACACTACACACGCGTTACACACACACGTTACACACACACACACACACACGTTACACACTCGTTTACACACGCGTTACACAAAAACACACACACGTTACACACACTTTACGCTCTTGTTACTGCGCTCGGAGGGGAAACAGTCTAAAGGGATGCAAAAATTCACTACAAACATACACAAATGAAATAAATCTATATATAAATCAAGATAGGTCAGGAGAGAAAATACGACACTTTAAGAAATGATTAAATATGTCTATTGCAAATGATTATTTCCTTTAAAGAAGGAAATAAGTTTAAATTTTAACGTTTTCGCAGAATAATATGACTGAATGTTTTAAAGGAATACAACCGTTGCAAATTAAATTACATGTAAATTGACTAAGCGCATCTAAGATAAAAGTTTTTAAATATATATATACAGTATATATATATATATATATATATATATATGTGTGTGTGTGTGTGTGTGTGTATATATATACACATTTAAAAAAAATTAGCTAATTAATCGCACATTTGTCTGTAATATATTTAGTTTTTAATATATTTTTTATAATGTAAAACTTTCACATTGAATCCCCGTTTAATGTAGAAACAACATAAAGAAGACAGCAGCCTAAATGTTAAATATTTGTTTAATGGCGTATTTTTCTGAAAGAAGGCCAGGGTCACTGACACCAACACTGATGTCCCTGTGAGATGAGTTCTGCTTAATTTTAGCCATTAATTATAGCCATTCAGTATTACAGTATAATTGAAATTTTAACATTTTATTAGACTTTTTTTTTATTAGACTTATAAAAATATAACAACTTTTAATTTAAGTGAACTTAAAACAATCCTCACTTGCACATGAAACGCAGTTGTTTTTGACCCATGTGACCCTTTAAACACAGCTTTAAGATTCACAGGCAGGAAATATACAGAAATTGAATAAAGTTATCAAATACTTCACAGTCTTCACTGCATAAATTATAAATTAAATATAGATGAATCCTTATTAAAGCTACAGAAGTTATTCAGTCGAGAGCAGTGAGTGGTTTTGTCGTTTGATCAACATTAATGACAGACTGGCGCGGGTTTATTAGGCTGCTGTCCCTTTAAGAGCTGAAGGGTTATTAGGCCGCTGTCCCTTTAAGAGCTGAAGGTTTATTAGGCTGCTGTCCCTTTAAGAGCTGAAGGGTTATTAGGCTGCTGTCCCTTTAAGAGCTGAAGGGTTATTAGGCTGCTGTCCCTTTAAGAGCTGAAGGGTTATTAGGCCGCTGTCCCTTTAAGAGCTGAAGGTTTATTAGGCCGCTGTCCCTTTAAGAGCTGAAGGTTTATTAGGCCGCTGTCCCTTTAAGAGCTGAAGGTTTATTAGGCCGCTGTCCCTTTAAGAGCTGAAGGTTTATTAGGCCGCTGTCCCTTTAAGTGCTGAAGGTTTATTAGGCCGCTGTCCCTTTAAGAGCTGAAGGTTTATTAGGCCGCTGTCCCTTTAAGAGCTGAAGGTTTATTAGGCCGCTGTCCCTTTAAGAGCTGAAGGTTTATTAGGCTGCTGTCCCTTTAAGAGCTGAAGGGTTATTAGGCCGCTGTCCCTTTAAGAGCTGAAGGGTTATTAGGCTGCTGTCCCTTTAAGAGCTGAAGGGTTATTAGGCTGCTGTCCCTTTAAGAGCTGAAGGGTTATTAAGCCGCTGTCCCTTTAAGAGCTGAAGGGTTATTAGGCTGCTGTCCCTTTAAGAGCTGAAGGGTTATTAGGCTGCTGTCCCTTTAAGAGCTGAAGGTTTATTAGGCTGCTGTCCCTTTAAGAGCTGAAGGTTTATTAGGCTGCTGTCCCTTTAAGAGCTGAAGGGTTATTAGGCCGCTGTCCCTTTAAGAGCTGAAGGTTTATTAGGCCGCTGTCCCTTTAAGAGCTGAAGGTTTATTAGGCTGCTGTCCCTTTAAGAGCTGAAGGTTTATTAGGCCGCTGTCCCTTTAAGAGCTGAAGGGTTATTAGGCCGCTGTCCCTTTAAGAGCTGAAGGTTTATTAGGCTGCTGTCCCTTTAAGAGCTGAAGGTTTATTAGGCCGCTGTCCCTTTAAGAGCTGAAGGGTTATTAGGCCGCTGTCCCTTTAAGAGCTGAAGGGTTATTAGGCTGCTGTCCCTTTAAGAGCTGAAGGTTTATTAGGCCGCTGTCCCTTTAAGAGCTGAAGGTTTATTAGGCCGCTGTCCCTTTAAGAGCTGAAGGTTTATTAGGCCGCTGTCCCTTTAAGAGCTGAAGGTTTATTAGGCCGCTGTCCCTTTAAGAGCTGAAGGTTTATTAGGCCGCTGTCCCTTTAAGAGCTGAAGGTTTATTAGGCCGCTGTCCCTTTAAGAGCTGAAGGTTTATTAGGCTGCTGTCCCTTTAAGAGCTGAAGGGTGTTAGGGTCTGTGTGTGTGTGTGTTAGGGTCTGTGAGTGTGTGTGTTAGGGTCTGTGTGTGTTCCGGGTGTTTGTTCACAGAGAGTCACACTTGAATGGTTTAATACTTGAATGAATGGCAGCATGATCATATGTGACGCAGCCAAAGGATGATGGGACAGAATTATAAATATATATACACATATAAATATACATGTATAAATATATATTTACAAACTCAAGTTAGACGCAATAACTCGATTTGACAGCTCTAAAAATCACAATTGATTATTGATATTGACAGTCAGAGCCTTAATTTATAAATAAAGTCAATGTGAATCAGATTAATTCAGCACAGGGTCATTATAGTTTAACTAAAGCTAGAACTATAAACTGTTTTGTGACTTGAAATGTAACTTTGACTCATTTTATTTCAGCATTTCTCATTTTAATTTAGTCTAACTTGATGTACTAAAATAACTAAAACTGAAATAAAACTTAAAAACTACAAGGATATATATTTAAAAAACTATTAAAAATGACAAAAACACACAATAAATTAGTTTAAACAAATTCAAATGAAAAGGGGAAATATAAGAACAAAAAACTGATTCAGTTTATTAATAAAAACTATAATAGCGATGATTGTGAATTCAGTCTCATGATGTGTTATTATCAGACACGCATCTCGACCACACACACCTGCAGCAAACACACACGGGTCACACGCTGAACACACACACACACACACACACACACACACCTGCAGCAAACACACACGGGTCACACGCTGAACACACACACACTCACTCACACACACACGCACACTCACACCTGCAGCAAACACACACGGGTCACACGCTGAACACACACACACACACACACACACACACACACACACACAGTCACACACACACCTGCAGCAAACACACACGGGTCACACGCTGAACACACACACACACTCACTCACTCACACACACACACACACACACACACACACACACACTCACACCTGCAGCAAACACACACGGGTCACACGCTGAACACACACACACACACACACACACTCACACCTGCAGCAAACACACACGGGTCACACGCTGAACACACACACACACACACACACACACACACAGTCACACACACACCTGCAGCAAACACACACGGGTCACACGCTGAACACACACACACACTCACTCACTCACACACACACACACACACACACACACACACACTCACACCTGCAGCAAACACACACGGGTCACACGCTGAACACACACACACACACACACACACACACACACACACACACACACACAGTCACACACACACACACACACACACACACACAGTCACACACACACACACACACACACACACACACACACACACACTCACGTTCAGCTGGAAGTCTCTCACCTTGTTATAGTTGCCGGATTTAATCCCTACAGGAACTTTACTCTGGAAGAAATGAAACGGAGAATCGAGTCATTCATCCTCAGAGCAACTAGAGCTGAAATCACATAAAACACACTAAAGCATTAAACAGATCAGCCGTGTGTTGACCTCTGACCTCTGGGCACGGCTCTACGTGGCAGTCTTTGATGGAGCAATGGCCGTCATCGGGCCAGAACGGACACGGGCGCTTCAGGTTCACCTGCGCACACACACACACACACACACACACACACACACACATTATATCGATCCACCAAACCTCCTTACAGACGAAGCCTGTGCCGGATCTTCACTCACCTTGTAGTATCGGAAGAAGTCTCTCTCGGTGAGCTTGTGGACGTGAGGGTAGATCTTGAAGTTGTTGAAGACGTCGATGCTCTCGATGTCGCAGAAGCAGTCGTCCAGCACACCGGTCAGCTGCACAAACACATTATCATTATCATTATTATATTAACTGAACAACACAAGAGTCTGACCTCACATTCGTAATCAAACTTATACTTCATTACATTTTATAATAAAGAATTTGAAATACAGAACACATGTCTAGAAAACCAAACAGCAAAAAAAAAAAAAAAAAAATTAAAATAAATAATTTTTAAAAAAAATAAAAATAATAATGTGGTGGTTAGAAATAGCGCATATTTGCATCTGACCTGCGGCTGCTTTGAATGCAAAAGTCCCAAAAGTCCCAGAGCAAACAGAGCCGGGATTAAAACGGACATGCCTTGAGTAAATGTTGAGTAAGTACTGAGTGTTTCTCATCTCTGATGCGAGTTTGATGAGCTGTCAAACTCACACTACCGCGTGGACACTCCGCCGCTCGCCCCGCCTCCAAACAAACACACGTCATCCACACGCGCGCCGCGCTGTAGTTCTCCGCGGGCGCGCTCAGCGCTGCCGTCAACGCTTCCGGGAGGGAGGAAAGACTACAAACCCCACAACCCCGCTGACGTCAGCGCACCCGCCGGACCAATGGGAGAACACCACGCTGAATAACAGAAGCTCAGTTTCCAACGTGTTTTAAATGCATCTCGCTTTATTGTGTGCTCTCTAACCTTTATTATTAGTTTTTAATGTTTTTAAATGAACTAACCTTAGCATTATAATAATTTCTTTTCAGAAATAAAAACTCTGGATTAACATGTAAAAAAGGAGAAAGAAAACAAATATCCGATTTTTTTGTCATGTTACATTTTTTTTGTATTGATATCATTGACAGCCACACAGACAGTGCGAAATAAATGCTTTAAAAGCAATGAAAGTAAGAATATGCATCTTTAAGCTACACGAACACGTCTAACTTTTAACAGAAAACAACGAACTGCGGACGCGATGACGTCACACTCGCGCGACAGAAGAACATGCCAGAAATACTACTGTAACTAGATCAAAAACAGACGTATTGACGCCAATAATGTGTTTTTATTGTAGTCATAGCATGGAATACACGTACATGACACAGGCAGCTGTCCGAGGGCTCCGGCTGTGTGCTTCTGCTGTTCTTCGCGCTGTTTTGAAACCATCCCGAGCAGGAATCAGCGCAGAATAAGCTCAGCAACGCCAGGATTCCGCGGGTCTGTGTGGAGCTCAACATCGCTGAGGCAAAACATCCAGATATGAGGGAATCACTCAAACTTCCTGTGCGGAGGAGACGACAGAACTCGGCGACAGCTTCGCGCTACACGGACATCATGAGGACGAGCGATGTCGCGTTTGCTCTCGGGGAAAACACACTACAAATGCACAAAAGTGTAGAAACTGTAGCAGTACAACATCGACACCGGAAACGCTACAGAGAGCGAGGGGCGTGGCTAAGCGCGCGCGCACGCGGAGTTATTACAGGTGCACGTGCGCCAGAGGCCGCGAAGGGGCGCTAGAGGATCGGTGGACGCGCAGCGGAAACACTGTAAAATAACATCAATACTAAATACATTTGATTAAAGTAAACCTATTAAAATAAATGTACAAAATTCTATTTAAATTAATAATAAATTAATACAATAGATTAAAATAAATCAATTAGAATAAAAAATAATAATTTATTTAAATAAATCAATTTGATTAAAGTAAAAATAATAATATTGTACATAAATAAATACATTAGATTAAAATAAATTGATTAGGATCAACTAAAATATTTAAATAAATAAAAATGAAAAATACTTTTTTAAAATAAATCAATTTGATTAAAGTAAACCTATTAAGATAAATGTACAAAATTCTATTTAAATAAATAATAAATTAATACAATAGATTAAAATAAATCAATTAGAATAATATTTTTTTTTTTTAAATAAATCAATTTGATTAAAGTAAATTGATTAGGATCAACTAAACTATTTAAATAAATAAAAATTAAATAAATACTTTTAAAAAAATAATTAAATTTGATTAAAGTAAAAAATAAAAATCAACCTTGTATTTAAATAAATACATAATTAATAAATACATGAGATTAAACAATGGATTTGAATTAAATTATATATATATATATATATATATATATATATATATATATATATATATATATATATATATATATATATATAAAATAATTAACATTTTATTTACATACATAAACATTTGATTAAAATAAATTAAATATTTCAAATAAATAAAAAATAATTTTATTGAAATAAATAAATGTTATTAAAAATTTTAATTATTTATTTAAATAAATAAATAATAAATGAATACATCATATTAAAATAAATTGATTAAAATATTTGATTTAAATAAATAAAATGTTTTTTAAATGATACAAATTTGATACAACTAAATACATAAAACTTGATTTAAAATAAGAAAATCAGTGTAAAATGTAAAAATAATTAAATAGAAATGAGATTAAACTAAGTAAAAAAAAAAACAGTGATGTAACCTTAACCGAATATTTTACACATTTAATATAATTTTTTCACAGTATAGGTGAAAAGTACGGCTGTCTTGTAAATGTAATTACACATTTAATATCTTGTAAATGTGCGTATGATCGTGTCCGTCGGGAATGAAGTGAATCACTATATCAGGGTCTTTATGAAGGAATGAACAGATTCAGATTCACTGGTGTTTACAGAGATTCATCATGTTAATGTTTCTCATTCATATAAACCAGATTTATTAGTAAGTATGGCTTTATGTGTAAAGTTGGACACAGTTGAAGTCAGTCGTTCTTTATTATCATCAAACTCCGGCACATACAGTGTGAAACATCAGATTTATTGTGTTAGACATGAGAAGTTTATTTTTCAAGTATTGAAGCACAATCTGTAAAACCCGACCGGCCGACTGTTTCTCTTCATAGAGAGAGTTTGAGAAATACAGACAAACCACAACCCATAAACCTGTACATGTGACCAAACATTTCATTATCTGAGCCACTCATAATAATAATAATGCATAATAATATTAAAGACTAAATGAGCCACTAAACTCAGCACCAGTGGCACGAGAAACACACGTCAGGACTGAAGGAGAAACGCTGGATTCACACGGATGATGAAAACATGATGTTTCTGATGATTCTCAACCTCGGCGTTCAGATATAATCATGACTAAACTTCTTTAATTAACACAAACTGGTAGTACTGAACTTTGTTCTTTAATAAAAACAATACTTATTTAAGGGGAAAATATGATTATCTTGATGATATCTTGTTTTTTTTTTTGCATTTTATTTTAATGTATTAATAACAATTTGTTATATCAAAGACTTTTAAGTCGCCCTTGTTGATCAAAATCAAAATCAAATTAAAAAATCATGTGTGAATTACAATATGTAAATAATGAGCACGCAGGAAGAACGGCACATTTGAAGGACATTTTCAATTATAAGTTTGCTTTGAAAACAATGTAGTGAATGTTCACGACTGAGTTTTTGACATTTTGTCTTCCCCTGAATCTCGAGTGTGTGATGAAGATTAAACTCACACAGTTCACAACTCCATCATAACTGCAGAAAGTTCTTCTGATTCACCAACAGCATCAATACTGGCCAAGTGAACAGGTGAGTGAACTGTGAACGCCCCTGTGTCAATCATCACACTAGCCCCGCCCACCCCATAGACCCCGCCCACCCCGAGTCCTGTCGCTCCAAGGCTTCATCAGAGGAAGTTGTTTGAGATCTGGCGCTGGTGTTCAAACAGGTCCTCTACCTCGGCGCTGTAGGCGTCACCTGTGAGACGTGAATAAAAGCATTTGTGTGAGCAGTGTTGTGTGTTACTCAATTACAAGTAACTTGAGTTATGTAATCAGATTACTTTTTCAAGTAACTAGTAAAGTAACACATAAATTTTTCAAATAAGTAACTTTTTCCCATTTATTGACTGACAGCTCTCCAGTTGTGTGTGTGTGTGTGTGTAAACATGATGGTTATTTTAGTTCAAGACTACATGTGAACATGCATTTACTCATCTCACTTGCACGAAAACATTCAGTATTCCTCAAAATTAATATAACAGTAAAATGCAATCTCAGAATTTTACAATTAACTATATTAAATTGCAGAAATATACTCAATGTATTTAATCTCACTTTATTAACCAATGTATTTGCTGCTGACCTTCAATAATCTAATTCAGCCATAACAATAAGCAAAAATTACTTTAGATTAGATTTAGAAATAAGAGTGTTGAACTTCTTCTCCTTTCTCCTATTGTTCTTTAATCCAGAACAGCTGAAGGGTTTGTTTGAGCGACACCCTCTACTGTACTCTACATCTACTGTACACTGCCTCTACTGTGCTCTACTGTACTCTACTTCTGCTGTACTCTACTGTACTGTACTTCTGCTGTACTCTGCCTCTACTGTACTCTACCGTACACTACTGTACTCTACCTCTACTGTACTCTACTGTACTCTACTGTACTCTACCTCTACTGTACTCTACTGTACTCTACCGTACACTACTGTACTCTACCTCTACTGTACTCTACCTCTACTGTACTCTACTGTACTCTGCCTCTACTGTACTCTACCGTGACTGTACTCTGCTGTACTATACTGTACTCTGCCTCTACTGTACTCCACCGTACACCACTGTACTCTACCTCTACTGTACTCTACCTCTACTGTACTCTACCTCTACTGTACACTGCCTCTACTGTACTCTACTGTACACCACTGTACTCTACCTCTACTGTACTCTACTGTACTCTACCTCTGCTGTACTCTACTGTACTCCACCGTACACCACTGTGCTCTACCTCTACTGTACTCTACTGTACTCTACCTCTACTGTACTCTACTGTACTCTACCTCTGCTGTACTCTACTGTACTGTACTTCTGCTGTACTCTGCCTCTACTGTACTCTACCGTACACTACTGTACTCTACCTCTACGGTACTCTACCTCTACTGTACTCTACTGTACTCTACCTCTACTGTACTCTACCTCTACTGTACTCTACTGTACTCTGCCTCTACTGTACTCTACCGTGACTGTACTCTGCTGTACTCTGCCTCTACTGTACTCTACCGTGACTGTACTCTACTGTACTCTGCCTCTACTGTACTCCACCGTACACCACTGTACTCTACCTCTACTGTACTCTACCTCTACTGTACTCTACTGTACTCTACCTCTACTGTACTCTACTTCTGCTGTACTCTGCCTCTACTGTACTCTACCGTGACTGTACTCTACCTCTACTGTACTCTACCTCTACTGTACTCTACATCACACTACTGTACTCTACCTCTACTGTACTCTACTGTACTCTACCTCTACTGTACTGTGCACTACTGTACTCTACCTCTACTGTACTCTACTGTACAGGAGTGAATATGAATTTTCTTCAGCCTGAGGCTTATTCACTTCACTTTTGCTGTGAAAGGGCCTTAACATTTACCAAAAATAGAACTTTGTTGTTGTTATTAAAAAACAAACAAGCCCAGCCCAGGTGAGGAAAAGTAACGCAAAAGTAACTAATTACCGCAATTAGTTACTTTTTTTTGAGTAACGCAATATTGTAATGCATTACTTTTAAAAGTAACTTTCCCCCAATACTGTGTGTGTGAGTCTCACCCGCGTGGCAGCCGTACAGATACACTCGTCCGCCGTCGTAGCGGCACCGGCAGCGCATCACGTTATTCTGGAAGTCGGACTCGGCCATATCCAGAGACGGGTTCACCTCCACCTGCAGAACACACACATGCTCACATCTGGACACACTTATCCGTTTCACACACACACACACTCGAGATGGAGAACCACAGAACTACACTTCATCTTTAATGACTTTTCCATCCCACATACGGCCTCATAAAAACACTGATGGGTTCATGGATATTATGTTTTCTGCCTAATTTGTGGCACTGAGTTGAACTTCATCAAGGTTTAATTGAGTCCTGCTGGAACTACTGATGTAAGATGGACACGAGACACAAACGTGGAACGGAAAGATTCTGGAATGACTGTGCAATCATGCAGGATCATCTTTAGCTGACCGCGAGTGAACGTCCAAGAATAACAGGCCTCAATCATGGCTGTGTTTCCCAGAAACACCCTGTAATCGCATCAAACACACAGGAGGAGATGAAGAACGTCACATGACTTGATCCAATCACATACAGTCTCACCACAATCAATTATCATACTTGACTTTTACTGATCTGAAAAGATAAAAAAAACAGGGCTAAATCCCACACTCATATCCCATAATGCCTTTATGAGGATTTCCCTACACTTTTCAGATTACTTGTGAATGAATATGAGCCTGAGGAACCTGTAGAAGATCTGAACTCGAACTCAAACGTGTTTCCCAGAAAACAAAAGAACAATAACAGTGGAAAACTGTCCAGCTGAAGGTCAGATGTGAGTTTAATCATCAAGCGCTCATTATTCTCTCTGCTAATGAGTTTGTTCTGCTCGACTCCAAGAGGAAAAATCATCAGATCAACCCTGTTCATCAGTATAAACACACACACACACACACACACACACACTGTGACCTCTGACCTGGAAGATGTAGTCTCCCGGTGTAACGTCAGTGATGTCCACCCACTGGCAGTCGATGTCGTGGCGGTACGTATCCCAGCATCCCACAGTGATGCCCTGATCACCCATGTTGTAGCAGGCATAGCGTTTCGTCAGGCCTGTTGCCGTGGAGACAAAGTAAACGAGACGCTGTTGTTTAACAAGCTCATCATATCGTTTCATTATACTTGCTCTGGCCTTGATGTGAGTCTGATTTAAAGATCATCAGCGTTTCACCAGGACGAAATATCTGAAGAAACTAGGAGTGATTATAATCAACATCAGTGACTGATTCCTGTTACACTGATTCCTGTTACACTCTGTTACACTGATTCCTGTTACACTGATTCCTGTTACACTGTTACACTGATTCCTGTTACACTCTGTTACACTGATTCCTGTTACACTCTGTTACACTGATTCCTGTTACACTCTGTTACACTGATTCCTGTTACACTGATTCCTGTTACACTCTGTTACACTGATTCCTGTTACACTCTGTTACACTAATTTCTGTTACACTGATTCCTGTTACACTCTGTTACACTGATTCCTGTTACACTCTGTTACACTGATTCCTGTTACACTGATTCCTGTTACACTGATTCCTGTTACACTGATTCCTGTTCTGTTACACTGTTACACTGATTACTGTTACACTCTGTTACACTGATTCCTGTTACACTCTGTTACACTGATTCCTGTTACACTGATTACTGTTACACTGATTACTGTTACACTGTTACACTGATTACTGTTACACTCTGTTACACTGATTCCTGTTACACTGATTACTGTTACACTGATTCCTGTTCTGTTACACTGTTACACTGATTCCTGTTCTGTTACACTGTTACACTGATTACTGTTACACTCTGTTACACTGATTCCTGTTACACTCTGTTATACTGATTCCTGTTACACTAATTCCTGTTACACTCTGTTACACTGATTCCTGTTACACTGATTCCTGTTACACTCTGTTACACTGATTCCTGTTACACTGATTCCTGTTACACTCTGTTACACTGATTCCTGTTACACTGATTCCTGTTACACTCTGTTACACTGATTCCTGTTACACTGATTCCTGTTACACTCTGTTACACTGATTCCTGTTACACTCTGTTACACTGATTCCTGTTACACTCTGTTACACTCTGTTACACTGATTCCTGTTACACTGATTCCTGTTACACTCTGTTACACTGATTCCTGTTACACTCTGTTACACTGTTTACTGTTACACTCTGTTACACTGTTTACTGTTACACTGATTCCTGTTACACTGATTCCTGTTACACTCTGTTACACTGATTCCTGTTACACTCTGTTACACTGATTCCTGTTACACTCTGTTACACTGATTCCTGTTACACTCTGTTACACTCTGTTACACTGATTCCTGCTTTACTTCACACACTCCAGAAAGTTTGTGCTGCTTCACCTTCAGGGCAGTACGTGTCCTCCAAACAGAAACTGGCCTTGTGTCCCTCAGCGACCTTCGTGCCGTTCAGGGTCAAGAGGTCATAGTGTGTGAAGACCTCGATACTGTGGTAATGCCTGTAAGAGATCAGAAACACAGCAGTCAGATCCTCCTTCTGCTGGACGAGAACTTAAACTGACCACAGAATCCTGACCGCAGCTGAACACACACACACACACACACACACACACACACACACACACACACACACACACACACACACACACACACTCACTCACTCACTCACTCACTCACTCACTCACTCACACACATACACACACACACACACACACACACACACACACACATACACACACACACACACACAGTAGTGAAGTATAAGGTTATTTGGGAGTGTGACCACTAGAGGGCATGCTTGTGTAACAGGTGGCTGAATCTCTCAGAGTTAGCAGTGCTGTTGTAGCCCATGTTTGGTGGCAGATCTATCTCCTGTGTTCCCGTGTAAACATCTGTTAATAAAGACACACCAAATATGCAGTATCTCTCCATCTCCATATTATGCTGCACTATAGAATATCACATAATTGGCGACAAGGATCTATGGAGTTTGTGTGACAGAGGAAATGTTGCTGTGAGCGTTAAATGAGTATCTTTTCTGCAGTGAAACAGACAGCATAAGTGAAAGACAAGGTCTAAAGAGTCAAGATGACGACGCTGGTGGGAAAGTTGAGCCAATTCTACAGTGAGTTGCAGCTGTGGGAGGAATACATTGAAATGATAGAATACAAGAATGCGTCCTGGAACTCATTGGGATGGAGACGGCCTACCCAAAAGTCCCTAGCTTAGGCTGTATTAATGTTGTTAAAAAATAAATAAATAAATAAAAATGTGTTAAGTTCATATAATGTCATTATACTCCTGTTCATATATCTGACTAATTTGGGGGGGACTAGTGTTATCGGGGGAAAGAGATGTAGTGAAGTATAAGGCTATTTGGGAGTGTGACCACTAGAGGTCATGTTTGTGCAACAGGTGGCTGAATCTCTCAGAGTTAGCAGATTTATCTTTTTTGTGTGTTCCCGTGTAAACATCTGTTAATAAAGACACGTCAAATATGCAGTATCTCTCCATCTCCATATTCTGCTGCACTACAGAATATTACACACTCTCACTCTCACAAACACACCTGTGGCACTGGTGCCAGGTCCAGGACTCTTTTGTGGCTCTGGGTCTGAAGTCGGCTCTGCCCAGGTTCATGATGCGTGAGGAGAAGCGCAGGAGCCGCCGGTGACCGTAGGGCCAGTGCATGCGTGAGGCGGAGGAGGACAGGCAGTGTTCCTCGTGAGCGCAGGTGAGCAGGTGCAGCGGACGGTCCTCCAGGTACGCAGACTCCTGAACCAGCTGAGCGTCCACCACCAGATCCGGAGCCACTGGCCAAAAAACAGCAACAGCGCCATTATATAATGATCATAAATATAACATTATTACATAAATATTCATTATTTTATAAGTGATTCCCAGCAGCTCTGGTACCGTCTGTACAGGTGACCCCAGCTGCTTTAACTCCGCCCCCTCGAGGGCAGTACACCTGTTGGCTCCTCCCACACTGCTGAATGGAGATCTCAGTCCCGATGCAGTGAATTCCACTAAGAACCACGTCTTCCGACCCGGAGCTTCCCGGCCAGAACCACGTCTCCTGCACACGCACACACACGTATGAGACGTGTTATTACACATCATTCATGCACATTATCAAGGATTTTCCACTTTCCTCTCCACCGTCTATTTACCCAGAGCCCTTTTAAACGGCTTTTATAAGAGCACAAATATGATCCACATCCAGCGACGCTATTTTGGGATTGTTTTCTCTCTGGGTTTCCAGCTCTTTCCCTGAATCTGTGCAGGGCTGTAATTACCTTCTGCATGGGAAACAACAGCCGGGAAAACAAAAACTCTGCGGATGTAAACACTGACCGAATAAAACACACTCAGCACTCGATTACACAATAAACTGACAGCGACAGTTTCATAACTGCGAGTCTCGTTCAGATGCATGTGTTATTGTTCAATAGTTGAACTCTCTTTAAGCTGTTTCAGCACAATAACAGTCGAGCTGAGAGAAACACACCGTCTGCTGTTCAACCCGACACGAAAACTCAGTCACATTCTATTCGATCAGAAAAAACGGCTGAATGAATATGGAATTATGGAATTAATTTTTTTTAATTATTAATTAATTTAATAATGAATCATAATAAATTATTAATCATAATTTCGATTTAGCATGTAATTATCGACTTTGTCATAATTTAAATTTACTATGACAATTTTGACTTAGTATGTAATAATTTTAACTTTTTTCAATAATTTTAACTTAGTATGTCATAATTTTAACTTTTGTGACAATTTTGACTTAGTATGTCAATTTTCATTCAGTATCACAATTTCGAATGTCATAATTGTGTTTTCAGTCATAATTTCAACTTAGTATGACAATTTTGACTGTCATAATTTTGACTTTATGTCATACTTTTGTCGTTTTATGCCATAATTCTAATGTGCAAAAGCATGATGTTTCATGCGTCAGAAGTGGTCTTCCGTCGGCCCGTGCCGCACAGATGTTTGGTGAGGAGGAATGTTGAGGTGTTTGGTGAAGAGGAGTGTTGAGGTGTTTGATGAGGAGGAGTGTTGAGGTGTTTGGTGAGGAGGAGTGTTGAGGTGTTTGGTGAGGAGGAGTGTTGAGGTGTTTTGTGAGGAGGAGTGTTGAGGTGTTTGGTGAGGAGAAGGAGGAGGAGGAGGAGGAATGTTGAGGTGTTTGGTGAGGAGGAGGAGGAGGAGGAGGAATGTTGAGGTGTTTGGTGAGGAGGAGTGTTGAGGTGTTTGGTGAAGAGGAGTGTTGAGGTGTTTGATGAGGAGGAGTGTTGAGGTGTTTGGTGAGGAGGAGTGTTGAGGTGTTTGGTGAAGAGGAGTGTTGAGGTGTTTGATGAGGAGGAGTGTTGAGGTGTTTGGTGAGGAGGAGTGTTGAGGTGTTTTGTGAGGAGGAGTGTTGAGGTGTTTGGTGAGGAGAAGGAGGAGGAGGAGGAGGAGGAGGAATGTTGAGGTGTTTGGTGAAGAGGAGGAGGAGGAGGAGGAATGTTGAGGTGTTTGGTGAGGAGGAGTGTTGAGGTGTTTGGTGAGGAGGAGTGTTGAGGTGTTTGGTGAGGAGGAGTGTTGAGGTGTTTGGTGAGGAGAAGGAGGAGGAGGAGGAGGAATGTTGAGGTGTTTGGTGAGGAGGAGGAGGAGGAGGAGGAATGTTGAGGTGTTTGGTGAGGAGGAGTGTTGAGGTGTTTGGTGAGGAGGAGTGTTGAGGTGTTTGGTGAGGAGGAGTGCTGAGGTGTTTAGTGAGGAGGAGTGTTGAGGTGTTTTGTGAGGAGGAGTGTTGAGGTGTTTAGTGAGGAGGAGTGTTGAGGTGTTTTGTGAGGAGGAGTGTTGAGGTGTTTGGTGAGGAGAAGGAGGAGGAGGAGGAGGAATGTTGAGGTGTTTGGTGAGGAGGAGGAGGAGGAGGAGGAGGAGTGTTGAGGTGTTTGGTGAGGAGGAGTGTTGAGGTGTTTAGTGAGGAGGAGTGTTGAGGTGTTTTGTGAGGAGGAGTGTTGAGGTGTTTGGTGAGGAGAAGGAGGAGGAGGAATGTTGAGGTGTTTGGTGAGGAGGAGGAGGAGGAGGAGGAGGAGGAGGAATGCTGAGGTGTTTGGTGAGGAGGAGTGTTGAGGTGTTTAGTGAGGAGGAGTGTT
This sequence comes from Vimba vimba, assembly GCA_022828995.1. Lineage (NCBI taxonomy): Eukaryota > Metazoa > Chordata > Actinopteri > Cypriniformes > Leuciscidae > Vimba > Vimba vimba. Next base: position 491,186 of record CM040838.1, on the reverse strand, counting down.
GAGGTGTTTTGTGAGGAGGAGTGTTGAGGTGTTTGGTGAGGAGGAGGAGAAGGAGGAGGAGGAATGTTGAGGTGTTTGGTGAGGAGGAGGAGGAGGAGGAATGTTGAGGTGTTTGGTGAGGAGGAGTGTTGAGGTGTTTGGTGAGGAGGAGTGTTGAGGTGTTTGGTGAGGAGTTGTGTTGAGGTGTTTGGTGAGGAGGAGTGCTGAGGTCTTTGGTGAGGAGGAGTGTTGAGGTGTTTGGTGAGGAGGAGTGTTGAGGTGTTTGGTGAGGAGGAGTGTTGAGGTGTTTGGTGAGGAGTTGTGTTGAGGTGTTTGGTGAGGAGGAGTGTTGAGGTGTTTGGTGAGGAGGAGTGTTGAGGTGTTTGGTGAGGAGGAATGTTGAGGTGTTTGGTGAGGAGGAGTGTTGAGGTGTTTGGTGAGGAGGAGTGCTGAGGTGTTTGGTGAGGAGGAGTGTTGAGGTGTTTGGTGAGGAGGAGTACTGAGGTGTTTGGTGAGGAGGAGTGTGTTGAGGTGTTTGGTGAGGAGGAGTGTTGAGGTGTTTGGTGAGGAGGAGTGTGTTGAGGTGTTTGGTGAGAAGGAGTGTTGAGGTGTTTGGTGAGGAGGAGTGCTGAGGTCTTTGGTGATGAGGAGTGTTGAGGTGTTTGGTGAGGAGGATTGCTGAGGTGTTTGGTGAGGAGGAGTGTGTTGAGGTGTTTGGTGAGGAGGAGTGTTGAGGTGTTTGGTGAGGAGGAATGTTGAGGTGTTTGGTGAGGAGGAGTGTTGAGGTGTTTGGTGAGGAGGAGTGTTGAGGTGTTTGGTGAGGAGGAGTGTTGAGGTGTTTGGTGAGGAGGAGTGTTGAGGTGTTTGGTGAGGAGTTGTGTTGAGGTGTTTGGTGAGGAGGAGTGTTGAGGTGTTTGGTGAGGAGGAGTGTTGAGGTGTTTGGTGAGGAGGAATGTTGAGGTGTTTGGTGAGGAGGAGTGTTGAGGTGTTTGGTGAGGAGGAGTGCTGAGGTGTTTGGTGAGGAGGAGTGTTGAGGTGTTTGGTGAGGAGGAGTGTTGAGGTGTTTGGTGAGGAGGAGTGTTGAGGTGTTTGGTGAGGAGGAGTGTTGAGGTGTTTGGTGAGGAGTTGTGTTGAGGTGTTTGGTGAGGAGGAGTGTTGAGGTGTTTGGTGAGGAGGAATGTTGAGGTGTTTGGTGAGGAGGAGTGTTGAGGTGTTTGGTGAGGAGGAGTGCTGAGGTGTTTGGTGAGGAGGAGTGTTGAGGTGTTTGGTGAGGAGGAGTGTTGAGGTGTTTGGTGAGGAGGAGTGCTGAGGTGTTTGGTGAGGAGGAGTGTGTTGAGGTGTTTGGTGAGGAGGAGTGTTGAGGTGTTTGGTGAGGAGGAGTGTGTTGAGGTGTTTGGTGAGGAGGAGTGTTGAGGTGTTTGGTGAGGAGGAGTGTTGAGGTGTTTGGTGAGGAGGAATGTTGAGGTGTTTGGTGAGGAGGAGTGTTGAGGTGTTTGGTGAGGAGGAGTGTGTTGAGGTGTTTGGTGAGGAGGAGTGTTGAGGTGTTTGGTGAGGAGGAGTGTGTTGAGGTGTTTGGTGAGGAGGAGTGTTGAGGTGTTTGGTGAGGAGGAGTGTTGAGGTGTTTGGTGATGAGGAGTGTTGAGGTGTTTGGTGAGGAGGATTGCTGAGGTGTTTGGTGAGGAGGAGTGTGTTGAGGTGTTTGGTGAGGAGGAGTGTTGAGGTGTTTGGTGAGGAGGAATGTTGAGGTGTTTGGTGAGGAGGAGTGTTGAGGTGTTTGGTGAGGAGGAGTGTTGAGGTGTTTGGTGAGGAGGAGTGTTGAGGTGTTTGGTGAGGAGGAATGTTGAGGTGTTTGGTGAGGAGGAGTGTTGAGGTGTTTGGTGAGGAGTTGTGTTGAGGTGTTTGGTGAGGAGGAGTGTTGAGGTGTTTGGTGAGGAGGAATGTTGAGGTGTTTGGTGAGGAGGAGTGTTGAGGTGTTTGGTGAGGAGGAGTGCTGAGGTGTTTGGTGAGGAGGAGTGTTGAGGTGTTTGGTGAGGAGGAGTGTTGAGGTGTTTGGTGAGGAGGAGTGCTGAGGTGTTTGGTGAGGAGGAGTGTGTTGAGGTGTTTGGTGAGGAGGAGTGTTGAGGTGTTTGGTGAGGAGGAGTGTGTTGAGGTGTTTGGTGAGGAGGAGTGTTGAGGTGTTTGGTGAGGAGGAGGAGGAGGAGGAGTGTTGAGGTGTTTGGTGAGGAGGAGTGTTGAGGTGTTTGGTGAGGAGGAGTGCTGAGGTCTTTGGTGAGGAGGAGTGTTGAGGTGTTTGGTGAGGAGGAGTGTTGAGGTGTTTGGTGAGGAGGAGTGTTGAGGTGTTTGGTGAGGAGTTGTGTTGAGGTGTTTGGTGAGGAGGAGTGTTGAGGTGTTTGGTGAGGAGGAGTGTTGAGGTGTTTGGTGAGGAGGAATGTTGAGGTGTTTGGTGAGGAGGAGTGTTGAGGTGTTTGGTGAGGAGGAGTGCTGAGGTGTTTGGTGAGGAGGAGTGTTGAGGTGTTTGGTGAGGAGGAGTACTGAGGTGTTTGGTGAGGAGGAGTGTGTTGAGGTGTTTGGTGAGGAGGAGTGTTGAGGTGTTTGGTGAGGAGGAGTGTTGAGGTGTTTGGTGAGGAGGAGTGTTGAGGTGTTTGGTGAGGAGTTGTGTTGAGGTGTTTGGTGAGGAGGAGTGTTGAGGTGTTTGGTGAGGAGGAGTGTTGAGGTGTTTGGTGAGGAGGAATGTTGAGGTGTTTGGTGAGGAGGAGTGTTGAGGTGTTTGGTGAGGAGGAGTGCTGAGGTGTTTGGTGAGGAGGAGTGTTGAGGTGTTTGGTGAGGAGGAGTGCTGAGGTGTTTGGTGAGGAGGAGTGTGTTGAGGTGTTTGGTGAGGAGGAGTGTTGAGGTGTTTGGTGAGGAGGAGTGTGTTGAGGTGTTTGGTGAGAAGGAGTGTTGAGGTGTTTGGTGAGGAGGAGTGTTGAGGTGTTTGGTGAGGAGGAGTGTTGAGGTGTTTGGTGAGGAGGAGTGCTGAGGTGTTTGGTGAGGAGGAGTGCTGAGGTGTTTGGTGAGGAGGAGTGTTGAGGTGTTTGGTGAAGAGGAGGAGGAGGAGTATTGAGGTGTTTGGTGAGGAGGAGTGTTGAGGTGTTTGGTGAGGAGTGTTGAGGTGTTTGGTGAGGAAGAGTGTTGAGGTGTTTGATGAGGAGGAGTGTTGAGGTGTTTGGTGAGGAGGAGTGTTGAGGTGTTTGGTGAGGAAGAGTGTTGAGGTGTTTGATGAGGAGGAGTGTTGAGGTGTTTGGTGAGGAGGAGGAGGAGGAGGAGGAGGAGTGTTGAGGTGTTTGATGAGGAGGAGTGTTGAGGTGTTTGGTGAAGAGGAGGAGGAGGAGGAGGAGGAGGAGGAGTGCTGAGGTGTTTGGTGAGGAGGAGTGTTGAGGTGTTTGGTGAGGAGGAGTGTTGAGGTGTTTGGTGAGGAAGAGTGTTGAGGTGTTTGATGAGGAGGAGTGTTGAGGTGTTTGGTGAGGAGGAGGAGGAGGAGGAGTGTTGAGGTGTTTGGTGAGGAGGAGTGTTGAGGTGTTTGGTGAGGAGGAGTGTTGAGGTCTTTGGTGAGGATGAGGAGGAGGAGGAAGGAGTGTTGAGGTGTTTGGTGAGGATGAGGAGGAGGAGGAGGAGGAAGGAGTGTTGAGGTGTTTGGTGAGGAGGAGGAGGAGGAGGAGGAGTGTTGAGGTGTTTGGTGAGGAGGAGTGTTGAGGTGTTTGATGAGGAGGAGGAGGAGTGTTGAGGTGTTTGGTGAGGAGGAGGAGGAGTGTTGAGGTGTTTGGTGAGGAGGAGTGTTGAGGTGTTTGATGAGGAGGAGTGTTGAGGTGTTTGATGAGGAGGAGTGTTGAGGTGTTTGATGAGGAGGAGTGTTGAGGTGTTTGATGAGGAGGAGTGTTGAGGCACCTGATGGGCTCTGGAGGCGAACCCGAAGCCCAGCTGCCGGCACAGAACCATAGCCTCATTGAGACCCCAGTTCTCACTGCAGACGGAGCCCCATCTCTGCTGCCCATCGAGCTCCATCAGCACCTCCACTCGGCCCTCCGTCACCTGCCGCCCACCTGCCAGACGCACCTGCACACACACACATACACACATTACACCTGCTGCACACACACTCCACATTACACAGCTGAAACATGCCACACACAGACATCAGTGCTATAGATATGAAGGTGTGTGTTGAAGGTGTGTGTCGCACCGTGGCGCTCAGGCCGGTGTCGGGGACGTTGCAGCGCACACTCGCGTCCTGAGTGTGTTTGCAGGAGCGCAGAGGAACCTCCTGGAAGCGGCACTGCATGATGGAGCTCTCGCGGCCCGAACACTGCACTGCGTTCATGTGGATCAGACCCGTACCTGCACACACACACACATAACTCATGTTCTGTTTTCATATTTTATGGGGACTCTCCATATTCTGTCTCCTTACACTAACCCTACCCCTAAACCTACCCATCTCACACACACACACACACACACACACACACACACACACACACACACACACACACACACACACAAAATATAACCTGACCCCTAAACCTATCCATCACACAAAACTTTCTGCATTTTCAAAAAAACACATTTTTTATGTTTATTAATCAATTTTCCTTGTGAGGACCAGCAAAGTAGGGAATCTCGAGTTTTACTATCCTTGTGGGGACATTTAGTCCTCACAAGTATAGGTAACATCCCCCCCCCACACACACACACAGAGCACAGTTTACCTGCTAGAAATAGTCATCAGCACGTTGTGTTTGGCAGAAAACTTCATCTGGCCGGATCACAAGACAAACGGGCGCACACACGTGATGCAGTGAATGACACACACACACACACACACGCCAAACGCAAGCGTTGAATAGATGAAAATAGCAGCGTACGGACGAGACTCTGTAATTTGTGTCCGTTTGGGTAATGATGTCACAGCAAACACTCTTATCCTCCTCATCACTGACAGCGTTTAACTCAGAGCATTAATCCATGAAACTCAAACATCAGTGCAGAACGACTGTAATCGCTGAGCATGCTGGGAAGACTCATGGTGTTTGTGTTGATCAGCAATAAACATCTGAATTACCAAAAAGTACAGTGAGAAGGAGAGCCAAGAGGTTGAGATGTAATTTTACAGTTGTAAAATAATAATAATTATCATTACTGTTATATGATTTTCCTTAGATACTTGATTTTACAGTGAATTTTTAAAATAGAAAAGTCCCCCTGAGGTGTAAATCCAGCTTTTAATGTTGTTTATGTGTCTATGTGGTGTTTTTAATCTGCTTTAAGACAAACCATGTGTAAATTCATAAGTCGACTCCATTGCTGAGTATTTCCTCCTTAAAACTGCAGTGAACCAAAGACAGTCTCAAAAACACGCTTTGAAATCGTTGGTGTTTCTGACGTCACAAACTACCTTGTAACCAATCAGATCAACGTGTGATCGTCAACCAGTGGATCTCTGAGCTGAGTGAGTGAGTGGAGGCGGGGCTCATTTGCATATTCATAGAACCACGCATACTAAATGAGGCAAGGGTGTCGAGTTACATTCAAGATATTTTAATACATGAAGATTGTTTTCTCAAGGAAAAAACGTTTAAATATGTCATTTTGGTGATCAGAGATGAGTTTTAACGGATAAAATTATTGACTACAGGGGGACTTTAAAAATAATATTTTTTTCGGCCAAATTGTGCAGCCCTACAAACAAACACAGCATAACTGGAGCTCTAAAAAAAAAAACATTTTAAATCATGCAATTTTAGAAACATTAATTTTTTTATTTAAAAAAATCTATTTAGATTTAGAAATATTAGATCCCCACTCAAAAATCACTCAATTTTATCATTAAAAAAATGCAATTTTATAAACATAAAAACTGTTCCCACCGCAGGAAGACAAACACACCACTGCATTAAACATTCACAGCGCAGCGTCTGAGCGGCTCGTGTGATTGGTGAAGAAAATCCTCACTCAACCCTGACAAACTCAAGCTCAACATTCCCATCAGCCACTGGGAAAAGAGGAAATAGCTCTCAAACGAGCAGCTCATATCATCGCTGAATCTTATTCCTGTGGTGAACTCATTTTACCGTGGTACGGTCACACTCCGTTACCTTGACCCATGATTGCTCCTCTCAGGGCCTCTCGGGCCGAGCCGAAGCCCAGTTCTCGGCACACCACACTGGCAGCTGG
>CM040838.1:460000-480000 GCA_022828995.1 Vimba vimba | reverse complement strand
GTCCGGACACAGCGGAGCGAACCCGGCTATTAAACATCACTCAGCATCACTGCGGCTTCGGTTTAATATAGTCAGACCCTCAGAGACTAAACCAGGAATAAATTACAGCTCTTCACAGAACAATACTCACTTCCACACGGCAGACTAGCACTTTCCTCCTCAGGATTCTGTCTCGTTTCCACTCCAGTGCAACCAGCACATCAACATTCTCAGGATACGAAAGATATAAGAAGCAAAATAAGAACTAATATCGGTCAGGGTCAGAACAACACTTTTCATTCAAAGGTTATTTTTCTGACCCCACTGGAAGATAATTGTTTAAAGCACAAACTCAAGTTTCTAAGAAGGCATCGATTTTGCATCTCCTGTAAATGTCTCTTGATTTAATAATTGTTTGATTTTTAGTGTATTCTGCACTGAAACGGTCACAGTCTCTAAAATAAAGCTCCTTTACTGGCATCGATGTTTCCATGAAGAGCCTTTAACTTTCCAGTCCACAAAAGCTTCTTTACAGTGGAAAATCTTTAGATTATTAGTTTCTTTTAGGAACTGATGACTGGAAGGTTCTGTGGCGGCATCACCGCAAAAACCCTTTAGGAACTTTTATTTTTAAGAGAGTAAAAGATATTTATTGTTAGTTCATTAGAGTAGAGACGGTCCAGAACACGTGATCCAGCTCGGGTCCCGAGGCTCTGAGTGCTGAGACGGTCTCGGCACTGATGAAGACGGCGGTTAATGAGTTTAATCAGTCTCAGTCATTACAGGGCAGATCCCGACACGCTTCCTCCCAACATCAGGATGTTCCTCGCACGCGCTGAGTGTTATGACTGCGCTCAAGAAGAAGAAAACAAGCGGCTGATTTCAGTGAAAACACACGCGCTGATGAGAGAAAGTCGATCAGATATGAGAACTGAACTGAGAGCGGCTGTATATTAACTAAATTAATAACTTTCTTACAACAAAAATGAAGCATCACTGAACTTACTGAAGCTGGACTGTGACGCTATTTTCTTCTAGACACAAACTTTGTTGCATTATTGTCCTGTTATCTCTGTAAAGCTGCTCTGAAACACTCTGTATAAATAAAGCGGACTCGACTCGAGACAGAAGCTGAAGCGCAGGACAGAAGTGCCAGAAAAACACACTGAGGTTTGTGTAAAGACTGAGCAAGCCTGTGTTTCTCAGGTTATTTACGGCAGGACTCAGACTCTGTGGCTTTAGAGATCGTGTTGAGTTTACTCTACAGCAAGAGGAAGGCAGGAGACAGTACAGAAATACACTTGGAGAACGTTTTGCAAACATTTCTATTAATTCAATTCAATTCACATTTATTTGTACAGCGCTTTTCATAATACACATCGTTTCAGCTTTACAGAAAGTACATGAGTCCACATTACAGTTTACAGTGTTCTGTTATCAGAGGAGACTGTCTAAGTTATGCATTTCAGAAATGTCAGAAAATACATTTAGGCTACTAATCACAGTTAGCTAAACATGTATTAATTTAAACAATATAATAATAATAATAATAATAAATGATTATGGTTAACAAAAGTTATGAAAACTTTATTAATGTATGTTCTTTGAACGTTCCAGTTTTTAAAAACTTTTTTCTTGGTTATGTGAACGTTTAAGGAAACATTAACATTGTATCATTCTTCAAACAGAAGCTGTATTAACGAACGCTCTGTTAACGTCACTGGAAGAACGTTTGTTCATAACTTGATGACAGAACGTTCCTGTTTGCTGAGATATTCTGTGATATTCTGAGATATTCTGAGATATTCTGTGATATTCTGAGATATTCTGTGATATTCTGAGATATTCTGAGATATTCTGAGATATTCTGTGATATTCTGTGATATTCTGAGATATTCTGTGATATTCTGAGATATTCTGGGATATTCTGGGATATTCTGAGATATTCTGTGATATTCTGAGATATTCTGAGATATTCTGGGATATTCTGAGATATTCTGTGATATTCTGTGATATTCTGAGATATTCTGGGATATTCTGAGATATTCTGTGATATTCTGTGATATTCTGAGATATTCTGGGATATTCTGGGATATTCTGAGATATTCTGTGATATTCTGTGATATTCTGTGATATTCTGAGATATTCTGGGATATTCTGTGATATTCTGTGATATTATGAGATATTCTGAGATATTCTGAGATATTCTGGGATATTCTGTGATATTCTGGGATATTCTGGGATATTCTGGGATATTCTGGGATATTCTGTGATATTATGAGATATTCTGGGATATTCTGGGATATTCTGAGATATTCTGTGATATTCTGGGATATTCTGTGATATTCTGAGATATTCTGGGATATTCTGGGATATTCTGTGATATTATGAGATATTCTGAGATATTCTGTGATATTCTGTGATATTCTGAGATATTCTGGGATATTCTGGGATATTCTGAGATATTCTGTGATATTCTGGGATATTCTGGGATATTCTGAGATATTCTGGGATATTCTGGGATATTCTGTGATATTATGAGATATTCTGAGATATTCTGAGATATTCTGGGATATTCTGGGATATTCTGAGATATTCTGTGATATTCTGTGATATTCTGAGATATTCTGTGATATTCTGAGATATTCTGTGATATTCTGTGATATTCTGAGATATTCTGAGATATTCTGGGATATTCTGAGATATTCTGAGATATTCTGGGATATTCTGGGATATTCTGAGATATTCTGAGATATTCTGTGATATTCTGAGATATTCTGAGATATTCTGAGATATTCTGGGATATTCTGGGATATTCTGTGATATTCTGAGATATTCTGGGATATTCTGAGATATTCTGGGATATTCTGAGATATTCTGAGATATTCTGGGATATTCTGGGATATTCTGAGATATTCTGTGATATTCTGAGATATTCTGAGATATTCTGTGATATTCTGTGATATTCTGTGATATTCTGTGATATTCTGAGATATTCTGGGATATTCTGAGATATTCTGAGATATTCTGTGATATTCTGTGATATTCTGTGATATTCTGAGATATTCTGTGATATTCTGTGATATTCTGAGATATTCTGTGATATTCTGAGATATTCTGGGATATTCTGAGATATTCTGTGATATTCTGTGATATTCTGAGATATTCTGGGATATTCTGAGATATTCTGGGATATTCTGTGATATTCTGAGATATTCTGAGATATTCTGGGATATTCTGTGATATTCTGAGATATTCTGGGATATTCTGGGATATTCTGTGATATTCTGAGATATTCTGGGATATTCTGTGATATTCTGAGATATTCTGAGATATTCTGTGATATTCTGTGATATTCTGTGATATTCTGTGATATTCTGAGATCCCGTTAGAGAGAAGCCAGGAGACAGACGAGACGCAGCTGATGTTTTTCCACTGGAATCACGTAATTACATGCGATTAGAGGACAAGCTCGTTTTAGCGCATGCTGCTATTCCTGAATCTGACATTAATCACACAGTCTATGGAATATTTAAGAGTCTCCTGATGGAAGGGTTATTTTCTCCAGTCACGTTTAGAAACGCACAGTTAAGAGGAGCAGTGGAACAACAGGAGCCTGAAATCTCACACTGACGCTGATAGAGCAAACAGAAGGCAGCCGTTTCTGCGAGGGTTGGTGATTTAAGGCAACAGTGATGTTCAGACGGTCTAAAATGGTCACACTGGTGTTGGTGTTCAGCTGCTGGATCATGTCAAAGTCTGGATCATCTGCTAGTTCAGTTCGTCAACCGCCTAAACCAACCACTGACCAAGGCGGATCATCCATGTAAAAGTTATAGTAACAGAATATTCCTTTGAACCTGTTTTTTAGATTAGTCTAGATTAGTCCAATGTTGCAAAAACTGCTTGGACTAGTCTCACTAGTAAGTCGAATTTTTGCTCACAGCATGTTCGTGAAGTCAATTAAACAAACGCAATCAATGACGTCATGAACACTAATCAGCACATGAATCAGCACATGAATCAGCACACAAATCAACACACAAATCATCAGAACACGAATCAGAACACGAATCAACACACAAACCATCAGAACATGAATCAGAACACGAATCATCAGAACACGAATTATCAAAACACGAATCATAAGAACACGAATCCGCACACGAATCCGCACACGAATCAGAACACGAATCATCAGAACACGAATTATCAAAACACGAATCATAAGTACACGAATCAGCAAAAGAATCAGAACATGAATCAGCACACGAATCAGCACACGAATCATCAGAACACGAATCAAAACATGAATCATCAGAATATGAATCAGAAAATGAATCATCAGAACACGCCAGTTCATTACATACTCACCGATACACGCGTGTGTCATGCTGTCCTGCTGAAGGGAATCCCAGCATGCCACACGCCACACGACTGCTGCTCTGGTCCCAGCCCCACTCACACACCTGCCTCCATTTCCCAGCATGCTTCACCTCCACCACGCCCTCTGTTACCATGGCAGAGTTTCGTGTGGCGGCGAGAACGGGCCGGAGACGTACTTCCTCCAGCTTGACCGATTCAGTGAACTGAGAGAGAAACAGATATTAAATATAATATCTAAAATATTAAAATATTAAAAGTATCAGTATTTTTTATAAACAAATGCAGACTTGGTGAGCAGAAGAGACTCTTTCAGAAACATTAACCCTCATTCTTCCCTCACGGGTCAAAATGACCCAAAACCCTTAAATTATACTTTTTTTTTTTTTGTCCAGAAAGCTTATTTGTGACCCTTGACTACAAAACCAGTCACATGGGTCAATTTTATGAAATTGAGATGTATACATCATCTGAAAGTTGAATAAATAAGCTTTCCATTGATGTATGGTTTGTTAGGATAGGACAATTTGTTACTTTTTAAAATTTCAACCACAAAACTCCTTGAATCCATTCAACCTTTTTTTGTGTATTCGTGGTTCAAGTGCGACAAAAGTCCTGAGGTCTCGGACCCCTCTGATGAACACTCAATTTAAAATAAAATTCCGGGTCAAAATGACCCGAGGGAAGGATGAGTTCTGACCTGCTCATCTGTGTTGGTGAAGTCCAGATCCATCCTGTTACTGTGCTCCGGCTCAGGACTGTGAACCGGCTCTGGTCTCTCAGGAAGTCTGGTGTTCTGACCGCGTGTCACTTCCTGTGTGCGTCTGAACGAGGCCCGGCTGCGCAGGAAGTCTGGCAGCTGGTGTCCGCGCGGCAGGCCATTAGCGACGCTCTCGAGCCCGTTCCTGCGCAGCTGAATCTGGTGTCCGTGGATCTGAGGAGAGGACGGGCCCTGGCTGCTGCGTTGGAGCCCGATCTCGTGGCCACGCTGGCGGGGTGAACTGGCGGGTGAACTGGCAGGTGAGCTGGCGGGTGATCTGGCGGGAGCGTTCGAGAGCTGGCTGGAGGGCTGAGGTAGAGAAGCTGGACTTGATTCTTGGTAACGTGGGATGTGACCCTGGTTGGGACGGTCCGGACTGCAAATGACGCCCAGATCTTCAGCGTGAGTGCAGTCGGTTACACCCCAACCGTTAGACCGACAGTCCGACAGTGAGCTCTCGCTGCCCGAACACGAGACATTATCCAGCCAGATCGGACCTGAACAGACGGAGAGCCACTCAAACACTGACAGCAATATAAGCTATACAGAAGACAATAGTGTCATTATTCAGATCAGTTCAATCCATTCTACATTACATTATAATCAGGGTTTTAAATGATCACCCGCCAACCCGCCAAATCTGGGTACAAATCAACTGTGGCGGTTAACGCTGTCAAATCACTAGCCAATTTGGCGGGTTACTTGTGTTTACTCACTTTGCTGGGGAAGTTCATGTAAACCAAATCTGCGCAGATTTAGCGCAAATACTCAAATCATGAGTAATCATGATATATTAAATACAGCGTATTGCGTAAAATCTGCTCATATCTGGCTTACTTGAACACACACGTCACTACGCAACAAATAACGGCGTGCTTGTTCATTTGCACTGAAGCAAAAGCGAAGATTAAAAAGGATTTGGTTAACAGAAAAGACATTTTTAATTTAAAACATCCTACATTTTTGGGTTGTTCTTTGTACTGTATTGATCGGTCCACCTAAAATATGTTTTTGTTGAAAAGGATGAGGATGAAAGAGGAAGGGAGATGACTGGAATGAGAATTAATGCGTCACACTGGGGTTTCCTCAGGAACAGACTGAAGACTCCAATTATATAGATACAAACTTTAATATAGTTTATTATTACTCTAGAACAAGCTGACAGGCAGGGAAAACGCAAACACAACGGAGGAAAGACTGAAAGAAAGAGTGCATCTCAAATAGCAAACAGAAACGAGATAATTAATCATACATAGCTGGGACAAATTAACTCAATGATAGTAACCACAGAAACGAAGGAGTGGCGGGAAAAGAACAAAGGAAAACAGGAACCAATCAAAACAAACATGCACTGACACGTGACATTTCCCCGCCCACCCGGTAGGCGCATCCTTTCGCCGCAAAACATCCAAGGGGTGGGCGTCCTGGAGGCTGACGAGGGCGTAGCTTTGGCAGAACGGGGCGCCTTCAGGACAGTGGCATCAGTTCAGGGAACCGGCAGCTTGGGAGACCATGGTGGAGCCTATAGAGGGAGGAGCCATGGTGGAGAAAGGGCTGAGGACTCCAGGGGGCCGACTGATGGAGGCGGAGCAGGTGGAAGAGGAGACCAGGGTGTAGAAGGAGAGCCGACGAGCCAAGGCGCTGCTGAGGATCCGGAAGGACATGGCGATGCAGACGCAGGCCGGGATCCAGAGGGACGTGGTGGAGCCGGAGCGACAGAGGACCACGGTGGAGCTGGAGGAAGTGAGGAGCCCAACAGAGCCAGAGGGACGAAGCAAAGCCGGAGGAGTGTAGTCCTGAGGCGAGGGCAGGTCGACAAACGACCAAGGCGAAGCCAGAGGGACGAGGGAGCCAGGCGGAGCTGGTGGACTGATGGGCCACGGTGGAGATGAGAGCCAAGGTGGAGTTAATGGACCGACGGGCCGAGGTGGAGACCGGGGATCCACAGACCATGATGGAGCTGGAGACTGGCAGACCCGTGGCGAGCCCACATCACTGGTGTTAGAATGAGGGTGAGCTGAGGGACTTCCTAGAAGCAGCGGAGGTGGGGATGAGGGAATGATGGGAGGAGGTGGGAGATGGAGGCTGGGTGGGAATTTGGAACTGACAGATAGTTCCAGGCAGACAGATAAAACATTTGATGGAGGAAGACAGGGTATTTCAGTGTCGAAGTCTAATAAATCCACTTCCTCTGGACGAGGACAGGGACAGGAGAGTCAAACGTGGCGGCGGCCATCTTAGCTGAGTGCTCAGAAGCGGCGGCCATCTTGGCAGAAGGCTCTGGCGTGGCGACAGCCATTTTGACAGAGGGCTCTGACGTGGTGGTGGCCATCTTGACCGAGGGCTCTGGAAGGGCGACCATCTTGGGACAAGACTCTGGAACGGCGGCCATGACGGGACGAGACTCTGGAATGGACTCTGAGATGGACCCAACGCTCTCCAGACACCGAATCAAGGTTTCCCTCCAGTCCAGCCCTGCGGTGTCTGGGAGGTTAGTGGGGTGCGGGAAAGTCCCCGATCTGGAACAGGGTCCTCAGGGTGTTATTTTCAAGGGAGCTGGAAATGGCGAGCCAGAAGAATTCCCTTGAAAATTCTAAAAGGTTGTGGCTCTTCTGAGCCACGGAGATGAACATTACCCGTTCATCCATTTGGGTTGGTCCGATCTTCTGTCACACTGTGGTTTCCTCAGGAACAGACTGAAGACTCCGATTATAGATACAAACTCAAACTCAAACTTTAACAACAGTACTCTGGAACAAGCTGACAGGCAGGGAAAACACAAACACAACAGGGAGATCGGACAAAGACTGAAGGAAAGAGTGCATCTTAAATAGCAAACAGAAACGAGATAATTAATCATACACAGCTGGGACAAATTAACTCATAATGATAGTAACCATAGAAACGAAGGAGTGGTGGGAAAAGAACAAAGGAAAACAGGAACCAATCAAAACACAAACTGAAAGTCCAAACATGCACTGACACGTGACAGTATGAAATACAAATTTTATTATATATAAATGTTAGAGTATTTTATTATATATTTATATAGCTGTGACATAGTTTATCTGGTTTATTTCTTTCTTCTTTTTTTTCTTTTTTTGGCTAGTAGAAGTTCTGAATGGCCGGTAACTTAAAAATTTTGTAGCTAAATTGGCCGGTGAGTGAAAAAGTTAATTTCAAACCCTGATTCTAATGATATTTTTCTTGGCAATGATGAATCATTCACAACAAGAACAGGAACATGCAAGAAGTCACTTGAACTCTGATCTTACCGCGACCCTCGCCGAACTTTGCGCTGTGAGCCCAGGTGAGTCCCCGGGAAAAGCCCAGTTCTCGACACACCACATTGGCCAGTTTGATGTTGACCTCGTCGTCACACACGGTTCCCCACTCGCCGTTATAAAACACCTCCACGCGACCCTCGAACTTGCTCCTGCCGCCCACCAGACGCACCTGGACTCCCGGAGCGGCGAGCCAGAGCGGGGCGAAGACACTGAGGAGCAGCAGCTGGAAGAGCATCTCGGATCCCAGCGGATGAGTTCAGAAACCAACCTTCTCTAGCTAATGACCTGCCAGCAGCAATTAAACCAAAGCACAGAGCAGAGAAGATAAAATACAGCACAGTTCAACCAGAAGTGAAGAGTGCAGCTCCACTAGGGATCTGAGCCGGAGCAACACTGGAAATATGAGCTTCTTCCTCAGTGTGTTTGTCTTGGTTTCCAGCACAAATATCTAAACATCCTTAACCCTCTGGTGCTCTTCGACGCTCTTCCGCAAAAAAAAAAAAAAACATTTGTAGAATTTTTTTCTTCATCGGAATGGTACGAAACTTGGTAAAGGATTTGCCACTTGCTTTGTGAACACACACAAAAAAAATCATGGACATGATTCGAAAAGGTTTAATGGTCCTGAAAACAACAGTCACACTTGTGCTCCTCGAGGTCAGAAACGAGCGCATTGGAAATGAATTGGACACGAAGTTCCTCTAGTGGAAGCGTTTGGTACTGCAGCCGAACAACATCTCACTGAAAGATCATTCATTGAGATATCAAGATCAAATTTTGAACACAACTTGTTTAGATTTATGGCTTTGATTTTATGGAGTAAATTTTTCATTACAATAAACGTAAAATTCTGTAACTTTTTTTAAGTTCACTTTTTAAAACTTTTTTCACTTCAGTAATAATCTGCCAAGTGTTCTCTTTGAAGAGATCAAACTTCAGTCTGTCGCTCTAAAGCGTTTAAGATTTACCACAGTTTAAGTTGAAAATTTAATTTTCAGGTCTATACTCAAAATGTGAAATAATGGATTATAAATGTTCCATAAAATACCCTAAAAATACAAAATATTAAATAAAAAACATTATCTAATTAAAATATAGTACATTCATTTCATTGAAATAAAATAATACATTTCGGTTTTTGACCGACACACGAAGAGCACCAGACATACATTTACTGGAGATGCAAGATGGCTGAAGATCAGTCTTGTTACTGAAAAATTAAGTATGTTTAAATATCTGAATTAAGATTATTTTTCCTGACTCCATTGGCAGATATTTCTTCTTGTTTTAAGCACTTTATTTTGATCAGTATATCAGAAAACAAGACTTATTATCAAAAGTCAGTGTAGCTTCTCATGTAAATCTTGATTTGGGAATGTTTGTACTGGAACACAAGGCAGAAATAATGAGGAAGAGCATCATTGCCATCGATGTGAAAACACAGCATGTGTGTGTATTTCAGTGGTTTGAGAGGCCGTCATCGTCACATTTACAGATGTGTGTTGTGTTATATATCAGCAACCAGAACAAAACCACAGGCGTTTAAACCCACACACACACATTCCACTGAAACACTGATAATTAGCACTGAGAACTGCAGCGCTTCGACTCTAAAGGTCACGGCAGATTGAGAATCAAAGTGATAAAACCTTATGTCTTCATTTAGAAGATGTTGAGACGTGTCTAATTTATTTATTTATTTTCCATACATTGAAAGTTGATGGACATCAGTGTTGCTTGATGCCCAATATTCTTCAAATTATCTTTGTGTTCAGCAGAAGAAAGAAAGTCATGAGGAAAGAGTGAATGTTGACAGAATCATAATCTTTGGCTGAACTGTCTCTTCAACTTAAAAAAGAGTGAGAGATTTTGATGCACAAATAGACTATTAGTCATCCTAGTGAATCTAATAAAAACTGAGAGACACCGAGAGATGAGAGAAAACTATCAGAGAAACCAGCTGACAAACACACACAATCAAATAAAGAACTTGATATCTGTGATCATTAGAGGAATGAGAGGCTTTACACTCACCTGTCCGAGCGGCCCGTGTGAGCGGACGAGAGCAGGAGAACGACTGAGAGTGTGTGAGACGGAGAGAGAGAGTTAAACCTCTGACCACAAGCTGCTTCTCTCTCTCTCTCTCTCTCTCTCTCTCTCTCTCTTTCTCTTTTTTTCTTCTGGTTTATGTAAAGTCAAGTGATTTTTTTTTCACTGAATCGTTTCATAAAGTGCACTTTTAAAGAGACACACTCACTCTGAATCTTCCCTCAACTCAACATACAGCTCCATTTCAGAATTAATTTTGACATATTTTTCACTTACTGAAGACACGTTGATGGAGGTCAGAAGATCACAGAGACGTAAAGGTGCAGAACACACCTGGAAAACACCTATGAACATGCTAAAAACACATTGGCATCACACTAGCAACCTTGAGTTAAGGTTCTCTCAGAGTTATGAAGAAACGCTCTTCCAGTAAAATTAACAGAATGTTCACTCAAACTTATCTGGTCTTTAATAATGTTCTCAAAACATTAGCACAAAAACATTATTTATACATCATTCATGGAACGTTTTCCTGAAACATCTCAGTTGGACGTTCATCTAATGTTTTTTAAATGTTGCTACTTGTTTCAGAACGTTTAGGGAACTTTAAAAAGTAACGTTCCCATAATGTTTGAAGAATGATACGTTTCCTTAATGTTCACATATCTAATAAAAATGTTTTTTTTTTTAAGGATTGAAGTACATTCAGAAATACTGTTGTTTTCATAACTTAATGAGAATGTTAGCAAAACGTTCGTGTTGGCTGGGACGGCGAGTCCCCGAAACCCCTGAGAACACGATCTGTGATCTACATGTGTGGGTTTATGATGTGTCATCAGCTCAGTGTGTGTGTGTGTGTGTGTGTGTGTGCTGTGATTGAACACTGGGAGCTCTGGCGCGCGTCCACACCCAAAATTAGTGTGTGAGAGAGAAATGAACACGCATTCTCTCCAGCGAAGTGCAGATGATCTCGGATCATGTCCTACGTTTCCATCTCAAACCCTCGGCACGAGACGTGTGTGATAGAGGAACAGAAGCAGACTGACATCACACTTCAAACTCAGTGACTCATTTACAAGTCACCGCAGACGAGGGGTCTTAAAAGTGATGCAGACTATGAATGCAGCCACAGATGCAATAACCAGCCTTTCTTCTTTAAGTCATTTGTATAAGTAGCACTTAAAATGAATGATTGTTCCATTTGATGTCTTGAACAGTGGTTATGTTGGAAGCGGTGGCGTCCTCTGCTGGTGACTGCAGATCTGCACTCATACACTCATTATTTAACACTGCTGTGTGTTTTTAATGTGACTCGTTTACAGTGACGCTTCACCGCAGAATAAACGAGGCTCAGCCCGTTTTAACAACCCAATGCGACCCAATGAAAGACTCGTACGGACTTCTTCAAATCCTCGTAACATCTGACGCTGTTGCAAAGATAAGAAGAGATCAGTGCATATAAAGTAAAGTAACTACACAGTTAAATCAATACAAACACACATTAACTGCAGTAGGATTATTAATATATGTGACCCTGGACCACAAAACTAGTCACATGGGTACATTTTTCAAAATTGAGATTTATTCATCTGCTGAATAAATAAGCTTTCCACTGATGTGTGGTTTGTTATGATAGGACAATATTTGGCCGAGATACAACTATTGAAAATCTGGAATCTGAGGGTGCAAAAAATCGAAACATTGAGAAAATCGCCTATAAAATTGTCCATTTATGTTCACGATTGTGCTGCATTCACTCACACAAATACATGTTTTATATATTTATGGCAGAAAATTTACTAAATATCTTCATAGAACATGATCTTTACTTAATATCCTAATGATTTTTGGCATAAAAGAAAAATCAATAATTGTGACCCATGCAATGTCTTGTTGGCTATTGCCACAGATATACCCGTGAGACTGATTTTGTGGTCCAGGGTCACATATCAGAAAAGATTAGAAGAATCAGTCCAATATATAGAAACCGGACTCAATTCAAATCATGTCTTTATTATGTTATTAAATTAAACTGGTTTGGCTTAGAAACAAACAGTTTGAGTGAAAACACATGAAATTACATATTACATGATTACAATAATTGTCATATATTAAACAGTACTCTAAGTTTATTTCTGCTGGAGAATCAGAGGTTCAGTGTTCATCAAAAGTTGAAACACTTGCCGCAGGTTCTGAGTGGGTTCAGGTCTGGCAGGGCAATATTGCAGGTCATTCTACATATAGTTACAGCCATTCTTGTCTTAAACTGACTGAACAGTCTGGCTCCTGAATCCTGAACGCAGCGAAAAGGTCCTGGTCCTCAGGGAAAACTGCATCAAACATGTATAAGAGTTTCATCTGTGGGCTCAAGCTATAGAAGCAAACAGAACCAGCCTCCCGGTCCAGGAACACGCCGAGTTTCCTGACGGACTCTGTTTGAACTGATACAGTTTTCTGGTTGTGATGAGCCTTACATACACTATCTGAGCAATATAAACTCCATGACATCTCACTGCGTCCCAGACACACTCGATCACTCGCTCCCTTCCTCTCGATTCCCTCACAGGCCACGCCCACGTGCAGGTCTGGCCCAATCACATCCACCGTAAAGAAGCAGCGCTCGGACAGCGCCGGCCGGCACAGGACCTGGTTGCACTCATCAAATCTCTCGGCATTATCTGGAAACTGCTGTTTCTCCCTCTGATGAGTGGCCACAGTGTTGCTCTCGTTCAGATGGAGGTGTCCGTTAGCCGTCTGAGGGTCAAAGGTGAGTGTGACGCCGTCTAAAAAACAGATTTATTAGATTAACATCAACAATTATCAAGCGGTTCCCGTCAGCATATGCATGTGGGTAGAGGACATGATGTACTTCTGGGAAGTCATGTGTTACGTCCCTTTCGGTGTGTTTCTGTGTTTTATTCTGTTGTGGAACGTGTTTGTTTTTTATCCCGGACGAGCCCCCGATTTCACGTTACGCCCAGTCTAGGTCAAAGGACAAACATTTTATCGTTTCGGTTTTTTTTTCCATGTTACGTCCTTTGACCTATACGGGGCGTCACACATGCTTTTTTAAATCATTTGAGATGGAATAATTCATTCATAATTACACTGGCAGGTTTTTATGACCTCATGTTAATTTAGAGAAACACATGAAATATCTGCATGTCTTTTAAAATGAAATAGAAAAGGTGTTAAAAACTGTAAAGCCGTTACAGAATCTACAAATACATATCAAGTTTTAGCCTACAATCTTGATGGTGATTTGAAAACATTAATGAGCATGTTTAAACTCACATTTGTCGAGTCCTGGTTGGGGACCGCAGACTCCTCCAGTTCTAGTCAGAGAAGAGTGGTGAGAGTATAAGCACACTGTTATACAAGAACTTAAACATGAATATTATACTCTGAATGACAACATAACCTTATAAAACTCATACACTAAACAAGTACATAGTGCATAGTTTAAGTCCATCTGGGACTCAAGTCATGCTACAGTACCTCAGTGAGCACAGGTTTAGAGTTTCCTGTCCGATGTTTCCAAGATGATTATACCGCAGATCCAGCTCTTTCAGAGATGAAGAATTGTCTTTCAAAAACGACACCAACTGATGAACTCCTCCTTTAATCTGACAGCCTGAAAGTCTATGAAGCAAAAGCAGTTTTTTCAGATCAGCACATTGTCCCTTCGTCTGTGTTTAGACCCTGTTGTTTGCGGGCTAGCAGGGCTTGACAATAAGAACTAGTGGAAAAGTTTACAAATTGCACAAGTCTTGTGGCGAATTTAAACCATTCGAGTGTTCTTCTATCTTTGGCGAGCATCTTCATAAACACAGTCGGTTGTTTCTTAAGTGAACGCAAACAGAAGAAAATGCTTGTGTCAATTTATTAGATTCATGCATGAGATCTTTAAGGCCGCATTTACACTGCAGGTCTTGATGCCCATTTAAGATTTGTTGGCTAATTTTTCTGATGACCATTAAAAGTGACCCATATCCAATATCTGCATTTACACTGTATAAATGAACACTTGGCAAAACAACCAAAGGTAGACATACTGACCCGGAAAAGCTCAGGCAGAAAAATAAAGTAAAAACAGCGTGATTTGCAATGGACGCAGATGAATAGATAATACAAGCTTTGGCTTTCCGTACAATCTTTAAAGGTCAGCACAACATTGGGTTGAGACTTTGTCCTGCATTGCGCCATAGAAAAGAGTCATGTGATCACGGTTGGTGTCCACCTGATTTGACGTCATCGTCGCTTTTTCAGGGACAATGATTTGCATTGTCGGGAATATCCGATCTGTCCGCTTACATGGCAGACACAAATGCAGGTATTCGATTCATATCAGATTTATTTCCACATATGAATGAGGCCTTAAACTGATCTGAGAATATCAGAATCCATGTGCTTTTTTCCTGCTCACACGTTCGTGGTCATATCCGATCTGTGCCACATGGGAGCGGAAAAATGGAATTGGGTCACTTAAACCATGTAATGTAAATGCAGCCAAAATGACAGCAAACCTGCTTTTTGTTTATTTGATCTGCTCATTGTTGGTTTATACTTTTTTACTGACTGTTTACTTATCCTTATAATGTTTATATTATATTTATATAAATAATGTTTGAAATTTATATTAGTTAGTAGGGCTGTAGTCAAGACCACCTTTGTCGAGTCCAAAACAAGTCCAAGACCAGGACTAGTCGAGGCCGAGTCAAGACCGAGTCCAGGACAGGAAAAAAAAAGTCTGCTAAAAAATATAGCCTATAGAAATTAAATCATTATGTAATAATGAAATAATGAATGATTTTAATTTTATATAAAATAATTGACTAATTCAAAGAACAACAAAAAAATTACTATATAGGCCTAAAGGAGCATACACATTCGTTTCGACTGTCTGATCAGCCTCACATTCTGTTCCGGTCAACACGCGATGTCAACCTATTAAACAGCATGAGGGAGGCCGAGCCAACTCTCTCTCACACACACACACACACACACACACACACACACACACACACACACACTAGAGATGCGGATAAACTGCGGATCGGGCGGATGACGTGACGGAAAATAATATTTTAATTAAATTCGGGCGGGTGGCGGTTGAACCAATCAAATGAAAAAAGTTTGCCACTAAGCAAACCTACAAGCTATGAGCCCAGCTGTCAGTACTATTGGAGGAGGCCTAAACTCCTCGTAGATGAGACTGCCTGGGTTATTTTGTTTCGATATTAGCTATATTTTAAAACAGCCAGTCATTGGAGCCTACCACTCGTGGAATAGGCATTTAAAAGAGAGGCAGATTATGGAGTGATATGACTCAGAAATTACATCGGGCAATGTTCAGATGTCATTCAGCGAGATGTTCAGAAGAACGCAAGAGCTAAACTTCTACTTCTAAACTTTGCCCATTAATTAGATGTGCAAGGCAAGCAGGCTAGTTTTCGGGTTGTTATGGACAATTAAAAATGTGAATATTCACGTTGCACTAGCAGTGGACTTTCAGCGAGTTTATTTAAACATTTATTTTTTAAAGAGCCGTTTGTGAGTCAAAAGAGCCGGCTCTTTTCAGTGAGCTGAGTCAAACGAGCCGGCTCACGAAAAAGAGCCGAAATGCCCATCGCTAGTTATTAGGTGGCCAGTGTTTCACTTTCCCTCCAATAATATTTTGTTTTATTATTATTGCGGCGACGTATGTATGCTTACTGGGAACATAATAAAGACACCTGGACTTGGTCGAGACCAAAAGCCATATTTGGCAAGACCAGTGGCTGAGACCGAGACAAGTCCGAGTCCGAATGCCAGCGAGTCCGAGACCAGACTCGAGTACTACAGCCCTATTAGTTAGGCTAGTAGATTTTGATGAGGTATTTAAATTTCACTGGTATCTAAAATTTTTATTTCATAATCTTATGTAATAGAACACAAGTTTACATGGATCAAAAACAATAACTTAAAATAGTTGTATTAATTTAATTTGTGGTTAAAATGTGAACCACTGGGCCATTAGAACAAATCCTCAGCGTTGAGCCCTGGTTAGTTTGACTTACTTCAGAACTTCAAGATGACAGTTCGCGCTCTGCAGTCCAGATGAGAGAGTCTTCACTCCTGAGTCTCCTAGAGGATTGTCGCTGAGCTCCAGCCATCTCAGATTCTTATTTTCGCCTAAAAGCACATCCCTGATCAGCTCCATGTCCTGACTCTGGAGGTCATTGTGGCTGAGGTTCAGGATCTGAATCTGGCAGTTGGGATCACAGAGCGCAGTGGAAAGATGGTTCAGAGCGGACCGTCCCAGATCATTGTGACTCAGATCAAGATGAATCAGGTGAGAGTTTGGTGACGTTAGGTAACGCTTCAAGATCTCACAGTGCTGCTCTGTAAATCCGCTTCCTTTGAACCTGTCAGTGATGCATTCAGCTTTAACCAAGAACATCATATGATACATTTTAAAGACATTTACTACATCTTAATACTTACAGAGCCTTTCTGAAGCTTGTGATGGCTGGGGAGAATCTCTGAAACCCTTCTAAAGTGATGTTGTACTTCCTGAGGTCAAACTCTTCGTGTTTCACATCTGACATTACAAACTGGTAAGCCAGAAGCGTGCACTGGAACAGCGTGAGGGGCTCTTTGGACCGCGAGCGTTCGAGATCTCGCATCTCCTGCAAAAATGACGTGTCCTTGAGCTCAACGAGACAACGGACAAGACTAATGCATCTCTCAGAGGACAGACCTTTCCTCCTCAAAGACGTAATGTACTTGGTCACCTTCTTGTGACCATCTGAACCACTGGCCCATGATGGAGGCAGGAGTCCTTCAAGTAGATCTTTGCTGGAATCGACAGAAATCCCAAAGAGAAAACAGATAAAAAGATCCAAGTGTCCATTTTCACTTTTCAAGGCCATATCAATCACATCTTTGAGAAAATCACACAAATTAGACGTCTGCCTCTTTTTGGATCTTATTAAATTCAGGGAGTCTTGGTTTCCTGATAGAAATGCGTGAAACGCAAACAAAGCTGCAAAGAATTCCTGGACACTGAGATGGACGAAGGTGAAAAGTTTTGTCCTGATGTATCCAGATTTGCACTCTGTGACACAGGTAATGACACCAGGATATTGAAGCGCTTCATCAGCAGTGATGTTATTGCTCTTCAAGTCTTCTTCTCTGAAGACGACGTTCTGCTCCTTCAGCTGCCAGTATGCCAGCTGTGCCAGTTTCATAATCAGTTCTTTGTGCTGCTCGAGAGCGTCCTGTTGTGACAGTTCTTCCCTTTGATATTTTTCATGGCTCAACCCGGTCTGAATGAGCAGATAGTGGATGTACATTTCCGTCAGATTTGAGGGCATGCTCCTATCTTTATTTTGTCCTGTAATTATGTCTTTAAGAACAACCACTGAAATCCAACAGAACAGAGGTATGTGGCACAATATCCACAGGCTCTTCTGAGACTTTAGGTGACAGATGATGTCTTGGAATAGCTTTGGATCCTCAAGGTGCCTCATAAAGTACTCCTCCTTTTGCTCGTCTCTGAATCCTCGGATCTGTGTGATGCATCCACGTAAGAAGATCTTCCTCGGAAGCTGTCCAGCTGCGACGGGCCGGCTGGTGATCCACAGGTGAGCGGATGGAAGCAGATTTCCTCGTAGAAGGTTTACAAGAAGGACATCCACTGTGGCTTCTTTAGTTTCATCCGACAAAAGGCTGCTTTGAAAGTTCAAAACCGTTTTAAATTCATCTAGACCGTCTAAGATGAACAGAACTTTCCTTGCACAGATCCATTCAGAGATCTGTCTCGCCTCTTTTAACTCAGGGCAAAAGACACAAAGCAAGTCAAATAGACTCTTTTCTCCTTCAAGCAAGTTCAGATCTCGGAACGGCAGCAGAAACACAAGCTCTAGATCTTGATTGGCTTCTCCGCTCGCCCAGTCAAGGACAAACTTCTGAACGGTGATCGTTTTCCCAATTCCAGCAATTCCTTTAGTTAAAACGGTCTTCATGGCTATATCTGTGGGCGGATGAAGGATTTCCTTGTAGTTTATGCATCTCTGAGCTGATGTGTTTAAATGTGTCGTCTCGATCTGCCAGATCTCATGTTCTCTGTTGATGGGGTCAGTCTCGTCATTGATGATAAACAGTTCAGTGTAGATCTTGTTTAGAGAGACCGACTGTGGTGCACTTCCCTCCAAAGTCTTCTCAGCTTCACACAGCATTCTTGATTTCATCTTATTCCTCACATTCTGAAGAATTTCTAAAAATCAGGACAAAGTTGGAAGTCATATTATTAACAGGAGCATCATGCTTATGAATGCAGTGTTCTACAACAAGAGATCTTACCATGTTCGTTTACCGAGGGTATAGAGTGAGACACCAGAGTCTGAAAAGCAAAACAAAAAATACTCATACATAAATATATATAACAAACACTAATCATTTCTTAAATAAGCAACTGTTTCTTAAATTATCAAACACTCACCGCATTAAAGTTAACATCACGTATGGAGTTTCCTACCATGTTTGGAGCAAATATTGACCCACCATTCTTCTGGTCAATTGTGAAGTTATGCTGATTAGGGCTCTGAATTGATGGTTGTCCGAGTGATGTAGAATTATTATTATTAATATTATTATTATTATGCTGTTGTTGTGGAGGGTTGTTAGGCTGTTGATTTGTCATTTTTCCAGAATGTGTTTGAACGCTCAGCGTTTGAACGTCACCATCTGTTAAAAAAATGAACAATTAAATACACAACCAAAACCATGTAAATATTATAGTAAAGCTTATTGAAGAGTAAGAAACATATTGATTACTAACAAAGTAAATTATAAATCTTTTCCTACGTTTGATATTCTTTCTGATTTTTTTCACTATGGACTTGATCCTTTTTAATGCTTTTTTCTTTCCATATTTTTTCTGTAGTTTCTTTACTGTGTCTTTCAACCTCCCTGTTGGTCTTCTCCAGCTGTGTTAACCAAAGACAAACAGTCAGAAGAATAAAATGTATGTACAACAGCAAAAATTATAGTTGGTCATTAGTTGTTAGGGTTAGATACACCTGCAGACACATTCATACACCTGTTCACCTGTTTTTATTAGCATACACCAGAGTTCAAACATTCACTTTCTCAAAGGCCAGATAAGCTCATAAATAGAGATGCACCGATTACAATTTTCTAGGCCGATTCCGATTTCTCATTGAGTTTGACCTGCCGATACCGATTTTAGCCGATTCCGATTTAATTTTTTCCTAACCACTTTACAGCACACACAAAATATTTATTTTTGATCTTTTCTTTAACCCTTTCACGCGCAAGTTTAAAATATTCTAACTGACACATTTTCCCTAATCTAACCTGCATTCTATCATTTGGATCAATTGCAAAGGTATTTATTTATTGCACAGCACCAAAATCTTCTCATCTGAGCTGTCATTGGTCTGTCACCGTTCACTAATGTCAAAATGTTTGAAATGACCAATCAAATCAAAGGAGGCGGGCTTTATGTTCACAGGAGCCGCTGAGAGCGAATTCCA
>CM040838.1:447500-452500 GCA_022828995.1 Vimba vimba | reverse complement strand
CGGTCACCGTGTCAGACTGACCATCCGAGACTCCAGATTTAGCCTGGGATCAGAGGATCTCTCAGGATGTGCAGCCGACTGCAGTTAGTTAATGCATTAACTGATGTTAACTAGTGGGATCTTACTGTGAAGGGTTACCAACTATTTGTGCATGTTAGAATGATGATGCACTGATGAAGACATGTGACACAAATGTGTTTGTGTGTGTGTGTGTGTGTGTGTGTGTGTGTGTGTGTGTGTGTGTGTGTGTGTGTGTGAGTGAGTGAGTGAGTGAGTGAGTGAGTGATTGTGTCTGTGTGTGTGAGTGAGTGAGTGATTGTGTCTGTGTGTGTGAGTGAGTGATTGTGTGTGTGTGAGTGAGTGAGTGAGTGAGTGAGTGATTGTGTCTGTGTGTGTGAGTGAGTGAGTAAGTGAGTGAGTGAGTGTGAGTGAGTGAGTGATTGTGTCTGTGTGTGTGTGTGTCTGTGTGTGTGTGTGTGTCTGTGTGTGTGTGTGTGTGTGTGAGTGAGTGAGTGAGTGAGTGAGTGAGTAAACTTTATTTATATACCACCTATCACAGATAAAATCACAAAGTGCTTTACATGTAGCAAGTTAACAATTTTAACAAATAGAAACATCATACAAAACATAAAACATAATAGCTCAGTCAACTGAAAGCTTGACTGAATAGAAGTGTCTTCAGCTGTTTTTTAAAAGAATCAACAGAATCGGCCACACGCAGCGACAGTGGCTGGGCATTCCACAGTTTGGGAGCAACTGCTTGAAAGGAGCGGTCTCCCCGAGTTTTAAGGCAGGTTTTGGAGACAATCATGAGATTTTTACCTGAGGAACGAAGAGTGCGGAAGGAAGAGTAAGGGGTCAACATGTCTGCGATATATTGGGGGGTCTGTCCATGTAGTGCTCTAAAAGTTAAAACTAAAATTTTATAATCAATTCTACATTTTACTGGAAGCCAGTGGAGAATAAATAAAATCGGAGTAATGTGTGCCCTTCTGTTGGTTCCTGTTAATAGCCTGGCTGCTGCGTTTTGCACCAATTGGAGACAGCTCAGAGAAACTTTGTTAAAACAAGTAAAAAGAGAATTACAATAATCTAACCATGAAGAAATAAAAGCATGAATGATCATCTCCATGGTAGCTTTGGGCAGTATTGTTCTCAGTTTAGAGATATTTCTCAAATGATGAGTGAGTGATTGTGTCTGTGTGTGAGTGAGTGTGAGTGAGTGTGTGAGTGAGTGAGTGAATGTGTGAGTGTGTGAGTGAGTGAGTGAATGTGTGAGAGTGAGTGAGTGTGTGAGTGAGTGAGTGAATGTGTGAGTGTGTGTGAGTGAGTGTGTGAGTGTGTGAGTGAATGTATGTGTGAGTGAGTGTGAGTGAGTGAGTGAGTGAGTGAGTGATTGTGTCTGTGTGTGAGTGAGTGAGTGTGTGTGTGTGTGTGTGTGTGTGTGAGTGAGTGAGTGAGTGATTGTGTCTGTGTGAGTGAGTGAATGAGTGAGTAAGTGATTGTGTCTGTGTGTGAGCGTGTGTGTGAGTGAGTGAGTGAGTGATTGTGTCTGTGTGTGAGCGTGTGTGTGTGTGAGTGAGTGAGTGATTGTGTCTGTGTGTGTGAGTGAGTGATTGTGTCTGTGTGTGTGTGAGCGTGTGTGTGAGTGAGTGAGTGAGTGAGTGATTGATTGTATCTGTGTGTGAGTGAATGAGTGAATGTGTCTGTGTGTGTGTGTGTGTGTGTGTGTGAGTGAGTGATTGTGTCTGTGTGTGTGTGTGTGTGTGAGTGAGTGAGTGAGTGATTGTGTCTGTGTGAGTGAGTGAATGAGTGAGTAAGTGATTGTGTCTGTGTGTGTGTGTGTGTGTGAGTGAGTGAGTGAGTGATTGTGTGTGTGAGTGAGTGAGTGATTGTGTCTGTGTGTGTGTGAGTGAGTGAGTGAATAAGTGAGTGAGTGATTGTGTCTGTGTGTGTGAGTGAGTGATTGTGTCTGTGTGTGTGTGTGTGTGTGTGAGTGAGTGAGTGAGTGAGTGATTGTGTCTGTCTGTGTGTGTGTGTGTGTGTGAGTGAGTGAGTGAGTGATTGTGTCTGTGTGTGTGAGTGAGTGATTGTGTCTGTGTGTGTGTGAGTGAGTGAGTGATTGATTGTATCTGTGTGTGCGTGAATGAGTGAATGTGTCTGTGTGTGAGTGAGTGAGTGAGTGAGTGTGTGTGTGTGTGTGTGTGTGAGTGATTGAGTGAGTGAGTGAGTGAGTGAGTGATTGATTGTATCTGTGTGTGAGTGAATGAGTGAATGTGTCTGTGTGTGTGTGAGTGAGTGATTGTGTCTGTGTGTGTGAGTGAGTGAGTGAGTGATTGTGTCTGTCTGTGTGTGTGTGTGTGTGTGTGTGTGTGAGTGAGTGATTGTGTCTGTGTGTGTGTGAATGAGTGAGTGAGTGAGTGATTGTGTCTGTGTGTGTGAGTGAGTGAGTGAGTGATTGTGTCTGTGTGTGTGTGTGAGAGTGAGTGATTGTGTCTGTGTGTGTGTGAGTGAATGAGTGAGTGAGTGATTGTGTCTGTGTGTGTGTGTGTGTGTGTGTGTGTGTGTGAGTGAGTGATTGTGTCTGTGTGTGTGTGAGTGAGTGATTGTGTCTGTGTGTGTGAGTGAGTGATTGTGTCTGTGTGTGTGTGTGTGTGTGAGTGAGTGATTGTGTCTGTGTGTGTGTGTGTGTGAGTGAGTGAGTGAGTGATTGTGTCTGCGAGTGAGTGAGTGATTGATTGTGTCTGTGTGTGAGTGAGTGAGTGAATGTGTGTGTGTGTGAGTGAGTGAGTGAGTGAGTGAGTGAGTGAATGTGTCTGTGTGAGTGAGTGATTGTGTGTGTGTGTGTAAGTGAGTGAGTGTGTGTGTGTGTGTGTGTGAGAGAGAGTGTGTGTGTGTGTGTGTGTTATATTTAGCTGTAGCTCTGATATCTGCTATCTCTCCTCCCACTGCAGCCCCCCCCCCCCCCTCTCTCTCTCTCTCTCTCTCACTCTCTCTCTCTCTGTCATTCACACAGTCTGCATGTGACTGAATCGCAGCAGAAACACACCGGAGGAGAAGAGAAGCAGTGAGAGACCAGACGTGTTGAGGTGAGACGCTTCACACACGAGCATGCTGCCGTGTTACAATCGGTGTGTGTGTGTGTGTGTGTGTGTGTGCATGAGATGCAGTGGATCCGTGTTCGTGTTTCTTAAGGTGAGACACAGACAGCGTCTTTCTCTCTCTCTGTGTGTGTGTGTGTGTGTGTGTGTGTGTGTGCATGAGACGCAGTGGATCAGTGTTCGTGTTTCTTAAGGTGAGACACACAGTGACCGGAGACAGTGTGTGTCAGACAGCGTCTCTCTCTCTCTGTGTGTTTGTGTATGTGTGTGTGTGTGTGTGTGTGTGTGTGTGTGTGTGTGTGTGTGTGTGCGCATGAGATGCAGTGGATCCGTGTTCGTGTTTCTAAAGGTGAGACATACAGTGACCGGGGACAGTGTGTGTCAGACAGCGTCTCTCTATTTGTGTTTTGCAGCCGTCATTGATCATAAAGGACAGGTTTTACTTGATGATTCAAAAATATTTACTGAAACTGTTGTACATTTTATATATATATCGTGTATATCTAAAAACTCTTATATCAAGACATATTTACTGGAGAAGCAAAGTGAAAAAAAAAAACTTTTTACTTAAAACTAGAACAAATATCTGCCAGTGGAGTCAGAAAAATAATCATGTTTTCCCTTTAAATCAAGTGTATTTTTCTGACCCCATTGACAGATATTTGGTCTTGTTTTTAAGCACAAACACAATCAATTTTGAGTTTTGAAAAAAAAAAAAAATTCAGTAAACAAGACTTAATATCTGAAGTCATTTTGCTTCTGATATAAATGTATCTTGATTTAAGAAGTTTATAAATTTTTCATAGAAAACGACAAAAATACTAAGGACATTTTTGTTGCAGTGTGAGCAGGACTTTATCCCAGTGTGTGTTTAAGACACACTCTAAAAACTGCTGGGTTGTGTTAACCCAATTTTGGGTCAAATATGGTCTCACCAAACGTTGGGTTAAAAATTAAATTTAAAAATGGACAAACCCAGCCGTTGGTTTACATTTTTAATGTAACCAATGCAGTTTGTCCATTTTTAAATTGCATTTTTTAACCCAACGTTGGGTGAGACCATATTTGACCCAAAATTGGGTTAACACAACCCAGCAGTTTTTAGAGTGCATGTTGAGCTCAGAATCCTGTTCTGTCACGTGTTCACGGTGAGATTTGAGGCTGAATCTGCAGGAACGAGTGTACGCTGGTGTTGTTGTGCAGCGACTGTGATCCGGTTCTCCTGTTCTCCAGGCAGAAGCTCGCGACGGCCCACGCAGGGCTCAGATTTCCAAGCTTTCGCCGGCTGGCTTTGGAAAGCAGTGTGTGCGTGTGTGTGTGTGTGTGTGTGTGTGTGTGTGTGTGTGTGTGTGTGTGTGAGAGAGATGGATGGAGACACTGATACGCGCTGGCCGAGGTCCCGTTATTCCCGCCATGTGGCTCTGATATCCACAAACAAGCTCAAACTCATTCCCACAGAACTGGAAATGTGCTTCCAGACCGACCGCATGTTCACCGGATCTTTATTTGTTTATTATTATTATTTTTATTAAAGCAGAACATAGAACAAAACACAGTTAGACGATACCATCAATACAAAACACATAAAAACAAAGTAGGATGTACGTGTAATTACAGTATGTGACGTGTGTAAAATTGTGTTGAGTATATCTCAATTATAGGTTTCCTAATATATATGTAGAACATTGCTCATTATATATATATCTCACAATATCTATAATATAGATATATTAAGGAAAAAGAAAAGCGAGAGAAAGAGAGAGAGAAAAATAAATCTGGTGTGTTCACTGGATCTGCAGCGAACGCCAGAAACACACAGTCTCTCCTGAACGGTGTTTAATCCACAGATCTGATCCGACAGATGAGCGTTTCTAATCCAGACTCTCAATCTGTCAGCAA
>CM040838.1:422500-435000 GCA_022828995.1 Vimba vimba | reverse complement strand
ATGTTTGTGATGCGGCAGGCTGGTCCTCACCGCACACATTCGTGAGGTTCTACGATCTTGACTTCAGCTCCACTTGAGGGGCGCAGGTGCTTTCGTCTGAATGTGCGCTCTGACTTCACACAGACGGACACTTGCTCTTATGGCAACATGGGTATTAGCGTGGGTATTCCCACAGCATTTCAACACAGCTCGAGTTCCCTTGAAAGGGAACATCTCGGTTACGTATGTAACCCTAGTTCGCTGAAGAGGCAATGACATGCTGTGTCACCATGCCATACTCCCGACATGCCCGTGATCGACTTGCTTCAGCCTATCAGAAGCTTGCACTGTTTGGTTCAGGTGTGCTTTATAGTTTCCTGGTCAATGACGTCACATGACGTTCCGTCACGCCATTGGACTGATTCCATACGTGTTTCATGTCGCACGCAGGGGAGTTCCCACAGCACTTCAATGCAGTTCGAGTTCCCTCTTCAGGGAACTAGGGTTATATACGGAACTAAGATGTTTTCACTGTGGCGAAGCAGAGAGTCAAACCCTGTTAAAATCAGACAGCTGCTGATGAAATTAAACCAGCATAAAAGCAACAGAAATTATAGCTGTAGGCAGTTAATATTCATATTCAGCCCTTCAGCTCAGTGATCTCACAGAGTTTCTGTGTTTCAATCACAGGCCCGAGACGAGGTGATCACGGTCCTCAAAGCGGATAAAGTGGACCTGGCTGTGCTGGAGGGCCGATACGGGTTTGTGACGCCGCCGCAGGTGCTGAAGGCTCTTCAGAGAGACGCCCTCCAGGAGCAGAGCGGCAGCTGGCAGGAGGACGTCTATGAGAAGCCCATGGCCGAGGTGTGTGTGTGTGTGTCAGCGCTCTGAGGTCCAGCGCGGCTGTGTTCTGAGTGTGTGTGTGTGAGGTCCAGCCGTGGCCGTGTTCTGAGCGTGTGTGTGTGTGTGTCAGGTGGACAGGCTGGTGGAGAGGCAGCGGGAGACGTACCGGCGGATGCTGGAGCAGCTGCTGATGGTGGAACAGGCGCATCGACAGACTCTCCTCCGGCTGGACCACGAGAAGAGGAACCACAGCGACTTCATGAGGAAGAGCGACGAGTTCACCGGCCTGCTGGAGCAGGAGAGAGAGAGGTGAGTGTGTTTGAGTGAGTGTTTTATTGTAAGAGACCAGATCAACTTATCATAGATGAGTAAGAAACAGAAATTTGCAAAAAAAACTGTAGCATTTGTAAGCCCTGTGCCAAGCCTTCCTCTGGCATCTTCAGTTGCTAATGTTTCATGCAAGAAAGGTGAGTTAGCTGGCTCATCATCATTTCTGATGGATGGTTTTGTGTGTCTGTCTTGTGACCCTGAACAAAGGCAAGCTATTAAGATCTGGAGAGATACAGGAGCTTTTCAATCTGTAATTTTACTTGATGTCTTGTCCTTCCATGAAAAGTCAGCTCAAGGTTCAGAGGTAATTGTCAAAGATTTTGGTGGAGGATATTTGTCTATGCCTTTACATAGCATTAATCTCCAGTCGGATTTAGTCTCTGGGGATGTTGTTGTGGCACTTTGTTCCCAGATTCCTATAGATGGTGTGTCCTTTATTCTAGGGCATGATTTAGCTGGTGGTAAAGTGCTAGCTGTCCCTGAAGTAACCTCTACTGTCCTCAAGTCAGATGGTCCAGATGAGCTTGAATTGGCATTTCCAGAATCGTTTCCTGTCTGTGCAACTACTCGTGCCATGTCAGCAAAGAGGCATGCTGAAGTTAAACATTCCAACAATCAATCTGTGATTCCACTTTATGATACTTTCATGGCCAAAGGTGACATGAACTTGTCAGGGTTTGGAAAGATGTTTCCATCTCGTGAGCAGTTCATACTTGAGCAAAAACAAGACCCCACTCTGTCATCTATGTTTGAAAATGTAGTGTCAGATGAAGCATTACCAAATTTAGCTTCTGGCTATTTTGTTTTAATGCAAAAGTGGACAGATCCAAAAATGTCAAGTGAGGATGACTGGAGTAGTGTGTTTCAAGTGGTGGTTCCAGAAGTTTGTAGGTCTGACATATTGTATCTTGTCCATGATCATTGACTGTCTGACCACTTGGGTATCAGGAAAACTTTGGATCGTGTGTTAAGGCATTTTTTCGCCTGGGATGAGGTCAGACGTGGCACAGTATTGTAGATCATGCCATGTTTGTCAGTAGGGCTGCACGATTATGACAAAAATCATAATTGTCGATTATTCCCTTGAAATTGTAATTGCGATTATTAATTACGATTATCACAATTTACATTGAATATATATATAGGCATATTATTATACATGTTTACTTAAAAATTGTGAACACACACACTGTCCCCCTTTACTTAACATACACATAAATTGTAAGAATATGACTAATAGTGAAGACTACTAAGAAATAAACATTAGGCCTATGCTAAAGCTATTAAATAGCAGTCCCAAACTAGCTTTTGTTAATACAATGTTGGTATGAGCCACCAAAGTCATTTAAAATATAAAAAATAACACAAAGTGAAAATAAAGTGGCATTTTGGGGTTAATACACTGATCTATATAGAATGTCATTATATAGATCAGTGGGTTAATATTAAAATGACAGTTACCATGGTGATACACAATACTAACAAGAACTGTTAATGAAACATGGAAACTGCTCCTGGTGAATAGAATGAAAATCATCCCTGCATGCAAATCCTTCTCAGCTAACACACGACGTACCAGTAACGTGATTTATTGGTATTTTACTTTTGTGACTTACCAATTTACAACGTAACAACGTTGCATGCTCGTAGTTTCCTTTGCACTTTATACACAGCGCGCGCCGCCGCATTTGCGCGTGCAATTGAAGAGTGTGCGCTACGAACACAGTAGCCTATAACAGCTGACATGACAGGAACGTCCGTTTTTCTGAGGTGAAAGACTTTTTATTTCAGCGTACACATACGTCGCTACCTGGTAGTTCCTTCCTATTGTGCTGGGTTTTCTGAAGTAGTTGTGATTTGCCTCTCATAACATGCTCTAAATGCACGCAGAGTGGATTTTTTGTTTTGTTTTGTAATCGCAGCTTTGAACGATTACGTAATCGTGGCATCCATAATCGTAATCGCGTTAGGTTGTAGGCAGGTTCAGTCTATTCCTGCAGCTCCATTACATCCTATTCCTGCCATTGGAGAGCCATTTGAACATGTTTTGATTGATTGTGTTGGACCTCTTCCACGTACCAAGTCAGGTAATCAAGATTTTCTCACAATTATGTGTTCAGCAACAATGTCCCTTTGCGCAAGGTCGCAGCCCTTGCCATTTCCAGAGCCCTCATTAAGTTTTTCACAGTGTTTGGGCTAACAAAAGTTGTTCAGTCTGATCAAGGGTCTCGCCTTTTCTCCCACGTGTTAAAGCAGTTCAGCATCTTGTCTGCATATCATCCAGAGTCTCAAGATCTTCAGCATAGTCTTGAGAGTTTGATGGAATCTCTCAAGTGCACCCCACTGCAAAGAGTTTGAGAGAGACTGGGATGATGGCTTTCCACTACTCCTCTTCGCAGTTAGAGAGTTGGTTCAGGAATCCCTTGGTTTCAGTCCAGCTGAACTTGTGTTTGGCCACACTGTGAGGGGGCCCTTGAAATTGGTAAAGAAGAAATGGTTAGGTGTTGAGAATTAGTACTAGTACTAACCTGGACTATGTGTCTAACTATCTTTTCAGGCGTAGTAGAGCCTGTGAACTGGCCAAAGAAAATCTGAAAGCAGCTCAGGATAAGATGAAGACTTGGTATGATCGAAAGGCTAAACATTGTGTGTTTTGTTCAGGAGACCAAGTGCTTGTGCCCTTACCAATATTGGGTTCTGTGTTGCAGGCTCAATACAGTGGTCCATATACCATTAATCAGAAAGTTGTTGAGTGTAACTATTTAGTTAAGACTCCAGACCGTAAAAGGAAAACCTGAATGTGCCATGTTAATTTACTCAAGCCTTACTTTGACCGAATCCACCATGGCGCGAGCACAACTGTCTTTTAAAGGGAATGGGAGATGAGACTCTGGTTGGTTTATTTCACGTTACGCCCAAAACACACCCATTACTCATTAAGAGAATAGAGACAACCCTTTTAGACCATGCGCTGCGCGCAGACCATTTTTCCCGACGCTAAACTAGTGGATTCGGATTCGCCGGAAGTACACTTAAACCATGAACCAAGATCGTTAAAATAGGGCCATAAGTGTGAGTGTGGACAAGCTTCGGTAACTTACTTGGGAAAAGTTGTTGGCCATGGTCATGTGTCTCCAGTAGGAGCAAAAGTAGAAGCAGTTGTGAATTTTGCTGTACCATCATCTCGGAGGGAATTCAAAGGTTTCCTAGGCATGGCTGGATACTATAGGAGTATTTGCAGAAATGTTTCCACCGTTGCTGCACCTTTAAGTAACCTGCTTATTCCCAGGGTCAAGGGTCATGTCAGGCGTCCGTAGACAATCTGCAGGCTTTGTTGATCAGTTCTCCTATTCTTGCTGCCCCTGATTTCAACAGAGCCTTCAAGCTAGCTGTGGATGCTAGTGATTTTGGTGTGGGTGCTGTTCTTCTCCAAGATTATTCAGTAGGAGATGAGAATCCTGTGCTATTTTTCAATTAAATTTGATATCCATCAGAAGCATTATTCTACAATTGAAAAGGAAGCTTTGGCCCTTATTCTTGCTCTGAATCATTATGATGTGTACGTTTCATCCAGTGTTACACTTATTGTGTACACTGATCATAATCCTTTAGTGTTCCTTCATCACATTCGTGGAAAGGATGTGTTGGCAGATGCCTTATCAAGGTCGTAAGTGTCTGCCCTCGTTTACATTTTCCTGTACATGTTGGTGTTGCATTAGGTTGTCCTATAGCAACATTTTAAGTGTGGGAGTGTTATGTGGGAGTGTTATGTGGGAGTGTTCTGTGGGAGTGTTCTGAGGGAGTGTTCTGTGGGAGTGTTCTGTGGGAGTGTTCTGAGGGAGTGTTCTGAGGGAGTGTTCTGTGGGAGTGTTCTGTGGGAGTGTTCTGTGGGAGTGTTCTGAGGGAGTGTTCTGAGGGAGTGTTCTGTGGGAGTGTTATGAGGAGTGTTCTGAGGGAGTGTTCTGTGGGAGTGTTCTGAGGGAGTGTTCTGTGGGAGTGTTCTGAGGGAGTGTTCTGTGGGAGTGTTCTGTGGGAGTGTTCTGTGGGAGTGTTCTGTGGGAGTGTTCTGAGGGAGTGTTCTGTGGGAGTGTTATGAGGAGTGTTATGTGTGAGTGTTATGAGGAGTGTTATGTGGGAGTGTTATGAGGAGTGTTCTGAGGGAGTGTTATGGGGGAGTGTTCTGTGGGAGTGTTATGAGGAGTGTTATGTGGGAGTGATCTGAGGGAGTGTTATGTGGGAGTGTTATGAGGGAGTGTTATGAGGGAGTGTTATGTGGGAGTGTTATGTGGGAGTGTTATGAGGAGTGTTATGTGGGAGTGTTCTGTGGGAGTGTTCTGAGGGAGTGTTCTGAGGGAGTGTTATGTGGGAGTGTTCTGAGGGAGTGTTCTGTGGGAGTGTTCTGAGGGAGTGTTCTGAGGGAGTGTTCTGAGGGATTGTTCTGTGGGAGTGTTCTGAGGGAGTGTTCTGTGGGAGTGTTCTGTGGGAGTGTTCTGTGGGAGTGTTCTGTGGGAGTGTTCTGAGGGAGTGTTCTGAGGGAGTGTTCTGAGGGAGTGTTCTGAGGGAGTGTTCTGTGGGAGTGTTCTGAGGGATTGTTCTGAGGGATTGTTCTGTGGGAGTGTTCTGAGGGAGTGTTCTGAGGGAGTGTTCTGTGGGAGTGTTCTGTGGGAGTGTTCTGAGGGAGTGTTCTGTGGGAGTGTTCTGTGGGAGTGTTCTGTGGGAGTGTTCTGAGGGAGTGTTATGTGGGAGTGTTCTGTGGGAGTGTTCTGAGGGAGTGTTCTGAGGGAGTGTTCTGAGGGAGTGTTCTGTGGGAGTGTTCTGAGGGAGTGTTCTGAGGGAGTGTTATGTGGGAGTGTTCTGTGGGAATGTTCTGAGGGAGTGTTATGTGGGAGTGTTATGAGGGAGTGTTATGTGGGAGTGTTCTGAGGGAGTGTTATGTGGGAGTGTTATGTGGGAGTGTTCTGAGAGTGTTATGTGGGAGTGTTATGTGGGAGTGTTATGTGGGAGTGTTATGAGGGAGTGTTATGTGGGAGTGTTCTGAGGGAGTGTTCTGTGGGAGTGTTATGAGGGAGTGTTATGTGGGAGTGTTATGTGGGAGTGTTATGTGGGAGTGTTATGTGGGAGTGTTATGTGGGAGTGTTCTGTGGGAGCGTTATGTGGGAGCGTTATGAGGAGT
Source organism: Vimba vimba (assembly GCA_022828995.1). Classification (NCBI taxonomy): domain Eukaryota; kingdom Metazoa; phylum Chordata; class Actinopteri; order Cypriniformes; family Leuciscidae; genus Vimba; species Vimba vimba. The sequence goes on along the minus strand of CM040838.1, from coordinate 428,675 downwards.
GTTCTGAGGGAGTGTTCTGAGGGAGTGTTCTGTGGGAGTGTTCTGTGGGAGTGTTCTGTGGGAGTGTTATGTGGGAGTGTTCTGAGGTAGTGTTATGTGGGAGTGTTATGAGGGAGTGTTATGTGGGAGTGTTCTGAGGGAGTGTTCTGAGGGAGTGTTATGTGGGAGTGTTCTGAGGGAGTGTTCTGAGGGAGTGTTATGTGGGAGTGTTCTGAGGTAGTGTTATGTGGGAGTGTTATGTGGGAGTGTTCTGTGGGAGTGTTCTGTGGGAGCGTTATGTGGGAGCGTTATGAGGAGTGTTCTGAGGGAGTGTTATGTGGGAGTGTTCTGAGGGAGTGTTATGTGGGAGTGTTATGTGGGAGTGTTCTGTGGGAGTGTTCTGTGGGAGCGTTATGTGGGAGCGTTATGAGGAGTGTTCTGAGGGAGTGTTCTGAGGGAGTGTTCTGTGGGAGTGTTCTGAGGGAGTGTTCGGTGGGAGTGTTATGTGGGAGTGTTCTGAGGTAGTGTTATGTGGGAGTGTTATGAGGGAGTGTTCTGTGGGAGTGTTCTGAGGGAGTGTTCGGTGGGAGTGTTATGTGGGAGTGTTCTGAGGGAGTGTTCTGTGGGAGTGTTCTGAGGGAGTGTTCGGTGGGAGTGTTATGTGGGAGTGTTCTGAGGTAGTGTTATGTGGGAGTGTTATGAGGGAGTGTTCTGTGGGAGTGTTCTGAGGGAGTGTTCTGTGGGAGTGTTATGAGGGAGTGTTCTGTGGGAGTGTTCTGAGGGAGTGTTATGTGGGAGTGTTCTGAGGGAGTGTTATGTGGGAGTGTTCTGTGGGAGCGTTATGTGGGAGCGTTATGAGGAGTGTTCTGAGGGAGTGTTCTGTGGGAGTGTTCTGAGGGAGTGTTCTGAGGGAGTGTTCGGTGGGAGTGTTATGTGGGAGTGTTCTGAGGTAGTGTTATGTGGGAGTGTTATGAGGGAGTGTTATGTGGGAGTGTTCTGAGGGAGTGTTCTGTGGGAGTGTTATGAGGGAGTGTTCTGTGGGAGTGTTCTGAGGGAGTGTTATGTGGGAGTGTTCTGAGGGAGTGTTATGTGGGAGTGTTATGTGGGAGTGTTCTGTGGGAGTGTTCTGTGGGAGTGTTCTGAGGGAGTGTTATGTGGGAGTGTTATGAGGGAGTGTTCTGTGGGAGTGTTCTGTGGGAGTGTTCTGAGGGAGTGTTATGAGGGAGTGTTCTGAGGGAGTGTTATGAGGGAGTGTTATGAGGGAATGTTATGTGGGAGTGTTCTGTGGGAGTGTTCTGTGGGAGTGTTCTGTGGGAGTGTTCTGAGGGAGTGTTATGTGGGAGTGTTATGAGGGAGTGTTATGTGGGAGTGATCTGAGGGAGTGTTATGAGGGAGTGTTATGTGGGAGTGATCTGAGGGAGTGTTCTGAGGGAGTGTTCTGAGGGAGTGTTATGTGGGAGTGTTCTGAGGGAGTGTTCTGAGGGAGTGTTCTGAGGGAGTGTTCTGAGGGAGTGTTATGAGGGAGTGTTATGAGGGAATGTTATGTGGGAGTGTTATGTGGGAGTGTTATGAGGGAGTGTTATGTGGGAGTGTTCTGTGGGAGTGTTCTGAGGGAGTGTTATGTGGGAGTGTTATGAGGGAGTGTTATGTGGGAGTGATCTGTGGGAGTGTTATGAGGGAGTGTTCTGAGGGAGTGTTCTGAGGGAGTGTTCTGAGGGAGTGTTATGAGGGAGTGTTATGAGGGAATGTTATGTGGGAGTGTTCTGTGGGAGTGTTATGTGGGAGTGTTATGAGGGAGTGTTATGTGGGAGTGTTCTGTGGGAGTGTTATGTGGGAGTGTTCTGATCTGTGTTTTGTTGCAGTTTCCTGGTGGCTCACCTGCAAATAACTGGTTAACTGGTATCACCTGAAGGAGGCCATTTTAAATCCAGCAAACAGTGTCAGTGTATGTGTGTCAGTGTATGTGTGTGTGTGTGTGTGAGAGTGTGTTCACCGGAGAGAGAGAGGTCAGTCCGTGCCGGCCTTACAGCCTTTAGTCTCAGCTGTAGATCAGTGTCGCCACCTTGTGGACAAACTAAGTACTGCCGTGTGTGTACAGTGTGTGTGTACAGTGTGAGAGTGTGTGTGTGTGTGTGTGTGTGAGAGAGTGTGTGTTCACTGGAGAGAGAGAGGTCAGTCCGTGCCGGCCTTACAGCCTTTAGTCTCAGCTGTAGATCAGTGTCGCCACCTTGTGGACAAACTAAGTACTGCCGTGTGTGTACAGTGTGTGTGTACTATGCCAGTTATGATATTTAACATCATGCTGTACGCAAACCCTAGTGTACGTGTAGAAAGTGAAGCATGCAGTGAGATCTGATGGAACCGTCGCTGTGTCCGAGTGTGTCTACTTCCATAGTGTGTGAGCTGAACACTGTGTGAGCTGAACAGTGTGTGAACAGTAACCGTTTGACCTTCTGATTCCTGTGAAATACTGAACTGAGCATTTGATGGACACTTTACTGTCCCATGAGGCCACAGGAGAGGACTGTCTCTCAGTGTGTGTGTGTGTGTGTGTGTGTGTGTGTGTGTGTGTGTGTGTGTGTGTGTGTGTGTGTGTGTCTCTGTGTGTCTCTGTGTGTGTGTGTGTGTCTGTGTGTGTGTGTGTGTGTGTGTGTCTCTGTGTGTGTGTGTGTGTGTGTGTGTGTCTCTCAGTGTGTGTGTCTCTGTGTGTGTGTGTCTCAGTGTGTGTGTGTTTGTCTCTGTGTGTGTGTGTGTGTATGTATTTTTATTGTTATTTTAACAGTATATATTTTAATGTAGCATTTTTCAGAATGTTTTAATCTGATTGTTTATATCATTCACATGTTTGAAGTGCAGTGTGCATGTTCATCTGCTGTTGCAGGATTCATTCTAGCAGCATGACATCATTTCCTGCCATCACACACACACACACACACACACACACACACACACACTGTCTGTCTCTCTCTCATGTTCGATCCCCGTTCGGGACGTACAGTTTCTGCCAGATTGTGAGTGAGGAGCTGAAGGGATGGTCTCAGTGCTGGACGGAGATCTGTCGTTTATCTCCTGCCAGACTCATATTTAGCTAATGATGTTTCCATTCTCATTGCCTTACAAGGCCCTTAAAAATAAGTCTGAGAGGATGAAAATAAGCCTCGGCCGATAATATATCCATGAGCCTTTTTAAAGATGAGCCGAACGCGGCGTGAGTAAAAATATCAGACGGATTCACACTCTCTGGCCTCGCGATCGAGAGACTCGTCTTTCCAACGGGAGTTAAATAAAGCAGAACAAAGTTCTAGGAACGTTTGCATTGAGTTACGAAAGCGTTATTATAAACGTTCAAAATGTCCAGTTTTTCAAAAAATGTTTTTAAAGTGGTTTTATCTTTCCTGTTTGCTGGAAATCTTCAGGTCTGATCAGACGTTGTGTGTGTGTGTGTGTCAGTGTATGTGTGTCAGTGTATGTGTGTCAGTGTATGTGTGTGTGTCAGTGTATGTTTGTGAGTGTGTGTGTATGTGTGTCAGTGTGTGTGTGTGTGTGAGAGAGTGTGTGTGTCAGTGTATGTGTGTGAGTGTCAGTGTGTGAGTGTATGTGTGTCAGTGTATGTGTGTGTGTGTCAGTGTATGTGTGTGAGTGTGTGTGTGTGAGTGTGTGTGTCAGTGTATGTGTGTCTGAGTGTGTGTGTGAGTGTGTGTGTTTGTGTGAGTGTGTGTGTCAGTGTGTGTGTGTCAGTGTGTGTGTGTCAGTGTATGTGTGTCAGTGTATGTGTGTCAGTGTATGTGTGTGTGTGTGTGTGTGAGTGTGTGTGTCAGTGTATGTGTGTCAGTGTATGTGTGTGTGTGAGTGTGTGTGTGTGTGTGTGAGTGTGTGTGTATGTGTGTCAGTGTATGTGTGTGAGTGTGTGTGTCAGTGTATGTGTGTGAGTGTGTGTGTCAGTGTATGTGTGTGTGTGTGACGTGTGTGTGTGTGTGTCAGTGTGTGTGTGAGTGTGTGTGTCAGTGTGTGTGTGTGAGTGTGTGTGTTTGTGTGAGTGAGTGTGTGTGTCAGTGAATGTGTGTGTGTGAGTGTGTGTGCATGTGTGTATCTGTGTGTGTGTGTGTGTGTTTGTGATCGAGTCACTTTAGTCTCAAACACAAACGGGTTACCTGTAGATCTGGTGTGTTCTGTCCTCGTTTCACTGATCTTCTCCTGAAGCGAGTGAATGTTGGTCGATGCCAAATCAAACACTTCAGACGTGTTTACAGATGTGTGTCAGTGATGTGAGGTCATTCGGCCCCGGGCCCTTCAGTGCATGTCGTAATGTGATTACATATCTGTGATAGAACGCACATAACCACACACTCACGCAGTCACGCACACACACACACTCACACACACTGACACTCACACACACACACACTCACACACACACTGACACACACACACACACACACACACACACACACACACACACACACACACACACACACACACACACTCACACACACTGACACACACACACACACACACACACACACACACACACGCTGTGTCTTGTTTTCTTCTCTCCCTCACTAATGTTGTTCTCTGGAAGGAGCCGAATGCCTAAGAAGGGTAAAACTGCAAATATCTCCAGATGTGGGCGGAGCTCCAGAACAGGGCGTGGCCTCCTCATTGACTGACAGGCACATGATACGCATGCGTGATTTCCCCCCCGATCCAGTTCAGCTCAAACCACAACAAACTCCGACCCCTAAACCTGCCCTTCTCCAGGGAAACGAACGTATATATGACACACGCACAGGTGTGATGATCTCAGGTGTGATGATGTCAAAAATAATCATTCTGCACTCATTCACATATATATATATATATATATATAATTTACAATTACATATTCATGCACATATAGTTTCTGTAATCATAAAATATATATATATAACATTTTAACAGTTGCTTCAAAGATTTGTGGAAACCTTGATCTACTGCCATGCAAAAGTTTGGAGTCAATAAGATAAAAACTTTTATTCATAAAGGACACATTAAATTGATCAAAAGTGACAGTAAAGACAATTATAATGTTACAAAAGATTCTATTTCAAATACATGCTGTTCTTTTGAACTTTCTATTCATCAAAGAATCCTGGAAAAACATGTACGACAATTTCCACAAACATTCTGAAGCATTCTCTCTCTCTCTCTCTCTCTCTCTCTCTCTCTCTCTCTCTCTCTCTCTCTCTCTCTCTCTCTCTCTCTCTCTCTCTCTCTCACACACACACACACACACACACACACACACACACACACACACACACACACATACAGTGGGTTAAACAAGTATTTGATACACTGCTGATTTTGCAGGTTTTCCCACTTACAAAGCATGTAGAAGTCTGTAATTTTTATCATAGGTACTCTTCAACTGTGAGTGACGGAATCTAAAACAAAAATCCAGAAAATCACATTGTATGATTTTTAAGTAATTAATTTGCATTTTATTGCATGACATAAGTATTTGATACATCAGAAAAGCAGAGCTTAATATTTGGTACAGAAACCTTTGTTTGCAATTACAGAGATCATATGTTTCCTGCAGTTCTTGACCAGGTTTGCACACACTGCAGGGGTTCTGGCCCACTCCTCCATACAGACCTTCTCCAGATCCTTCAGGTGTCGGGGCTGTCGCTGGGCAATATGGACTTTCAGCTCCTCCAAAGATGTTCTATTGGGTTCAGGTCTGGTGACTGGCTAGGCCACTCCAGGCCCTTGAGATGCTTCTTACGGAGCCACTCCTTAGTTGCCCTGGCTGTGTGTTTCGGGTCGTTGTCATACTGGAAGACCCAGCCACGACCCATCTTCAAGGTTGTACTCATCCTTCTTCTTCCTCCAAACACGGCGAGTGGAGTTTAGACCAAAAAGCTCTATTTTTGTCTCATCAGACCACATGACCTTCTCCCATTCCTCCTCTGGATCATCCAGATAGTCATTGGCAGGCTTCAGACGGGCCTGGACATGCGCTGGCTTGAGCAGGGGGACCTTGCGTGCGCTGCAGGATTTTAATCCATGACGGCGTAGTGTGTTACTAATGGTTTTCTTTGAGACTGTGGTCCCAGCTCTCTTCAGGTCATTGACCAGGTCCTGCCGTGTAGTTCTGGGCTGAGCCCTCACCTTCCTCATGATCATTGATGCCCCACGAGGTGAGATCTTGCAT
>CM040838.1:360000-417500 GCA_022828995.1 Vimba vimba | reverse complement strand
CCTGTGTTTCCTCATCAGATCCGTGTCCACATGAGGAACGCCGTGTCTTTGGAGATTAATGTTTAGATTGATCACACGGTTTAATGTAGAATGTGCTTCAGTGGTTAGTAGATTGAATAAATGCGAGTCCCAGTGTTTACATGATGACAGAAGACGTGTCATTACTCTTGCTGGGAATCATAGGTTGTGTCTCAATTAACATATTTCATGTAAGCGCTACACTGTAAAAGTGTGCAGTTCAGTTGTGGGAAAGTAACTTGAGACTTGCATCACGCCTTGATCCCATAGAGTCCTTTGTCTTGTACTGTTGGGTCCAGCCGAATTCATCATTCCTTCTTAGCATGCATGCACACTGAATACACTGAAGTACAGTAGTTAACATATGAAGTGCATCAAAACCTTTCATCACAGTTATACATGAGCAATACCCGTTCTTGTCTTAGAACAACTTTGATGAACGTTTTTGATCCACTTCAAATGTTGACTACTGCTTATTATCCAGGCTCATTTGGCATACTGTTGAGTGTGTGTACCGTGTCCCAGAATGCACTGGCTTTAATCTTGCATACTGATTAGGAAGGATAATATGTAAACTGTGATGCATTGATTGCATAAATATATCATGCCAATAAATCACAGAGAAATGTGAAGCTTTGAGCTTATGAGGTTGTCAGATTGGTAAATAAGAATCAAGTGTTCAAACGCATGCATTTCTCTCCTGAAGCATGTGTTTTAGACCAGTGATGGATGATAATAAGTGAGCGTTCGCACAATAGCGCTTCAGTCTTACGCCGTTCAACTCTTTCATTTCCTTCTGTTAATAGCGAACCACGAATGTTTAATGAAGTCACAAAGAGACCAATGTCAGCGTAACACCACAGATATTTCCAGCATCTGTAGTGAGGACGGCCAGCTTGATGCTGTGTGAATGTTCAGCCTGTAAAATCTCATAGAATAGAATTATGCTGTCTCAAGTCAAGTCAAGTCACCTTTATTTATACAGCGCTATTTGCAATACAGATTGTAACAGGACAATAATGCCTCAGATTGTGTCTGTCCATCAGATCTAGGAGAAAATCGCGTCACAGTTTATGAAGGAACTCACTGGTGCTTTGGTTCATGTTCAGTAGGACACTGCACTGTGATTATAATACTGTATTTTTAGATTATGACTTTTATTTTCTATCGTCGTTCTGTTAATATTAAACTGATTTTCCATTACTTTTAAGTGGCTGAAGCCACGTATGAGTGACACACACTTCCATACGCCTCGTCCCACTGACATCATCCCAGTCCACTGCTGGTTAGAGCCTCTGAAAGAGGGTTTGTTTACATAGCCAGTAATGGCCTTTGGAGGAGGGGGAATTCCTTAAAATATAAAACCACTGAAGGAAGGTGGTGGTGTTCATGGGTGTGTTGGGGGGGGATAGAGGAACCCCCTTATTAAGAGTCTTTTTCCACTTCCACTGTAGTGTAGTCAAAACACCCTCCACCGCCGCCGGCTTCAGGGAACAGGGAAGCTTTAGCCATCATGACCCTCTTTCTGCCCGACTGTAGACCTCTGAACACACACTGCCCCACTTTTAGTCGACTGGACTTTACTTACAATCATGGCTTGACATTAACACCCACCAACCCGCCACATGCGTGTGTATTTCAGCAGTGGCGTGTAACGCAGTCACTCCTACTAGCCACTTTGGAGGGTTGAATTTGATATAATATACATTTTTCAGTTGTAGTCTTTTAAAAAGTCATCTGAAGTAATACACTAAGTGCAATGTAGTGTTGTCAAAAATCCCTAACCCTACACACAATATCAGCTGTGCGTTCTCGCTCTCGCATCTTACACACAAACCCTTTACCCTTTACCCTTTACTCACTCGTTTCATTTGTTCTGGATGAATATTGTTGATGTTACAGGGCTTGAATTTCGGCGAGGGATTGTGCGTATTGAGCATAATTTTACTCATTCCCGCAGATTTTGTGCTCACACCCAAAGTGTGCACACATAAAGACAAGTATTGGCATTATAAAACAGTATAATGGGTCAGTGTGTCAGGTCTTAAAGTGACAGCAGCCTAATATACCGGCTGACAAATTATGAGATAATATTAAAAATATCTATATTGGCAGTTTTTCCCTCATGGTATCGATGTCAAAATTGTGGCCAGTGAAAATGCTGAGTGGCTATTAACTTTGGAAAACCACAAGCCACAGTGGCTGGTAAGCAAAAAAAATTATGTCAAGCCCTGCTTAAAATTATACCTCTATATATCCTCAAATGGAATGAACAAACATGGACACAGAGGTTCCCAGTTGAATACCAGTTCAGTTAACTTTCACTTTAGGCTTATGTGTTTCTATATCTATGTCGATGTCACCGACAGACGGAAACAGAATCTTTGTCAGGTTTTGTCAGATCAGTCTGTTACTCTGTTGGCATCAGTTAGCATTGAACTTGGTTTCGCCGATTGATCATGTTCAAATATCATTTGCTGGGTCATGGAACGTCTGAGAAATTACGTACTGTAATCTGGTGATTATCCGTGTTGGTCGTGCAGTGTGAATCAACCTTTACAACAAATGTTTAAAATTATATGTTTTAAAAAAAAAAAGGTTTTCTGAACGACTCATCTTAACAAACTTTTCATATTTTCTTCTCTGTTGCCAGATTGAAACTGCTCATTGATCAGGAAAAGACATACCAGGAGAGAAAGGAAGAAGAGAACACAAAGAAAGTCACAAGTCTAAAGGACGAACTAACCAAGCTAAAGTCCTTCGCTCTCCTGGTGGTCGACGAACAGCAGCGTCTCACAGAACAGCTGACCCAACAAACCACCAAAGTCCAGGAGCTCCAGAACACGGTCACGCACGCCCAAGACGAGCTGAGCTCCGCCCAGACCCGGTTGCAAGAAGAGGAGAATAAAGTGCACCGCTTGGAAGAAGAGTTACGCAACCAGGCCTGCCATTTCCACCAAGAGCAGGACGCCATGACTGCCAAACTGACCAATGAAGATGCCCAGAACCGACAGCTACGCCAGAAGCTCTCCGCTCTCAGCCGACAGCTAGACGAGCTCGAAGAAACCAACAAGACCCTCCATAGAGCAGAGGAGGAACTGCAGGAGATCCGGGATAAGATCAGCCGAGGGGAGTGTGGGAACTCCAGCCTCGTGGCGGAGGTGGAGGAGTTGAGGAAACGAGTGCTTGAAATGGAAGGGAAAGATGAGGAGTTGATCAAGATGGAGGATATGTGCAGGGATCTCCACCGAAAGCTGGAGAAGGAGTCGAGCCAGAGCTGTGGCTTAAAGGTGGAGGTGGACAAGCTGAATCACAGAATCATGGAGCTGGAGAAACTAGAGGACGCCTTTGGGAAGAGCAAGCAGGAGTGCAGTTCACTGAAAAGCAACCTGGAGAAAGAGCGAACCATGACTAAACACATGTCCAATGAACTTGATGTGCTGAGAGTCAGAATCAAAGAGCTTGAGGCTACCGAAGTTCATTTGGAGAAGATGGAGTTGACACTGAAAGAGGATCTGACAAAATTGAAGACACTGACCGTCATGCTGGTGGATGAGAGAAAGGCCATGGCTGAAAAGTTAAAGCTGATGGAGGACAAAGTGCAAAACAGCACTGGGAAACTTCAGGCAGAACAAGACAAAGTCAACACCGTCACTGAGAAACTGATCGAAGAGAGCAAGAAAGCTCTTCGCTCGAAGGCCGAACTGGAGGAGAAGATGTGTGTTGCCACTCGGGAGAGGGATGAGCTCAAAGCTAAGCTGAAAGCGGAAGAAGAGAAAAATGGTGATCTTCAGTCTAAAGTCAGCATGATGAAAAAGAGGCTTCAATCATTGGAAGCAGTGGAAAGAGAGTTATTGAGGAGCAAATCCAAAGAGGAGCACTCGAAGAGCCCTGGTCCTTACCGCTACCAACAGGAGGACAACAAAGTGAAAGATTTGACCCAGGAAGTGGAACGCCTCAGGAGGAAGTTAAAGGAGATGAAGGTGGTTGAGGGTGACCTTTTGAAGACTGAAGATGAGTTTGAATCCCTGGAGAAGAGGTACTCCAATGAGCAGGAGCGAGCAAAAGCCCTGATGGAGGAACTGGAGATGTCCAGGAACGAACTGTCCAAGTACCAGTTGGCTGAGAAAGAGGAGTCCAACCAAGAGCACATCTTATACAAGCGTCTGAAAGAGGAAGAGGCCAAATCTAGTCATCTCACTAGAGAGGTAGAAGCCCTGAAAGAGAAGATCCATGAGTACATGGGCACCGAGGAATCCATCTGCCGCTATAAAACAGACCACACGACCCTACAGAGAAAACTCACCCAGCAAGAGGTCAGGAATAAAGAGCTGGCCAGAGAGATGGAGAGTCTTACGCGAGAACTGGAGAGATACCGGCGCTTCAGCAAGAGCTTACGACCGGGAATGAACGGAAGACGTTTCTCAGATCTACAAGTCTCCACAAAGGAGGTCCAAACGGACCCAACGGACACCCTATCCCCGAATTACAGGAATCTTGCACCACTGGAACGTGCCCTGGTCAATGGCAAGCTCTACGTGGAGAGCGATCCAGAGGACGAGGACAATTACAATGAGATCAACCTCACAAAATGCACTCCGTCGCTCATGAACAATGTCAACAACCTTAACAACAACATGAGAAGAGTAAGAGGGCCTTTCCTTAAGACTAGAGAAAGTCAGCACTCAATGAATGGCAAGATGCAACCGAGGCAGAACGGGAATCACGTTCAGCAGGGGGACGTGGTCCTCACACACAGTCCTGGGCAACCTCTCCATATCAAAGTGACCCCTGATCTCGGGCACAACACAGCAACTCTTGAGATCACGAGTCCTACGACTGAAAGCGCCCAGTCCTTTACAAGCACGGCGGTCATCCCGACAAGTGGAGCTCCAAAACAACGGATCACAATCCTCCAGAACTCCTCGATCTCACCCTCCAACAAGCCCAAGGGTTCTCCTCCTCCTCTTCCGGAGAGTCCCGGCACACCGGATCGATCCCTGTCTCCGCTCACCATGCCAGCCTATTCCCAAACTCTATCTCCCGAGTCCTGCGGATCGCTGACCCCGGAACGGGCCATGTCACCCATTCAGATCGTGTCCGTAACCACTGGATCCCCTGACCCGGGAGAGTTCGCCGGATCTAATCCCGTATTCCGCGTGAGCCCGGAAAGGCAGAACAGCTGGCAACTACAGAGGTCCAACAGCTCAGGTCCAAACGTCATTACCACTGACGACAACAAAATCCATATTCACTTAGGGAGCCCCTACATTCAAGCCGTGAACACCTCAGGCAAACCCGTCAGCCCCTATTACTCCCTCGGGCCAGAGCAAAAGATCCCAGTGCTGTCCAACGCCAAAGCCAACAACAAAATCACAAGCAGCATCGTGATAAAACCCACATCCAGTCCCATCTCACGGCCCTCACAAATTACAGTAAGTAATATCTGTGACTGACCCGAACCGGCTAGTGTTTGATTAGTGACTGTAGAAGAGTGTGTCCCTTGATCATCCGTCGACCCCTGACCCCTGACCCCGTCATCTACTGCTCCTACAATCCCTCAAATCCGGTGTTCTTGACTGCAATAACTTGACTGGCTAACCAGTGCAACTCTAGTTCCTTTTGTTGGTTTGATTTGTTTGTTTGATTTGTTTGTTTCTAATAATGTGATGTTTATTTGCATGATATGTAAAACGAAAGCAGAGAAAACCACACATAACGAGAACACGAGCACTTGTGCTTTTTCACTTCACTTTTTCACAGGTTAAGTGCACTTACTGTTTTTGCTAGACAGCAAATTATCCTGTACCATTAAAGTTCACTGATTGATGTACAATCGCATTTTTGGTTTGTTTTTAATTTTCCTCTTACATTTTATGTTTGGTTTCTGTTAATAATTAAGGTAACACTTTACAATAAGGTTCATTAGTTAACATGAATGTACACTAAGAATGAACAATACTTCTACAGCATTTATTAATATTAATTTCAACATTTACTAATACATTATTAAAATCAAAGGTTGTATTGAACTAACATGAACAAACAATGAACAGCTGTATTTTTATTAACTAACATTAACAAAGATTAATAAATACTGTAACAAATGTTTTGCTCATTGTTAGTTCATGTTAGCTAATACATTAACTAATGTTAACTAATGAACCTTATTGTAAAGTGTTACCATAATTAAAATTAGAATGTTAACAATAGATTCATTTACTATTATTTTACGTATTTGATGTCTTCTAATGCGGAACACATGCACACATTCATCATGTAATATTGCATGATTTAATTTATCAAATGCTCATTTTCAGACAACATTTAACTATTAATAGGACATTTAAGGCCAGATTTACTAAACAGGGCAAATTATCCCATAAAAGCACAGATGGGAGTGTAAAGTTCTGCGATGATCTACTGACAACACAAATTAAAGAACTGGATCGTTTCCATAATGACCAACACAATCTACCAAGAGCAGCGCAGATTAGCGTCTGGTTTAAGACGTGCTTTTTTGGGCGGTTAATAATGGCGTAAATCCCAGTAAACTGACGAGCGCAAACCTTAGTAAAACACCTTGAGTGATTCATTTAAATACTCTCATAAATACTGCATCTGAAAGGGAAACTCCTACAAATGCATATGCAATAATATCAGCCGCAGAAATAACCCTGTCCTCGCCTTCTCAGCGCTAATGTTTCACTGCGTGTCTTTAGTAAATCCTGACTGTAGTTTAACGCGTAAAGAGGGTTCGCGCTGGAGAAACTGAGGGCTCTATCTCGCACCCAGCGCAATTGACTTTGTACACCGATGCATGTATCATTCCTATTTTGCACCCGACGCACTGCAGACTTTTCCCTCCACAGACGCACGTCGGTAAATTAGGGAATGAACTTGCGCTCCCGGGGGCGGTTCAGTGAACAGAGGAGGCGTGTTCCGGCACAAACGTTCCCTGGTGCTATTTTGCAGTTCCAGAAAACAATTCCGCCACAGACCAGGAGAAACCTCGTCTAAAGTCAGTGGCGCGTTGCGCATGTTATTCAGATGCTGTTTTAAGGGCACATGCTTGGCCATAATGTAGCGTGTGCACAACGCGCATGCACTTTGCTTCTCTCATCTACTCAGATGCAGCAGTTTTCATTTTTGCAAACCATACATAATTACAAGGAAAAATATTCCACACGAGGGAAATCATTGTGGTGTCCATGAAGACTTTTCTGTCTTTTACGGCCCTGACGAGAACGCCGGTCTCCTCGGCTGTGAACCGCTCCTGGCGAATCCGCCGTTATAATAGCAATCCGCCATGGAACAAGCGCGCCTGCTCTTAAAGGGAATATGAGATGTCGCTCTGATTGGTTTATTTCACGTTACACCCAAACCACACCTATGAGTAATGAAGCGACTGCAGACCAACACATTTTAGATTTGCGTCGGAGAGTCGTTTATCCCGCCGGTATAATTCCAACTGAGATCCGCCCACAAAGTTACTTGCGTTTCACGCTTGATACTTGTGTTTCAGATCGTTAAAATAGGGCCCTGATAGTAAATCTGGCCCATAGTATTACATTTATAAAGTAAATAATACCTCTGATGAGTGAGAAAATGAGTTTGAGAAGGTCTGCATGAGTTGAGTGGATTGTCTGGCCGGTCCACCGCCATCATTCGCTCTCACTGAGGGAATCTACAGTCTTCTGCAGTGATATCATGGAAAAGTCTGACCGTCTGCATGGTCTTTTGCTGCCGCATGAGATTCGACTCCGAGGAAAAACAACATTAAAGCTCTGCAGTGTGTAGAACGTTAAAGCATTAACTTGATGAGTTTGCATGCACTGGTCAAAAAAGTTTTGGCAGAAGTATTTTGAAAAGAAATATCTGTCAAACGGACTGGTACATTACAGCATGCTATGTGTTCTTTTTAATGAATCGGCTCACACACATGAGGACTATATCAAGCGTTAAATTGATTCAGGCTGGAATCTGTGCCGTCTGGAGTGTGTATCCTCTGCTAGTCTGGCTAAACACACTTCTGTTCATGAAGGGCTCGAGAACAGCTGTGATCATGAGCCGAGACGATGTCTCATCAACCCTGTTAGTGATTCACACACACACACACACACACACACACACACTAATTTAGCTTGAATCCATGATGCTGAGAAACACAAATGAGACGATGCATGATCATCTTCAAAAGAGGTGCATTTCATTTGATTCGATAATTCAACACTGCAAAAAAAAAATTTTCTTACTGGTCTTGTTTTCCAAAACATCTAAACATCCTTAAAACAAGATGTACTTCAGCAGAACGAAGCATGATTTTACTTTCAGAGAAATCTAACAAGCTTTTTTTCTTGTTTAAGCATAATCTTCACAAAATTCTCTGAAATCTAGACGTAAATGTGTGTTATTTTGCTTCTCCGGTAAAAGTATCTTGGTAAGAATAAGATTTTTTGCAGTGAAGTTATGGCTGATATAGTGCATTTATACACAGACCCAACCAGATACACACGATTACACTGCAAAACATGACGTTCCTCCTCAGTGTTTCTGTCTCGTTTTCCAGAACAAACATCTAAACATTCTTAAATAAGGCGTTTTTTATGATAAATCTATAAAAATTAAGTGAGTTTGTGCTTTAAAACAAGAACAAATATCTGTAAATTTGGTCAGAAAAATAAACTTAATTCAAAAGGAAAACAAGATTATTTTTCTGACCCCATTTACAGATTTTTGTTCTTGTTTTAAAGCACAGACTCACTTCATTTTGATAGATTTGTCAGAAAACGCCTGATTTATGAATGTTTAGATGTTTGTTCTGGAAAACGAGACAGAAACACTGAGGAAGAACATCATTATTTGCAGTGAAACCTGTGAAAAAAAACAGTTAAATGTCTGAACGGTAGTTTAGCAGTTCTTAAGCCGGTTTAGCCGATCTTTAAGCATCAAACCTGATGTCCAGCTCAGATCAGATCTCCTCAGTAAAGAAACTTGAGTGAAGGAAAGCGTTAAACACTAAAACTGAGTTCCTCAGCAGAAGAACACGAGTGTTCAGAGGCGGGTCTGAGGCCCAAACAAAAGCCTTGTTTAGTTTCTATGGCGACAGTGGAGAGAGACGCGGGAGGACACGTTTAATTAGCGCTCATTACGTGATTCTCTGACTCCAGCCGTGTGTGTTTCTGCTGTTACTCGAGCCCAACACAGCCTGACCCACATATCTACATTTCTCATGTCTGACGTAAACCTGCAGGCTTTGGTTTGGTTTCGAAGAGCTCACTTAAAGACTTCACACACACTTTACATGCACAACTTTTGTTTCAGTCGGACTGAATTAATTCTGATTGATGAATCTGAGCGTAGTGTTTACATGAACACTAAACATGTGATCGGGTTGATGTGTGTGTTTATATGTCACAAGCTTCAAATCAGAATAGATGTTTTTGACATGCGCTCACTGCACAAATATACAGAGTTTCCTGATGTCTGCACATAATAACTATTCTCCTACAGTTCTTTATTTGTTTTAAACAGCAGACTTAATATTTATGCATTTCTGGTCATAATTAGGAGATAATGATCATATGAGCCGTTGTGCCGCTGCTAATATTGATCACACAGTAAAAATGCCCAAAACCAGTCGTGTGTGTGAGAGTCTGAAGCAGCACTGGAGGGCCGTCGTCCTGCTCCACTCCACACACGCAGAAGAGGAGGATTATAGGAGGACGAGACACTCGTTTATACCACACTTTATTCAACAGGAGAACAGCTCGTTCAGCGTCATACGTCATTACACTATTTCTACGTCATTACACTATTTCTACGCTATTTCTACGTCATTATGCTATTTCTACGTCATTACACTATTTCTACGCTATTTCTACGTCATTACGCTATTTCTACGTCATTACGCTATTTCTACGTCATCACACTATTTCTACGTCATTACGCTATTTCTATGTCATTACGCTATTTCTACGTCATTACGCTATTTCTGTGTCATTACACTATTTCTACATCATTACGCTATTTCTACGTCATTACACTATTTCTACGTCATTGCGCTATTTCTACGTCATTGCGCTATTTCTACGCCATTACGTTATTTCTACGTCATTGCGCTATTTCTACGTCATTGCGCTATTTCTACGTCATTACGCTATTTCTACGTCATTACGCTATTTCTACGTTATTGCGCTATTTCTACGTCATTACGCTATTTCTACGTCATTGCGCTATTTCTACGTAATTACGCTATTTCTACATCATTACGCTATTTCTACGTCATTACGCTATTTATACATCATTACGCTATTTCTACGTCATTGCACTATTTCTACGTCATTGCACTATTTCTACGTCATTACTACGTCATTACGCTATTTCTACATCATTACGCTATTTCTACATCATTACGCTATTTCTACATCTCTACGTCATTACGCTATTTCTACGTCATTACACTATTTCTACATCATTACGCTATTTCTATGTCATTACTACGTTATTTCTATGACATTACGCTATTTCTACAGCATTATGTTATTTCTACATCATTACGCTATTTCTACGTCATTACGCTATTTCTACGTCATTACGCTATTTCTATGTCATTACGCTATTTCTTCATCATTACGTTATTTCTACGTCATTACGCTATTTCTACATCATTACGCTATTTCTACGTCATTACGCTATTTCTACAGCATTATGTTATTTCTACGTCATTACGTTATTTCTACGTCATTACGCTATTTCTACGTCATTACGCTATTTCTATATCATTACGTTATTTCTACGTCATTACGCTATTTCTACATCATTGCGCTATTTCTACATCATTATGTTATTTCTACGTCATTACGCTATTTCTACGTCATTACGTTATTTCTACATCATTACGCTATTTCTACGTCATTACGGTATTTCTACGTCATTACGCTATTTCTACATCATTACGCTATTTCTATGTCATTATGCTATTTCTTCATCATTACGTTATTTCTACGTCATTACGCTATTTCTACATCATTACGTTATTTCTACGTCATTACGCTATTTCTACAGCATTATGTTATTTCTACGTCATTACGTTATTTCTACGTCATTACGCTATTTCTACGTCATTATGCTATTTCTGCATCATTGTTATTTCTACGTCATTACGCTATTTCTATATCATTACGTTATTTCTACGTCATTACGCTATTTCTACATCATTGCGCTATTTCTACATCATTATGTTATTTCTACGTCATTACGCTATTTCTACGTCATTACGTTATTTCTACATCATTACGCTATTTCTACGTCATTACGGTATTTCTACGTCATTACGCTATTTCTACATCATTGCGCTATTTCTACGTCATCGCACATGCGCAGTCCTTTCAGTTTCGGTTTTCAATCCGATCAAGTGTTTACATGTTCTCTCGATTGGATTAGAAAAGGAATAAACACCCCTTTCAGTCCGATCGAAATTTCATTGGGATCGAGCTCAATCAGATTCAGTGCGACTGAGCCGTCAATTCCATTACTAACGGATTATTTGGTTGCATGTAAACGTAGCCTGAAACTGATTCTGGATCGAGTGTGAGGCCTGATGATTCCTGGACTCTCTGGAAGAGCGATTGTGCTGATTGTGCAGGAATGAGATCCGTCACACAAACCTCACAGATGACTGAAGAAACACACACACACACACACACACACACACACACACACACACACACACACACACACACACACACACACACACACACACACACACACACACACACACACACACACTCTCTCTCTCTCTCTCTCTGTGTCTCTCTCTCTGTCTCTCTCTCTTAAACACTAGAAAACATCTCACACACATGCATCACTCTCCCTTCACAGAGTGTGTTCGATGTTCTCTGCTATAACTGTTTTTTCTTTATGGAGGAAAAACTGAAATGACAATTTAACCATTTCCCTGCTAAGACAGAAAGGCATGAGGTGTGTGTGTGTGTGTGTGTGTGTGTACAGTGTGATTGACAGCGCCATCTTCTGGTCATCTCAACACATCACATCTGTATAATCTCTCATTTCCAGAACAACAAAAAATCCTTCTAAAGGTTTGTTCACACCAAGAACGATAACTATAATGATAACTATATTAATGTCACACCAGCGCACAAATATTGTTTTGTTTATTGTTTACTGTCACTTTAAATGCTCGAGGATGGATTCTGATTGGCTGTCAGTGTTTTTATTGTTTCTCTGTGCCGTTATTATAGTTGTGGTGTGAACTTTTAGAGCTATATCTCTATGAACTTTAAGGAGGGTTTGCTAACGTTCCCATTAAATTATGAAAACGCTATTTCTAAATAAATATACATAAAACATTAATGTTTTTTTGCTTATGTGATTGTTAAGAAAAACAATCCATTTTATAATTCTGGAAATGTTACTTTTGAATGTTCTCTGAATGTTCCGAAACAAGTAGTAACATTTAAAAAGTTTCAGAAAACAGTTCCATGAACAACGTTTGGTAACACTTTATTTTACAGTGTCCTTGTTACATACATGTATGTTACACGTACTTACCATAGTAATAACAGTAAATTATGCATAATTACATGCAACTAACCCTCAACCAAACCCTAATCCTACCCTAACCCTATAATAAGTACATGTAGTTGCTTAATATTACTCAGTACTTAAATATATTATTACACTGTAACGCAATGTTTTTATGCTAATGTTTTGAGAACATTATTAAAGACCAGATAACTCTGAAGGAACGTTTGTTCATAAAAGCCAAAACAATCTCTGTTACCATAAATTATACGTTTATCTCTGTGAAGCTGCTTTGAAACAGTCTACATTGTTAAAAGCGCTATATAAATGAAGATGACTTGACTTGACTTGACATCGCTCAGCACATCTACTCATATCTACTACTTTTATTTTATTTTATTTTAGTTTTGATCCGAGTCTCAAGGTTTGCGTTCTCGAGCTCCAAACACTTGCTGTGCGAATGAACGGCCGGAACACATTAAGTGTTTTCTGTGAGAGCGGTGTGTGTTAGCGGCCCCTAATTTAATAACTAATGATCTTTACAACGGAAGTGAATCAATCAAAACTAACTTTATCTGGACAATAACTTTATTCTAGAGCTGCTGTAAAGCCTAAACAATCTCTGTCACTGTAATCTCCTGTTATCACTGTAAAGCTGCTGTGAAACAGTCGATATTGTTAAAGCGCTGTATAAATGAAGGAGACTCGACTTGACTAGACTCTCTGTTTCTCAGATGCCTCTGGAATCATTCCGGCGTCCTGGACCGACCAGGATTCCCAAACCCAAAGGATCGGCCAACGCCCAAACCCCACTGAACCCTGGGAAATGTGTGTCTAATAACAACCTCAACATGATGAACCAACCTGCCAAATCATGAGTGACACGACCGAGAGGAAGGATGTTTCATGTTTATCGTCTTTCATTTTAGTTGATCACTTTTGGTGCTGTAATGAGACTTCTTATCATATTCAGAAGCAGAAAGAAGACACTGTGATAAACTCATCCTGACCATCGCTAATCTTTCACTTTATGGTGCTTCACCTTGCTCTTTTCTGTTTTTCTTTTGACAAAACTCAATTATTGTATTTATCAAGTTGGTAGTAATCGCTGTTACGGTTTTGATTCCGTCAATGTGTAGATGCACTTGGCATATATGAAGTATTTTTGATGTCTGGATGTTAATAAAGACTTTTTATATCTTGCACATCAGATTAAGTCACAATTATTGATTGGTTATGATTATTACACTATTATAAATGAAATACTCACACAGTCTGGTCGATCCAGAGCTTCTACAGCGCAACACTGACTTCCAGCCAATCAGAATCGAGCCTCTCTACAGTATTGAGCCAATCAGCGCGCGGGAATTGGAAGCCCCGCCCACGCGGTCAATGCAGTGCGCGGGCTTTGGTGAATGAATGAGAGCTGAGCGCGCGCACGCCATAACTTTACTCTGTTGTTTATCCATGTTTATTGATTAATTTCACGAATGTTATTTAGTTCTTTTCATTTCCTTAGTTTCCTCGGTAGTTTATGGCGCGATACTGAAGGCTATTTTAGCTTCGCACTGAAAAGCTGAGAGATTATCGGGCGATTCCTGCAGGAAGAGAAGAAAGAGTTTAAAATGGCAGATGAAGCTGATCAGAGATCAGTGTTAGTGGAGATCCCAGAGCCACAGGCCAAAGTCACAGGTGAGAACATCATCATAATCATAATCATCACCATCATCATCATAAAAATCAGTTAAGACTCAAAATATGATCCAGTCAGAGACAGTATACAGTGAGTCCAGCTGTTACTGTAATCTCTCATATCACATGATTGATGATTAGTTTTCATATCATGATGTTTGATGGCTTGCTTATAGTCATGGATTTTAATACACTTTTGTAAAATGCAAAAACAATAGAACATTCTGGAGTTAATATAAATGTTTCTGAGATATTTCTTCAGCTCGAGTCACTCTTTATGAGTCCGAGAAGTAATTGTTCTCCTAAAATCCTCATCCATTCTTTACAAACAACAACAATGTGGAGAATATGAAGCTTCTGCCTTTATGTCCTTTAAGAGGATGATGATGATGATGATGATGATGATGAAGATGATGATGATGAAGGTCTTTCATGTTCAGCTTTAGTGGATTAAATCAGGAGAACAGTTTAGAAAAAAAAATCTATATTTAATGAATTAATTAATAAATGCTTTTGATTTAAAATAAATTAATGCTTTAAATAATAATATAATAAATAATTTGATTTAAATATAAAAATGTTGATTTAATTGACTTAAAAAACTCAAAAATAAATAAAAGATAATAATACCTCTAACAGCAAAGTACTATAATTAGTACAAAAATCTTATGTAATGTAACAAAAATCTAATTATACATATTTCTAATATAAATATTTTTATACTATAAATTGGGTGTTTGTACATGAAAATATAAGCTGTCTGTTATTTGTTTGTTTTTTGTCTGTTTTTTGACTCTCTGAAAAAACAACTCGTATAATTTACAGTGAAAAACCATAAATTGACATTCCCACAATTCCCTGTGACACTTCACATTTGATGTTTTTGTTGAAATAACTATGTTTCTTCATAGTTTTCTTCGTTTTTTCTAATCAGTTATGTACATTAGGGGTTTATGTTACATTTAATGTTGTTAAATTAATGTTTATTGCATTTTTAAAATTTCATGTGTTACCATGATGGTGTTTAATGTTTGTGTGAATGACACTGTGCAGCTTCTATATATATTACTATTAACTATCTTGTGGAAGAACTGCTTGTGTTGAGCTTTGATTGATCATGTGACTCTCATCACTGCTGTGATTGGTGGTTATCAGTGTACAAAACAGATATTAATACTTCAATAGGACGGTAAATTAACATTATATCATATTACTGAAATCCAATGTTAAATATACAGTTTTTTTCCGTAAAAACAACGGGAAGAAATTACAGTATTTTTTACAGTATTTTTCCGTTTTTTAACAGAAATTTTCTGGCGCCCCTGCTGCCAGAAAATTGCCGTTTTTTTACGTTTTTTTTTTTTTTACAGTGTGGTGTGTGTGTGTGTGTGTGTGTGTGTGTGTGTGTGGCTGCCGTCGCATCATCACAGTGGATGCTCACACTGGTGGTGTTGAGGAGAGTTTCTCTGATATGATTGTAAAGCGCTTTGGGTGTACAGTAGATATGAAAGTGCTATATAAATGCCTCATTCTATTCTATTCTATTCTATTCTATTTGGGTCCCTGTCAGGGACAGGTTAGAGGATAGAATAGATACTCCTGCTAGAGGATTCGGGGCCCCCTGAAAAAATATTGATGTGGGCCCCCACCACCCTCCACCAATATCATATACTGTAAATAGATGAGCATGGAGGCCCACATATAACAGAAGATGGTGATGTTGTTGTAAAACCTTCATTTTAAAAGTTAAATGTTTATATAAAAATTACAACTAATAAAAACTAACAAAAAGCAAGAAATTGTTAAATAATAATAAAACCAATTTTAAAAAAGTAACAGCAAAATAATGTTTTTTTTCCCATTAGTCTGTTATAATTCATGAATCAAAAAGTGTATTTAGAAATTGACAAGAATGCAGTCAAATTTAAAAAATAAAATAATTTATTGTCTTATTTTTTTAACCCTTTCATGCATGAATTATGATAACCTCAGTCAGGATTTGTGTTATGTGTTTTTATTGCTCTTAGGGACCGTTCGGTATTTATGGAAAGGACCACCGGAGGAAAATAGGGGAGGGTCATGTCTTTTTATTCTTTGTTGAGGGGAGGGTCATCCAACTTTTTTTAGTCTAGGGGGAGGGTCACCCAACTTTTATATTCATGAAAACAGCAACATTTCAAAGTGGCTTGTTTGGTGCATATCTTTTACATGTAGCTCTATGTTGCTCTCGCGGTATCAGCCCCCCATCTATATCAGATGGGTCTGACCCAACAAAAATCCAGTTTGGCTGTTTGACAGTGCGCGCGCACTTCTGTACGCGCTCAGAAAAAGTGCATCATGTCAGAACAGAACGCCAATGAAATGTTTACCCGGCAAAGCTTTAAAGCACGAGCAAATAATGAACTTTTGTGGTTGCGAATAAGTGCACAGAGTCCTGTGAGTGTAACTCTACCGCTGCATTAACATGTGTGATGTGAATGTACATCGAGTTTTACAGTATTGGGACTGAGGCGCCAGAACTGCAGCTGATAGAATATGTGCGCTGTTGCGCGATACTACCATATTTTAGTTTCCATCCTTATTTTGTTTCCACAATAATGTTAGTGAGTAAATCTACTGAAATTGCCACCATAACAGTGGAGTGTGATGTGTAAGATGTAGGGCTACCACATCTTTAAATTACTATTAGTATTATTTAAGTTAACATAATAAAATACGTAGACCTACACCAAAAAACTAGTTGAGGATAAATTTGTTAAAATTGGGCAATTCCAGCGTTATGGACGTGACATTTGCAGTCAAAACTTGAAATATAAATTCTCAGAAAATGCATTTAATACCAATATATTGAAACGTCTGTTAATATATCCATACTCCCTTAATAAAGGAGTCAAGACATTTGAAAAATATCAGTCCACACATGCGTTTTATATTTAATATGAGGGAAATACACATGTGACGTGACACAAAAAAACTTTAACTTTTAGGTGGCAAAATATTTTTTAGTAATTCTATGAATTACACTGCGCAAACCAAAAGATGTATACCCACCGGATGAAGAAGGGTCGGCCTCCACAGAACATAAAATATTCGTTTTATTTTATTTTTCGTGTTCGCATTTATGTGAAAAAAACAAAACAAACAATGTTAAGGGCGTGACATGACTTCTCCAGTTCTCCATTATGGACATGACTGCTCTGAAACCGACTTTAAAAAAATCACACAGACCTCAAACAGAAAGCACAAAGCCTGTCTTTAAAGTGAATTTCGTTTTTTATTATTTGTATCTTAATTTTAATCAATGTTTCATCAACCAATTGCCTGGATTTAATAAATAAGAAGTAAATGTAGTAGAAAATAGATAATCATGACACGGAGGCGCCGGCGAGTGAACTGGACTCTTGTCTCATAAATGAACCGAAACTCAGTGTAAGGTATGCTACTTGCCTCACAGACCTGAGAAATATATACAAAGCTTGAAATGTCTACTTTTAAACAGAACAATTCAAAACGAAAGAAAACAGACTGCTCTCTTATGTAATCCATATGAAATGTGCATTTCTCTCTGGCGCGTTCTGCGAAGATCACGACGCATCGTCAACTTCATCTTTGCAGTCGACACAGAAAACACTTGTTTATTAATAAACAATTAAAATGTCTCCTTGCTATATTTGACATATTCTTACTTTTGCTGGTTCTAATGCTTTATTGGCAGCGCCACCCACATGTTGAACGCGTCACACCGCATCAGCACCGAAAACATGATACGTGATACGAACCGAATCGTAGGTTTGGTCTATCGTTACAGCCCTAGTAAGATGAGAAAGCAAGAGTTTATGGTTGTAAAAAAAAACAATGGCTATCTGAACATCTTTGCCAAGCGCAAACCAGTACAGGAGTAGGCTAATCAATAAATTACCGGGGAGGGTCATGCATTTTTTCACAATCATTTTGGAGGGTCATAGAAAAATGTATTGCTGGCGAAGGGAGGGTCATGTCTTAAATAAAAACGAACAGTCCCTTAGGGCATGAAAAACAAGAATTGATTTTTATTTTATTTTTTTACACATTTTTTAAAGAGATCTTCAGATGTCCACTTGAGTGGACAGCATGCGGTTATGGTTTAAACTTAAGATATACTATATTAAATATAAGACAATAATCAAACAGATAAAGTATGTGAATTTAACAAACTAATCAATACAATTATATCAAATCATGTGAAAACTATAAAATATATACAAAAAATATAAATGCAAAATATTGCAAAGGCTTCATACAACTTCATACAAGTTGCACATCGCGTATCTTTGATATCAGAACATGAGGACGTGATTCCATCAGAATTTTCTACAGTCTGTCAAGCTACAACTGTGGAAACCACTCAGATGCTCCTCCTGTGCACCAGAGTATGGAGTATTTAAGTATTTACCCTTATTAGCTGATAATTCTGATTATGTTCAAGATAGACATGCACATTTCTATCATAGCCTTCCTCTGAGAAAACCTAGCGATACGCTTTTTTCAGTCTCATCTGAAATGATCAGTGTTGGGGGTAACGCATTACAAGTAACATGCATTACAAAATCAATTACTTTTTGATCTAACAAGTAAAGTAATGCATTGCAAGTGTCATACATTATGTAATCACATGACTTTTTTCAATGTCAATGAAAATTACATTCTAATAATACAAATACATTTATTTACAGTAAAAAAAGTCACTGCAGATTAAGTTTTTAAGTTTTAAATTTCAAAAACAATATTCACATTATAATTATGAATTGTAGCTGAAATATAGAAATTGATGCATGACGTCCACTACAGTGGACATGTGATTAATCAGAGTTTTCTCAATCTAAAATCAAAACTTGGAAAATTTTACTGTGATATGACTCATTAGATATTGCTTGATGCTGCAATATTTTTTTTTACCTACAAGAGTCTCCTAGGATAGAAGGAATGGGTGGATAATCCGGAGCAACTTGGCATGTCTGACTGACCCTTGGCCATCTTGGTTTGGAGGGGGAAAAAATCGAAACACAAAGGCTTGCCACTTGGTTGCAATGTATAGGATGATGCACCAGGATCCAATGAAGAGATTGATGTGCAACTTTGCCATAAAAACCCGTGCAAATTCAAGAAAGTGCTTTTTTAATAGCTGTCCACTGTAGTGACCACTATGCGTGAAAGGGTTAATAAAGATAATATGGAACTGGTAATATTATTAAATTACGCTATAATTTATTCATTCAAGTGCAGTGTGTTGTGTATTCGTGTTTTCTTTATGTAATAAATACATTATCAGCCGGCAGGTCAGGTGCATAATGCAATGCGTCGTGACTCTATTTTACAATAGTGTAAAAAGACAGGAATTTTGACTACGTGATCATAAGGTGGATTGTGGTGCGCAGCGATAATGAAGAGTGACAGTACCGGCAGGCTGGAGGCGGTAGTTCCCTATCAAGGCGGAACTTCGACATTACGGATGTCATATATGGGAACTTCCTCCCTTCTTTCACTTCTGCTGATCTTATGGGCTAACGTGGCTGAAACAGCTGGCCAATTGACGCAAAATATGCAAATACTGACAAGCCCACCTGGCAGTATAAATTGCATGAACGCGCCAATTGCCTCAGAATCTCTCTCTTCACGCTCAAATCAAGTGTGTTGCTATACTGAGTATCGACTAAGAAATCAACCTTGCCGTCGTTGAAGGTGCACCGAAGATACGTTACTGTCTTCAGCATCCGATGGCGACCATCTGCAATTTGTGCTCGGGCCCCGTCCATTTTCTTATTCCCAGCGAAATAACAATACAACCTGTCTTTAAGAACGTCTTGATCGACTGGGATACGACAACTCTCCTGGCCTGCCTCCCTCTCCTTCTGTTCATGGCGTTTCTGGTTCCCTGATTTATATTTTCTTTTCCCCGACATGTTTCAGTCAGTCAGTCTCCTCTCCCACCAACTTCATCGTTAACTTCAGGCACTGCCGCCTCAACTCTGATTGGTTCTGTTCACGAGCTTGGGTGGGACTTACAATTTTATTGGGTCCTTCTGATGTTTGTCACTGGCTGAATAATTAATAAATACTTTAGATCGGACTAAACCATTTATAGGGAGGTAAGAGAATATTTGGAAAAAATATTTAACCAAATTGCAAATTTGTTTTTGTCCAAATTGTTTTTGTGGTTTTCATTTAAATCTCAAGCATACAACTAATATAAATATTAGAATTATTCATACAACAGGGGCCTATATAGTATAACTGGGTTAGGGTCCCTGTTGATCATATTAGTGGATGTAAAACATGTAAAACTGAACTGATGCAGAATCTCCTGATCCCGCAGAACGCCTGAGAAGATCGTACATGGATATCCTGTGTTCCCGTCTGACTGTCACACACACCTGTGAGTTAGTGTGTGAGTGTGAGTTAGTGTGTGAGTGTGAGTGTGTGTGTGTGGTGACTCTCTTCCCTCTCTCCCACAGGTTCCCGGCGGCTCCGGAGTGAAGAGCGTCACGCGTGTAACGAGTCCAAACATCTGATGGACACGCTTCTGCTCGCCGAACAGGTGACACACACATACACACAACACGCTACACACAACACGCTACACACAACACGCTACACACTACACACAACACACTACACACAACACACTACACGCTACACACAACACACAAAACGCACAGGTTCCCGGCGGCTCCGGAGTGAAGAGCGTCACGCGTGTAACGAGTCCAAACATCTGATGGACACACTTCTGCTCGCCGAACAGGTGACACACACACATACACACTACACACAACACGCTACACACAACACGCTACACGCTACACACTACACACAACATGCTACACACAACACGCTACACACAACACACAACATGCTACACACAACACGCTACACGCAACACGCTACACGCAACACGCTACACATGACACGCTACACACAACACGCTACATGCTACACACTACACGTTTTTACTTTAATACAGACGTGTGTTTTTTTTGTTTTTTTATAAAAATAACATTGCCTAACCCAAAGAGATCGCACTGTCCGAGAGTTTGGGAATATTTACACATAACGTATACACATAAAACATGAGATCAGAGTTTTAAAATCAAACATTTTGAAAGAGAACAATACATCAAGGTTGTTTAAACCAATGAGCATCAGCCTGTGTCGTCAGCCAGTCGTTTCCCATCATGCTTTTGCTCAGCGCAGACGGTGGAGAGGAGCTGCACGACTGCAGAATCCGACACGGCCGGCTCGCGCTCGCAACACACGTCAGCATGACATCAGAGCCAGGAGGACCGCACTCGGACACGTGATCACCGGTGATCGGTTCTGCGCAGATTCTGCTCATCTCAAACAAGCCTGATGATCTAAGAGTCTCAGTTTGATGACGTCTAAGAGTCTCAGTTTGATGATGTTTAAGAGTCTCAGTTTGATGACGTCTAAGAGTCTCAGTTTGATGATGTTTAAGAGTCTCAGTTTGATGATGTCTAAGAGTCTCAGTTTGATGATGTTTAAGAGTCTCAGTTTGATGACGTCTAAGAGTCTCAGTTTGATGACGTCTAAGAGTCTCAGTTTGATGACGTCTAAGAGTCTCAGTTTGATGATGTCTAAGAGTCTCAGTTTGATGACGTCTAAGAGTCTCAGTTTGATGACGTCTAAGAGTCTCAGTTTGATGACGTCTAAGAGTCTCAGTTTGATGACGTCTAAGAGTCTCAGTTTGATGACGTCTAAGAGTCTCAGTTTGATGATGTCTAAGAGTCTCAGTTTGATGATGTCTAAGAGTCTCAGTTTGATGACGTCTAAGAGTCTCAGTTTGATGATGTTTAAGAGTCTCAGTTTGATGACGTCTAAGAGTCTCAGTTTGATGACGTCTAAGAGTCTCAGTTTGATGATGTCTAAGAGTCTCAGTTTGATGATGTTTAAGAGTCTCAGTTTGATGACGTCTAAGAGTCTCAGTTTGATGATGTCTAAGAGTCTCAGTTTGATGACGTCTAAGAGTCTCAGTTTGATGACGTCTAAGAGTCTCAGTTTGATGATGTTTAAGAGTCTCAGTTTGATGTTTAAGAGTCTCAGTTTGATGATGTCTAAGAGTCTCAGTTTGATGTTTAAGAGTCTCAGTTTGATGACGTCTAAGAGTCTCAGTTTGATGACGTCCTTGAGTCTCAGTTTGATGACGTCTAAGAGTCTCAGTTTGATGACGTCTAAGAGTCTCAGTTTGATGATGTTTAAGAGTCTCAGTTTGATGACGTCTAAGAGTCTCAGTTTGATGATGTTTAAGAGTCTCAGTTTGATGACGTCTAAGAGTCTCAGTTTGATGATGTCTAAGAGTCTCAGTTTGATGACGTCTAAGAGTCTCAGTTTGATGACGTCTAAGAGTCTCAGTTTGATGATGTTTAAGAGTCTCAGTTTGATGACGTCTAAGAGTCTCAGTTTGATGACGTCTAAGAGTCTCAGTTTGATGACGTCTAAGAGTCTCAGTTTGATGATGTCTAAGAGTCTCAGTTTGATGACGTCTAAGAGTCTCAGTTTGATGACGTCTAAGAGTCTCAGTTTGATGATGTCTAAGAGTCTCAGTTTGATGACGTCTAAGAGTCTCAGTTTGATGACGTCTAAGAGTCTCAGTTTGATGACGTCTAAGAGTCTCAGTTTGATGACGTCTAAGAGTCTCAGTTTGATGACGTCTAAGAGTCTCAGTTTGATGACGTCTAAGAGTCTCAGTTTGATGACGTCTAAGAGTCTCAGTTTGATGACGTCTAAGAGTCTCAGTTTGATGATGTCTAAGAGTCTCAGTTTGATGACGTCTAAGAGTCTCAGTTTGATGACGTCTAAGAGTCTCAGTTTGATGACGTCTAAGAGTCTCAGTTTGATGATGTCTAAGAGTCTCAGTTTGATGACGTCTAAGAGTCTCAGTTTGATGACGTCTAAGAGTCTCAGTTTGATGACGTCTAAGAGTCTCAGTTTGATGATGTCTAAGAGTCTCAGTTTGATGACGTCTAAGAGTCTCAGTTTGATGACGTCTAAGAGTCTCAGTTTGATGACGTCTAAGAGTCTCAGTTTGATGATGTCTAAGAGTCTCAGTTTGATGACGTCTAAGAGTCTCAGTTTGATGACGTCTAAGAGTCTCAGTTTGATGATGTTTAAGAGTCTCAGTTTGATGTTTAAGAGTCTCAGTTTGATGACGTCTAAGAGTCTCAGTTTGATGATGTTTAAGAGTCTCAGTTTGATGACGTCTAAGAGTCTCAGTTTGATGACGTCTAAGAGTCTCAGTTTGATGACGTCTAAGAGTCTCAGTTTGATGACGTCCTTGAGTCTCAGTTTGATGACGTCTAAGAGTCTCAGTTTGATGACGTCTAAGAGTCTCAGTTTGATGATGTTTAAGAGTCTCAGTTTGATGACGTCTAAGAGTCTCAGTTTGATGATGTTTAAGAGTCTCAGTTTGATGACGTCTAAGAGTCTCAGTTTGATGATGTCTAAGAGTCTCAGTTTGATGACGTCTAAGAGTCTCAGTTTGATGACGTCTAAGAGTCTCAGTTTGATGATGTTTAAGAGTCTCAGTTTGATGTTTAAGAGTCTCAGTTTGATGACGTCTAAGAGTCTCAGTTTGATGTTTAAGAGTCTCAGTTTGATGACGTCTAAGAGTCTCAGTTTGATGACGTCCTTGAGTCTCAGTTTGATGATGTTTAAGAGTCTCAGTTTGATGACGTCTAAGAGTCTCAGTTTGATGACGTCTAAGAGTCTCAGTTTGATGATGTCTAAGAGTCTCAGTTTGATGACGTCTAAGAGTCTCAGTTTGATGACGTCTAAGAGTCTCAGTTTGATGACGTCTAAGAGTCTCAGTTTGATGTCTAAGAGTCTCAGTTTGATGACGTCTAAGAGTCTCAGTTTGATGATGTTTAAGAGTCTCAGTTTGATGTTTAAGAGTCTCAGTTTGATGATGTCTAAGAGTCTCAGTTTGATGATGTCTAAGAGTCTCAGTTTGATGACGTCTAAGAGTCTCAGTTTGATGACGTCTAAGAGTCTCAGTTTGATGACGTCTAAGAGTCTCAGTTTGATGACGTCCTTGAGTCTCAGTTTGATGATGTTTAAGAGTCTCAGTTTGATGACGTCTAAGAGTCTCAGTTTGATGACGTCTAAGAGTCTCAGTTTGATGATGTCTAAGAGTCTCAGTTTGATGACGTCTAAGAGTCTCAGTTTGATGACGTCTAAGAGTCTCAGTTTGATGATGTTTAAGAGTCTCAGTTTGATGTCTAAGAGTCTCAGTTTGATGACGTCTAAGAGTCTCAGTTTGATGACGTCTAAGAGTCTCAGTTTGATGACGTCTAAGAGTCTCAGTTTGATGATGTCTAAGAGTCTCAGTTTGATGATGTTTAAGAGTCTCAGTTTGATGTTTAAGAGTCTCAGTTTGATGACGTCTAAGAGTCTCAGTTTGATGACGTCTAAGAGTCTCAGTTTGATGATGTCTAAGAGTCTCAGTTTGATGTTTAAGAGTCTCAGTTTGATGATGTCTAAGAGTCTCAGTTTGATGATGTCTAAGAGTCTCAGTTTGATGACGTCTAAGAGTCTCAGTTTGATGACGTCTAAGAGTCTCAGTTTGATGACGTCTAAGAGTCTCAGTTTGATGACGTCCTTGAGTCTCAGTTTGATGATGTTTAAGAGTCTCAGTTTGATGACGTCTAAGAGTCTCAGTTTGATGACGTCTAAGAGTCTCAGTTTGATGATGTCTAAGAGTCTCAGTTTGATGACGTCTAAGAGTCTCAGTTTGATGACGTCTAAGAGTCTCAGTTTGATGATGTTTAAGAGTCTCAGTTTGATGTCTAAGAGTCTCAGTTTGATGACGTCTAAGAGTCTCAGTTTGATGATGTTTAAGAGTCTCAGTTTGATGATGTCTAAGAGTCTCAGTTTGATGACGTCTAAGAGTCTCAGTTTGATGTTTAAGAGTCTCAGTTTGATGATGTCTAAGAGTCTCAGTTTGATGATGTCTAAGAGTCTCAGTTTGATGACGTCTAAGAGTCTCAGTTTGATGACGTCTAAGAGTCTCAGTTTGATGACGTCTAAGAGTCTCAGTTTGATGACGTCCTTGAGTCTCAGTTTGATGACGTCTAAGAGTCTCAGTTTGATGACGTCTAAGAGTCTCAGTTTGATGACGTCTAAGAGTCTCAGTTTGATGACGTCTAAGAGTCTCAGTTTGATGACGTCTAAGAGTCTCAGTTTGATGACGTCTAAGAGTCTCAGTTTGATGACGTCTAAGAGTCTCAGTTTGATGACGTCTAAGAGTCTCAGTTTGATGATGTTTAAGAGTCTCAGTTTGATGAAGTCTAAGAGTCTCAGTTTGATGACGTCTAAGAGTCTCAGTTTGATGACGTCTAAGAGTCTCAGTTTGATGACGTCTAAGAGTCTCAGTTTGATGATGTTTAAGAGTCTCAGTTTGATGATGTCTAAGAGTCTCAGTTTGATGACGTCTAAGAGTCTCAGTTTGATGACGTCTAAGAGTCTCAGTTTGATGACGTCTAAGAGTCTCAGTTTGATGACGTCTAAGAGTCTCAGTTTGATGATGTTTAAGAGTCTCAGTTTGATGACGTCTAAGAGTCTCAGTTTGATGATGTTTAAGAGTCTCAGTTTGATGACGTCTAAGAGTCTCAGTTTGATGATGTTTAAGAGTCTCAGTTTGATGACGTCTAAGAGTCTCAGTTTGATGATGTTTAAGAGTCTCAGTTTGATGACGTCTAAGAGTCTCAGTTTGATGATGTCTAAGAGTCTCAGTTTGATGACGTCTAAGAGTCTCAGTTTGATGACGTCTAAGAGTCTCAGTTTGATGACGTCTAAGAGTCTCAGTTTGATGACGTCTAAGAGTCTCAGTTTGATGACGTCTAAGAGTCTCAGTTTGATGACGTCTAAGAGTCTCAGTTTGATGATGTTTAAGAGTCTCAGTTTGATGACGTCTAACAGTCTCAGTTTGATGACGTCTAAGAGTCTCAGTTTGATGACGTCTAAGAGTCTCAGTTTGATGACGTCTAAGAGTCTCAGTTTGATGACGTCTAAGAGTCTCAGTTTGATGACGTCTAAGAGTCTCAGTTTGATGACGTCTAAGAGTCTCAGTTTGATGACGTCTAAGAGTCTCAGTTTGATGATGTTTAAGAGTCTCAGTTTGATGATGTTTAAGAGTCTCAGTTTGATGACGTCTAAGAGTCTCAGTTTGATGATGTTTAAGAGTCTCAGTTTGATGATGTCTAAGAGTCTCAGTTTGATGATGTTTAAGAGTCTCAGTTTGATGATGTTTAAGAGTCTCAGTTTGATGACGTTTAAGAGTCTCAGTTTGATGATGTTTAAGAGTCTCAGTTTGATGACGTCTAAGAGTCTCAGTTTGATGATGTTTAAGAGTCTCAGTTTGATGACGTCTAAGAGTCTCAGTTTGATGACGTCTAAGAGTCTCAGTTTGATGATGTCTAAGAGTCTCAGTTTGATGATGTTTAAGAGTCTCAGTTTGATGATGTCTAAGAGTCTCAGTTTGATGACGTCTAAGAGTCTCAGTTTGATGTTTAAGAGTCTCAGTTTGATGATGTCTAAGAGTCTCAGTTTGATGATGTCTAAGAGTCTCAGTTTGATGATGTCTAAGAGTCTCAGTTTGATGACGTCTAAGAGTCTCAGTTTGATGACGTCTAAGAGTCTCAGTTTGATGACGTCTAAGAGTCTCAGTTTGATGTCTAAGAGTCTCAGTTTGATGATGTCTAAGAGTCTCAGTTTGATGATGTCTAAGAGTCTCAGTTTGATGACGTCTAAGAGTCTCAGTTTGATGATGTTTAAGAGTCTCAGTTTGATGATGTCTAAGAGTCTCAGTTTGATGATGTTTAAGAGTCTCAGTTTGATGACGTCTAAGAGTCTCAGTTTGATGACGTCTAAGAGTCTCAGTTTGATGACGTCTAAGAGTCTCAGTTTGATGACGTCTAAGAGTCTCAGTTTGATGATGTCTAAGAGTCTCAGTTTGATGACGTCTGAGAGTCTCAGTTTGATGATGTCTAAGAGTCTCAGTTTGATGATGTCTAAGAGTCTCAGTTTGATGATGTCTAAGAGTCTCAGTTTGATGATGTTTAAGAGTCTCAGTTTGATGATGTCTAAGAGTCTCAGTTTGATGACGTCTAAGAGTCTCAGTTTGATGACGTCTAAGAGTCTCAGTTTGATGACGTCTAAGAGTCTCAGTTTGATGACGTCTAAGAGTCTCAGTTTGATGACGTCTAAGAGTCTCAGTTTGATGACGTCTGAGAGTCTCAGTTTGATGATGTCTAAGAGTCTCAGTTTGATGACGTTTAAGAGTCTCAGTTTGATGACGTCTAAGAGTCTCAGTTTGATGACGTCTAAGAGTCTCAGTTTGATGACGTCTAAGAGTCTCAGTTTGATGACGTCTAAGAGTCTCAGTTTGATGACGTTTAAGAGTCTCAGTTTGATGACGTCTAAGAGTCTCAGTTTGATGATGTCTAAGAGTCTCAGTTTGATGACGTTTAAGAGTCTCAGTTTGATGACGTCTGAGAGTCTCAGTTTGATGATGTCTAAGAGTCTCAGTTTGATGATGTCTAAGAGTCTCAGTTTGATGATGTTTAAGAGTCTCAGTTTGATGACGTCTAAGAGTCTCAGTTTGATGACGTCTAAGAGTCTCAGTTTGATGACGTCTAAGAGTCTCAGTTTGATGACGTCTAAGAGTCTCAGTTTGATGACGTCTAAGAGTCTCAGTTTGATGACGTCTAAGAGTCTCAGTTTGATGACGTCTAAGAGTCTCAGTTTGATGACGTCTAAGAGTCTCAGTTTGATGACGTCTAAGAGTCTCAGTTTGATGACGTTTAAGAGTCTCAGTTTGATGACGTCTGAGAGTCTCAGTTTGATGATGTCTAAGAGTCTCAGTTTGATGATGTTTAAGAGTCTCAGTTTGATGACGTCTAAGAGTCTCAGTTTGATGACGTCTAAGAGTCTCAGTTTGATGACGTCTAAGAGTCTCAGTTTGATGACGTCTAAGAGTCTCAGTTTGATGATGTTTAAGAGTCTCAGTTTGATGATGTCTAAGAGTCTCAGTTTGATGATGTCTAAGAGTCTCAGTTTGATGACGTCTAAGAGTCTCAGTTTGATGACGTCTAAGAGTCTCAGTTTGATGACGTCTAAGAGTCTCAGTTTGATGACGTTTAAGAGTCTCAGTTTGATGATGTTTAAGAGTCTCAGTTTGATGATGTCTAAGAGTCTCAGTTTGATGATGTCTAAGAGTCTCAGTTTGATGATGTCTAAGAGTCTCAGTTTGATGATGTTTAAGAGTCTCAGTTTGATGATGTCTAAGAGTCTCAGTTTGATGATGTTTAAGAGTCTCAGTTTGATGATGTCTAAGAGTCTCAGTTTGATGATGTCTAAGAGTCTCAGTTTGATGATGTCTAAGAGTCTCAGTTTGATGATGTCTAAGAGTCTCAGTTTGATGATGTCTAAGAGTCTCAGTTTGATGATGTCTAAGAGTCTCAGTTTGATGATGTTTAAGAGTCTCAGTTTGATGATGTCTAAGAGTCTCAGTTTGATGATGTCTAAGAGTCTCAGTTTGATGATGTCTAAGAGTCTCAGTTTGATGATCTCTAAGAGTCTCAGTTTGATGATGTCTAAGAGTCTCAGTTTGATGATGTCTAAGAGTCTCAGTTTGATGATGTTTAAGAGTCTCAGTTTGATGATGTCTAAGAGTCTCAGTTTGATGATGTCTAAGAGTCTCAGTTTGATGACGTCTAAGAGTCTCAGTTTGATGATGTCTAAGAGTCTCAGTTTGATGATGTCTAAGAGTCTCAGTTTGATGATGTCTAAGAGTCTCAGTTTGATGATGTTTAAGAGTCTCAGTTTGATGATGTTTAAGAGTCTCAGTTTGATGATGTTTAAGAGTCTCAGTTTGATGATGTCTAAGAGTCTCAGTTTGATGACGTCTAAGAGTCTCAGTTTGATGATGTTTAAGAGTCTCAGTTTGATGATGTTTAAGAGTCTCAGTTTGATGATGTTTAAGAGTCTCAGTTTGATGATGTTTAACCCTCTGGAGTCTGAGCTGTTTTCTGGGCCCTGGAGGTGTTCTGACATGCTCTGACATTTGTGCTTTTTTCAGTTATTTATAAACATATTAATGGCAAAGGTGTAAATTCACTCTATATAGCACAAACAGGGCTACCAAAATATCTGATCAACATGCATGTATATGTTTGAATTTTTAAGAGAATAATGTTTATGCGTGGTTATTGGAAAAAATAAAAATGAAAGTTGCAGAAATAAGACCTCAAAACACAAACTAAATATGTGTAAATAAGACTTTTGACTAATGAATTGTGTAGCTTTGAGTTCTGGCTTCAAAATGGCGTGAAAATCATCCTGCCTTATCGTTCTCATAAAACAGTACATTGATTTGAACTTTCTAAAACAGTTTTTTTGTCAGAAGAGGTTTATGCATGGGAGGGGTGGCCCATCAATATTAATGGGCCAATGGCCATCAATATTAATGAGATTCAGACCAGGGGTGTGACATACACTCTTTCAGTGGCTAATGGGCCATCAAGTGCCTGAACAAAGAAGAGGAGATTCAAAGGTTTTGTTTTTCAATCTGTTTTATTGTAATTCCTCTATGTGGAGGAACTGAATGTTCTAAATTTGCTCTAAGCAAAATAAATGTGAGCAAAATTTATTAATCAGTCTGCTATAAAAAAAACAACTGTGAGCGAAAAACAAAAGTAAAGGCAGGTATCTCACAGTAAATTCCTGTGCCCCGTTTATGCGGGCTACAAGTAATTCAAATGTGAGCAAAATAAAGAATCCTGAAAAAACTATCACAGGTTATAAAAAAAATATATTAAGCAGCACAACAGTTTCCAACATTGATTTAAAAAAATAGTCATCATATCAGAATGATTTCTGAAGGCTGATGGTTAGTGGAAGGTGGTCAGTAGAGCACACACATCTGAACACAGTCACACATCTTTATGCCACTCCTGAAAACAGTTCCTGTTTAACTGAAGACATAAGTGAACATTGCATGCCTTGCATTTCCATGGTGTTAACTGCTTTTTACCACACACTGCTTTGCAATGAACACATGAGCGGCGACCAACTGTGGCAACATCCCTGTCATCTGATGCCAGCTCAGCTCCTGGAACTGGCACATGGTCACTATTGGTCCGTTTTGGTGCCGTTTTCAGTGACACACCACAGAGCTCTGTTATAAGCTGCTCCATAAACTCTTTATGGGACAAGTTACCATGTAGCTCTTTGTGCACAATGAAAGAGTTGGTGGAAGCAATGTCCAAGAAGTGTAGAAAGATCTTTCTGTACCACTTCATGGTTATGTGCTGTGTTGTGTAGTACTGTATCAGCTGATCAGACAGGTCAACACCCCCCATGTGTTTGTTGTAGGCAGTCACAGGTGCAGGACATGGAAATGTCTTTGTCCTCCATGTATCTTGTGTTTTCACC
This sequence comes from Vimba vimba, assembly GCA_022828995.1. Taxonomy (NCBI): domain Eukaryota; kingdom Metazoa; phylum Chordata; class Actinopteri; order Cypriniformes; family Leuciscidae; genus Vimba; species Vimba vimba. The sequence continues at coordinate 386,762 of CM040838.1, read as the reverse complement.
CTCCTCTGTGCAGTGTCTCCTGAATAAGCAGGATGGATAGTAGAACAGACAGATACCTCTCGTGTGTCCATCCACTTTACAAATACAAGAGGTCCATCCCGAATCCACCTGATGGATCCCCTGGCAGATTTTTTAGAGAGTGAATTAGCTGCATTCCGAGGGCAGTCCTTCCTGTTGTCCCTGTAAGTCCCACATGCACCAAACTTCATTGCAAACAGGTCTTTGAGGAGCTTTGGACTTGTATAAAAATTGTCCATGTACACATGGTACCCAGAACCCAAAAATGTCTGGTCTAAAAGAGATGTTACAGCATCATATGACAGTCCATGGCCTGTGGGGAAATTGTTCTTTCCGGTGTACACAGAAAAGTCCACAGTGTATCCATTCAATGAGTCTGCAAGAACAAACAACTTGAAACCCCATCTGGTTGGCTTAGCTTTCATGTACTGTGTCATGCCTGTGTGTGCTTTGCATGCCACCATTCTTTCATCCACAGCTAAGTTTCTTCTAGGATGATAGATGGCTTTACAAGCCTGACGAATAGTGTCCATGAGAGGTTTGACCCTGAAGAGACGGTCATGTTCACGTGTGCCCCTCTTTCTGTCATTATCCATATCTGCATCTGGGTGACTCATGTGCACATTCCATGAAATGGTGCGGTATCTGTCCCGGGACATAACTGTAGCTGGAAAGGGTACAGAGAAAACACTGCTTTGCCGCCAGTAGTCGCTGATGGAGCTCACCTTCACCTTCACCATGGCCATGTAGAACAGCAACCCAATGTAACGGTACATCTCACTGATGCTGATATCTGTCCATTTATATTTGCAGCCCTTTGCAGTTGCCTTGGCAGCTTGAGCATTTGTGTTGTGGCACAGAGTTGACACAGCACTTTCTGAAAAAAATTGTTTGAATAGACTCATAGGCGAATGTGAGTCAACAGAACTCGGTTGCGGTCCAGTTTCTCGTGCAGGACGGAATCGCACAGTCTGTGGAACCATGTCAACATCAGTCTCTGTTTTCCATGCCAGAGTGGACTGCCTGTTGCTTGTCTGCTGGTTAGCCTTGGCTCTCTTTGGGACAGGTGCTTGGACATGTTCATTGTCACATCTGTAAAAAACAAAACAAAACACACTGTGAGTATACTGATAACACAATCAAAGACACTGTATTATTATCATTATCGATCACTAATGGCCATGGGTAAAAAAAGACAACAGTTTTTGTAATATCACACAAGAATATGTACTTTTATATTATGATGATGTAAACAATTATATTTCCTCTGTAAATATTACGTCTGTGGACTTACTCGGGAAGATTCTCCATCACACTGAGAACTGAACTGCGTGCCCCTCTATGGGGTGCTGGAGAAGGAGAGCAAGCTGCAGCCATATTCCTAAAAAACAACAACAACAACAACAAAAACTGTTAGCATACATTATCCAAAGCAAACTGATGGGCAATTAATTGTTATGGACGCACAATCTATACATGTATATATCTGTTGATGGTCCATAGGACAGAGAAATATCACTGTGTCACCGCGAGTATCTGTTGATGAGCCATTTAGACCGCACGCATTTAGTGATGCTCGCAATGAACGGATCGTTCGCGAACGACACATCACTACATTTCAAACATTTACACCTGTATTCACAAACATGAAACATCTGTGCATAAGGCAGTACTGAAGCATGATAAGCAGTGTCATAGTCTAACCAAAACTATATATATATATATATATATATATATATATATATATATATATATTATACTAAATCACATATATCATATATATATTTAGACTAAATCACATTACACTTAAGCAGATATTCACAAATAAGGTACATAATACATACGGCAGTAACGTTATTTCTGCATGATAATCAGTGTTATAAGCTAATCAAAACTGAGTGAAATATATTTAATATACAAATATGTTTAGAGAGTAATAGCCTATCACATTGAAAAAGTTTACACTTGAGCATATACACGAATGTTAAGGGATATTGTTATGCAATCTTTCATGTAAGATGCCAAAAGCTAGCCAACACTAAGCAGATATAGTCTGATATATCTATAAAATAATTATATAACAGTAAAACTTACTCTGAAATTGTGTCCTCGGCGGGATCAATTCGCTCTTCAAAATGCTGCCGTTCGTCGTCCGAGTCTTCATCTTCCTCGGAGGAAAAGGTGCATTCTTCCTCGCTGTCCTGAATCATCTGAAGGGCGTCTTTACCGGAGAAACGAGCCATACTCAAAACGCGATGAACTATCAGTAAGTCTCATGAAGAAACTGTGTTTTTATGGCATTGATCGGGGGGCGTATGCGATGCATACTAGATCACCTAAACTATTTACATGTGAATCGCGCCGAGGGCGGGGCGGCCGCAGCTGATTATAAAGCTAATGAGGGGAGAAGGAAAAACGGTACCTCTCCTTGCTTTCAGACAGATTACATGAGTTGAAAACATTTGTTTTTTATATAAATTACTTCATTTAAAAGAAGAGGTTTCAAGCTTCATAAAGACATAACTCACGTGTCTGTGTGAGAAGTGTTCGCTGAGTTATGATTCATTTTCGGACGCGTTTCAGAATGGACTACACGGGCAGAGTGAAGGCAGAACTCGCTTCGTGTTTATTTTTCTTTATTTGGCGAAAAGCACAACACTTTGTTTTTATTGTGAGTATACACAAAAATAATACACATTTAACAGAATCGATTGATGTATGAAACTTGCTTGTAATATCAAAGTCCACAGAGCAAAATTAATTTCTTTTGAACTGAACTGAAAAAAAGTGAGCTGGTATCGCCGGCGATACCGTCGACCTGAGGGGGTTAAGAGTCTCAGTTTGATGACGTCTAAGAGTCTCAGTTTGATGATGTTTAAGACTCTCAGTTTGATGACGTCTAAGAGTCTCAGTTTGATGATGTCTAAGAGTCTCAGTTTGATGATGTCTAAGAGTCTCAGTTTGATGATGTTTAAGAGTCTCAGTTTGATGACGTCTAAGAGTCTCAGTTTGATGATGTTTAAGAGTCTCCGTTTGATGACGTCTAAGAGTCTCAGTTTGATGATGTCTAAGAGTCTCAGTTTGATGATGTCTAAGAGTCTCAGTTTGATGATGTCTAAGAGTCTCCTCATGCTCTCAGTCTGTTCAGATGGCGTCGGGCTCGCTGACCTCTGACCTCTCGCTGTTACTGCACGACCTGCACCAGAAGAAGACCAGCGTCTACAGATCCATCCCTTATTCCCGCCTCGGATCCAACCGGGACGCCCACTGCTACAGGAAAGCTCGACCACACCTCATGGCATTCTGGGTAATAAAGCTCAGTTCATCCGTCATCTGAGTCACATGATCACACTGAAGATTCTCACTGGCTACGTTTACATCAGTTCATGCATTTCCTGGGAATCAAACCTGTGATTTGGTGTCGCTGTATTTAATCTTTATCTGAGAGTCAGAATCAGTGTGTTACGGTTCCTGTGTTCCTCTGTTCTCAGCGCGCGTGTGAGGAAGGAGGTCGTGTGTTCGAGCGCAGCGGCGAGTGGCAGAAGCTCCTGGAGTTCGTTCAGGCCGCGAGTCGTTTATCCGGCGAGCTTCCGCTGTGGGAGACGAGCGAACACAACTCGCTACGAGAGCGATGCTACAACACGCTAGCAGCCTTTTGTACGACAGCGCTGAAGAAACACACACCCAACGCTAGCAGAGCCAGAGGACTACTGCGCAGGTCACACACACACACACACACACACACACACACACACACACACACACACACACACACACATACATACCACTCACACACACTCACATATATACACACACACACACACACACACACATATACTCAGTCACACACTTTCTCTCACACACACACACACACACACGCTCTGATCGCTCTTGTGTTTGTGTTGTAGGTTTAGAGCGGCTCCGGCGTCGAGGTATGGGATTGGCTCGTGTTTAGAGGAGCTCGAGAAGATCCTGCAGGAACATCAGAAAATCACACTGTCACACACACAGATCCACCCGAGCATCTGAACGCTGGTCATGTGACCCGAGCATCTGAACGCTGGTCATGTGACCCTAGCATCTGAACGCTGGTCATGTGACCCGAGCATCTGAACGCTGGTCATGTGACCCGAGCATCTGAACGCTGGTCACGTGACCCGAGCATCTGAACGCTGGTCATGTGACCCGAGCATCTGAACGCTGGTCATGTGACCCGAGCATCTGAACGCTGGTCATGTGACCCGAGCATCTGAACGCTGGTCACGTGACCCGAGCATCTGAACGCTGGTCATGTGACCCGTCCATCAGGCCACGCCCCCCTCATAGGACCCACAATGCCTTGCAATGGCCAGAGTGTGACAGAATGATGACTTGAACTCTGTGTTTGTGCTGAATTCTGCAGTTGTAAATATGTGTGTGTTTGTCTCGTCTCTCAGCGCTGCACTTTTAAATGTCCTGATCGTAATAAAGTCCATTTGTTCTCTATTAAAGCGGTCCTATAACGCCCCTTTTTACAAGATGTAAAATAAGTCTCTGATGTCCCCAGAGTGTGTGTGTGAAGTTTCAGCTCAAAATACCCCACAGATATTTTTATATAACATTAACATTTTTTATATAAACTTTTTGAGGGTGAGCAAAAACACGCCCATTTTTGTGTGTGTCCCTTTAAATGCAAATGAGCCGCTGCTCCCGGCACGGGGCGGAGCTTCAAAAGCTTCAACAGGACATTTCTGAACGGTTAGTTGATGAATTTATGCAGCTGATGTGGAGTTAACGATCTTCTAGTCATTGATTAGCATATTCTGTCATGATAATCTATAAATCGCTCGTGGGAACTGATGCTACAGAGTGACATGCTAGTGCATTAGTGTTGCGAACTGTATTGCATGTGAAAGGACGGATGCGACAGCTTGAACTTGAACTCACAAATGTGCTCGACTACAACAACTCTTCCGCTTCTCGACATGGACTGTGTGTTCAGGGGGCGGGGTTTATGTAAATTTTAGGGATAGTGATGTCACTAACCCGGGAGGAATGTTGTGTAGTTCCTACCAGCCGTTTGTTATTCAGTTTCTCTGATTGTGTTTGTGCTGTTGATGATCTCACACACACACACACACACACACACACACACACACACACACACACACACACACACACACACACACTAACCCTGACCCCTAAACCTATTCATCACACAACTTTCTGCATTTTTAGATTTTCAAAAAAACTCATTCTGTATGATTTATAAGCGTTTCCTCAGTTTAGTTCCCAGTGACACGAGTCCCCATGAGTGTGTGTGTGCGCGGATAAACCTGAACGGATTCAGGTCTCCACCGGGATAGAAAAACACGTACACACTCACACACACCACTCTCACACTAACACACACACACACACACATACACACACACTCACTGCTGTTCTGAGATCAATCACACACACACACACACACACACACACACACACACACACACACACACACACACACACACACACTCACTGCTGTTCTGAGATCACACACACACACACACACACACACACACACACACACACACACTCACTGCTGTTCTGAGATCACACACACAGACTCACTGCAGTTCTGAGATCACACACACACACACACACACACACACACACACACACACACACACTCACTGCAGTTCTGAGATCACACACACACACACACACACTCACTGCAGTTCTGAGATCACACACACACACACACACACACACACACACACTCACTGCAGTTCTGAGATCACACACACACACACACACACACTCATAACAGCGTGAGAGGATCCTGCAGTTCTGAGATCACACACACACACACACACACACACACACACACACACACACACACACACACACACTCACTGCAGTTCTGAGATCACACACACACACACACACACACACACACACTCACTGCAGTTCTGAGATCACACACACACACACACACACTCACTGCAGTTCTGAGATCACACACACACACACACACACACACACACACTCACTGCAGTTCTGAGATCAGTCACAGGGTGGCAGTCATCAGCTGATCATCTTGCTGTGTTATAGGAAATATCACAGAAGCACTTTATTTTACAGTCCTGTTCCTCATGTACACACTGGGTGTTTCTCAATATGCGTTCTTCAGCGATCTTGCGTCCTTGTGTTCTCGTTTTACGTCATCTTTAACCGTCGAAGTTCAGACCCAATTCTCAAGAACGCAAGTACAGAGGACGCATGAAAGAACCCGGATGTGTTCTTGATACCGAGGATGCATCGAATGCAGACTTGAGCTAGTACTCGCCTGGTGTCCCAGAAGTCATTGCGGCCGGTTCCGAGTTTGTTCTTCCAAGGAAGCTTGGCAAGACCGGTCTCCATGAGAACACAAGTCCGTTCTCTGCGTTCTTGGAATTGAGAAACAGCCACTGTGTACTTATTATAGTTATTACAATAACTGGGTAATAACTGAACCTCCTCCTGACCTTCACCACGAGGCTCCTGATATCACCAGTCCGTCACTGTAACTACACACACACACACACACACACACTGTAATACAGTGCAAACAATATTTCTATAAATCAGAGTTATTTTAGTATCACTAAATACTATTATACATTTATTAAAATAATTAGCATTTTCTGTTTTCAGTTTTAGTTCTTTATAATGGAATCTCTAAATGAAATGTTTTGTATGGTTTTAGTTTTAGTAAAATATGAACTTACTTTAAAGCTGACACATTACGCCCCTTTTCACCAGATAAATACAAATAGCTTGTCAAATTTGCCCCTTTTTGGGAGTGAGCAAAAACCATAGACTGCAAAAAAATATGGACGTAGTGTGTGTGACGTCACCTGAAGAGTTGTTAGGTGTGTAATAGCCAAACCAGTACTGCGCCCCTTTCTTCCTTTAATTTATTTGATACTGAAATTGGGAAATTTTGTTTTGCCCCCGGAGTCGTAAATGTAAATAAAACCATTCGTTCATTGTTTCACAAAAGGCCAAACTGTGTTGTTTACTGGAATAGACTGGTTGGAGGTTCGTTATGGAAGGCCATCTGGACTTTACCAAACAAATATTTATTGGTAAATAAAATAAAGGAAATAAGTTTCAAAATCGTACACAGATACTACCCAGTAAATAATTTTCTTGTTAAATTTAAAAAAGATATTGATCTGAACTGTTCTTTTTGCAATACTTTGCCTGAAACTTTGTTTCATCTGTTTTGGCATTGCGCTCATGTTAAAATTTTTTGGAAAGATTTGTCTAGATTTATAATTGACAACATTGACCCCTCTTTTTCTTTGTGTTTAGAATAATAATATTTTAATAATATTCCCTCAAATAAAAGGAAAGAGTACTATATTATAATTTTAATTTTAATTTTTTCTAAATTCCATATACATAAATGTAAGTACAATAAAACCAAACCTTTGTTTTTGGTTCTTGAAAAAGAAATGCAATTATATACCAAAACTATCTTTCATTCCCACAATAAGAAAGCAATTAAAACTATTTCGGTTTGTGAATCCTTTGATATTTTTATATAATGTTTAGCCAATATTTGCCAAATAATACACGGATGTTTCAGAGACATTTTCATTCAGTACTTTATGTAGGATACAGCGTCTGTTTAAACAAGAATAGAGTTCAACATAAGTTACTATCAATGAAGTGGAGTCTAAGTTTTTTAATCAGTTTTAATTTGATAAACATGACACAATATAACATCGCAATGACATGAAAAGAGTGTTTACTGTTATACAAAACTGATTTGTGAGTTTTAGAGGAATTAAAGGTGTTCGAATAAACACGAAACACACGTGATCGTTGTCATGCGGTGAATCCGGCCAATCGTGGAACAGCTGTGTCGTCATCAGCCAATCGTGGAACAGCTGTGTCGTCATCAGCCAATCGTGGAACAGCTGTGTCGTCATCAGCCAATCGTGGAACAGCTGTGTCGTCATCAGCCAATCGTGGAACAGCTGTGTCGTCATCAGCCAATCGTGGAACAGCCGTGTCGTCATCAGCCAATCGTGGAACAGCCGTGTCGTCATCAGCCAATCGTGGAACAGCCGTGTCGTCATCAGCCAATCGTGGAACAGCTGTGTCGTCATCAGCCAATCGTGGAACAGCTGTGTCGTCATCAGCCAATCGTGGAACAGCCGTGTCGTCATCAGCCAATCGTGGAACAGCTGTGTCGTCATCAGCCAATCGTGGAACAGCCGTGTCGTCATCAGCCAATCGTGGAACAGCCGTGTCGTCATCAGCCAATCGTGGAACAGCTGTGTCGTCATCAGCCAATCGTGGAACAGCTGTGTCGTCATCAGCCAATCGTGGAACAGCTGTGTCGTCATCAGCCAATCGTGGAACAGCTGTGTCGTCATCAGCCCTCATGCAGCCGCTCTTGAGTTCTCCGGCTACTCTCGAGTCACTCTCGCGGTGCTTTGATGGCACACGTCACAGTCACGCGGCGTCGGCGCTGTATCAAGTCGGACAAGGTGCTGGAACCAACTTATATTGCTCTGAGCATGTGTGTGTGTGTGTGACAGTGATTCATGTGCATACATGTCAGTCAGCACGGCACGCTCGGCGTAGGAAGCTAAGTGTAACGGTAAAAGATGAGGAAGCAATTGCAAGTATACTCATTTATTGAAGTGACAGAACAAGGAACAAATAACAGCTGAGACACAGGATGGTAACGCAGGGACCCCGATGGTCAGATGTTCCAGTGCAGACGGTGAAGTGGTGCGGTGAGAATCCCAGGTGACGAGTAATCCAAATCCAAGGGAACACGAACAGGAACAGGAACAGGACAGGCACAACTCGACACGAAGACTGGGAACACAACCGGGAAACCACATACAACGATCTGACAGGGGAAATGAGAAAGTGGTGAGTATTTATGGGGTGATGAGATGAGCTGCAGCTGGTGACGGGAGTGATGAGCTTAATTGTTGATGATCGCTGATCAGACGACCCGCCCACACAATCAATGCACAACACACACATGACAACAGAACACGAGACAAGAAGAAGACAATGGATTTATGAACCGTGACACTAAGTTCGTAGAAAGCTTTATTCAGTCCCTTTTAAATTCTGATTTTGGCCGCCTCTCAAATGGGTCGAACCATAGATATTACCTCAGAAGTTCAAGTAAATGCGCTAGAGATCCGCGCTCATTGAAGGCTGTGTGTGTATTGCATGGACGGAGAAAGCACCGACACCTGCAGGATTTCATCTGACGGCACATAAGCACATAGTCTGTTCCGTGAGAGCAACGGTGCCGCAGAACGAGTGTAGCCTTGATATCTATAGACGTTTTTAAATATGAAAACTACAAAAAGCAACGAAATTGTCAGACATCCATGAGTGCATGTTCACAGAGGAAAACAACCGAAATACAGCGCTGGTTGTTCTCTCGATACGTCTCGAAGGCGTGGGCGAAGTAATGCGTGTTATAAATTGTATGAAATAATCCCGAAAAAAAACAAACACGGCAGAGATGGCAAGTTCAGCGGCGGGATTAGCTGAGGTGACGCTAACAGACAGCAGACAAACGCTTGCAGTGACATCAGCGGCAATCCACCTGTCACTCAAGTGGCCACGCCCTTAATAATGCAGAACTTTAAGGCTTAATATAATTTAAACGTATGAGTTTTGAAAAAAATTCACCCCCCTGACAGTTTTTACGAAGGGTAAAATTAGCAATATAGACCAAAACCACTTTTTGCTCCAGGCTGTAAACATGTTTTATTCTGCTCTAAAGTTGGGCATTTTAACATGGAGGACATACAGATTTGACTCACTTTTGCTTCCAGCCTCAAGAGGCCAGTCGATGAACTGCAGTTTAACTCACTTCCGTGTTTCAAGACAGAGACTGGAAGTTGCCGCTTGGCAAAAATGCTGTTTTTGTGTGTGTCCCTTTAAATGCAAATGAGCTTTAGCTCCGCCTCCGTTCAGAAGAGGGCGGAGTCTTTACACGAGCTTCAGAAACTCCGGCAATAACAGAACAGGCCAATCTCACTCATCCAGAATCCCAGAATCCCCAGCAGTGAGTGCAGCCTTACGGAGAGACTCAGGAAGAGCTTCTGAATGTTAGTGGAGACATTTCTGTAGTTGTTGTGGAGTTACACTGATCATCTCATCATCATGTTGAACTTCTCCACAAGTGTCCACAGTTCCTGAGGTGTTTATAAGACAGCGGTGACATGTTCTGGTCAATAGTGTTCAGTGCTCGTCTGTGCTCAACCACAGAACAGCTTCAGGCTCTGCTGGATCTTCATCAGTGCGTTAGAACTGGTCTCTGTCGTCACTTGTGGACCCAAATGTTGGCTGGTGTGTGTAAACGTGCAGATTAAAGGTTGTATCAGTGATTTCAGGCCCCAAAAAGGCCCAAACATAAATGATCACATTCATCTAATCTTTCCTAATCTTTCCCTTTGGGTGTTCCGACTCCGACTTCGCGTGCAGCCGTGCACGAGCACAGAACCTCACAACACCCCCTCCGTCGGTGATTGGTTGGAACACTATTTATTTGGGTTTTGCTGGTTGGTGAAACCAGTTGTTGTTGTGTGCAGATCTCAGAGCCTAGGCTGCCGACAGAGACGGCCTGCTTATGGGGCGGGCAGCTAGCGGATCGTTAGGAAAGATTAGATGAATGTGATCATTTATGTTTGGGCCTTTTTGGGGCCTGAAATCACTGATACAACCTTTAAGGGCCGTAATATTATAATAAGATCCTCTTCATATGTCAGAAGGAGAGCGAAATCTGATCGGCTTATTTTTGACATGTTTGCAGAGAAAGGCTCACCAGAACACAGTTCCTGGGTTTCACTTTCACGTTTTCTGTGTTTCAGAAGCACCGATTACAGCACTGACACACGGAGAAAGTCTGGTTTTCATGATATTTCCCCTTTAAGTGTTTTTATCAGGAATCTGCTGTTCAACTTCAGACTCTTCAACTTTACAGCGAGAGACAAACAGCTACTGGACAGACTTTAATGATAGTAACTATTTTTCACCTTGGCATGAAATTACACAGAACTAGTTGGTGTTTCTATACGCAGTCTTTTTTCCTCTGTTAGTGTTGGAAAGGCTACCATGGATTTTTTCTTGTGCCATTGCAGCAAATCGAAGCTCATAAGTCACATGTGTTGTCATCCGCTCATCAACTAATACTTTACTGAACTACTGATGCAGGGAAGTCATTTCACATTCAACCCATGTTCAGATTTCCATCTCAGTAAATGAACAGGAGTTTGATATGAAGGTGAAATGCTCTGAATGACCCAGATTTGTGCGAGATGAAGCAGAGCTGATAATAACAGAGACTGAAGCAGATGTTTCTCTGCTCTCGCTGTCAGAACCGGACAGATGTCCAATAACAGTGTTCAAGTGTCCGTCTCTGCTCTTCTGTTCTTCTAATGAGCAGAAATTAAGCAGCACATCCGAGGAGGATTCGTCATGAGAGAGAGAGAGAGAGAGAGAGAGAGATTTATTGAATTTATTGATTATTTGTGCATGTAATGTCCATTTGCTTTGGCAATAATATTCATGCCAATAAAGCTCATTTGAATTTGAATTTGAATTTGAATTTGAGAGAGTGTGTGTGAGACAGAAAGAGAGAGAGAGAGAGAGAGAGAGAGAGTGTGTGTGTGTGTGTGTGTGTGATAGAGAGAGAAGAGAGAGAGAGAGATATATAGAGAGAGGGGGAGAGAGATAAAGTGTGTGAATGTGTGTGTGTGTGTGAGAGAGAGAGAGAGAGAGAGAGAGAGAGAGAGAGAGTGTGAGACACAGAGAGAGAGAGGGAGATAGAGAGAGAGAGAGAGAGAGAGTGTGTGTGTGAGTGTGTGATAGAGAGAGAAGAGAGAGAGAGATATATAGAGAGAGGGGGAGAGAGATAAAGTGTGTGAATGTGTGTGAGAGAGAGAGAGAGAGAGAGAGAAAGAGAGTGTGTGAGACAGAGAGAGAGAGAGTGTGTGTGTGTGTGTGTGTGAGAGAGAGAGGGAGATAGAGAGAAGAGAGAGAGAGAGAGTATGTGTGTGTGTGTGTGTGTGTGATAGAGAGAGAGGGAGATAGAGAGAGAAGAGAGAGAGAGATATATAGAGAGAGGGGGAGAGAGATAAAGTGTGTGAATGTGTGTGTGTGAGAGAGAGACCTGTAATCTCTGCTGCGTTGAGGAAAGGGTTAGAACACGTCAGAACATCGAGTCCATTGAGCCCACGACACGCCACCAGGAGCTCGACTGTAGGCTTGTTGGACTTCATGCAGCTCTGCGCAGACCGATCGGCGGTTGACTTGAAGCAGTGCATGCTGGTTAGAAATGTTGTCCGACTTGATACAGCGCCGACGCCGCGTGACTGTGACGTGTGCCATCAAAGCACCGCGAGAGCGACTCGAGAGTAGCCGGAGAACTCAAGAGCGGCTGCATGAGGGCTGATGACGACACAGCTGTTCCACGATTGGCTGATGATGACACAGCTGTTCCACGATTGGCTGATGATGACACAGCTGTTCCACGATTGGCTGATGACGACACAGCTGTTCCACGATTGGCTGATGATGACACAGCTGTTCCACGATTGGCTGATGACGACACAGCTGTTCCACGATTGGCTGATGATGACACAGCTGTTCCACGATTGGCTGATGACGACACAGCTGTTCCACGATTGGCTGATGACGACACAGCTGTTCCACGATTGGCTGATGATGACACAGCTGTTCCACGATTGGCTGATGACGACACAGCTGTTCCACGATTGGCTGATGATGACACAGCTGTTCCACGATTGGCTGATGATGACACAGCTGTTCCACGATTGGCTGATGACGACACAGCTGTTCCACGATTGGCTGATGATGACACAGCTGTTCCACGATTGGCTGATGACGACACAGCTGTTCCACGATTGGCTGATGATGACACAGCTGTTCCACGATTGGCTGATGATGACACAGCTGTTCCACGATTGGCTGATGACGACACAGCTGTTCCACGATTGGCTGATGATGACACAGCTGTTCCACGATTGGCTGATGACGACACAGCTGTTCCACGATTGGCTGATGATGACACACCTGTTCCACGATTGGCTGATGACGACACAGCTGTTCCACGATTGGCTGATGACGACACAGCTTTTCCACGATTGGCTGATGATGACACAGCTGTTCCACGATTGGCTGATGACGACACAGCTGTTCCACGATTGGCTGATGATGACACAGCTGTTCTACGATTGGCTGATGACGACACAGCTGTTCCACGATTGGCTGATGACGACACAGCTGTTCCACGATTGGCTGATGATGACACAGCTGTTCCACGATTGGCTGATGACGACACAGCTTTTCCACGATTGGCTGATGACGACACAGCTGTTCCACGATTGGCTGATGACGACACAGCTTTTCCACGATTGGCTGATGACGACACAGCTGTTCCACGATTGGCTGATGACGACACAGCTGTTCCACGATTGGCTGATGACGACACAGCTGTTCCACGATTGGCTGATGACGACACAGCTGTTCCACGATTGGCCGGATTCACCGCATGACAACGATCACGTGTGTTTCGTGTTTATTCGAACACCTTTAGTTCCTCTAAAGCTCACAAATCAGTTTTGTATAACAGTAAACACTCTTTTCATGTCGTTGCGATGTTATATTGTGTCATGTTTATCAAATTAAAACTGATTAAAAAACTTAGACTCCACTTCATTGATAGTAGCTTATGTTGAACTCTATTCTTGTTCAAACAGACGCTGTATCCTACATAAAGTACTGAATGAAAATGTCTCTGAAACATCCGTGTATTATTTGGCAAATATTGCATTTATTTCCCTTCAGCTGTGGTAAAGTATGCGAACACCACGCGAGCGGGCACTACGGGAACCAGAAAGTGTCCGACTTCACGTCTCCGTCTGCAGCTCCTCCCGCCGGCACGGCTACTCTCGCCGATCGGTACATCCAGCCGATGTCCAACACACCTTGTGACTCTTTAGCTCCGCCCACGACACACCTCCAGGAGCTCGACTGTATATTCATGTGTGTTACAGTATGTTCATGTAAAACTACCAGAACACTTCATTCATGTCTGAAATCAATCAACTCATTCTTCCTGAACACTAGCAAAGGCTTCACACAACAAACACACTTTATCACTCATAAAACAGTGACATAAAACACTAACAGCTACAATGTTTTTTGTAAAATTTCTATACAAAACAAGAATGAAACTCTCTACTGTTTCACTGCAGTTTATGTTACAGGATCCATGTTTATATTACAGAATTATTCATAAGTTTCCCCAAACTTACTAACACTCGTGCAGCTTTTCCTCGTAAGGAAGATAATAGTGCCATTAATCAGCCCAGGTTAGTTTCACACCTGGAAGTTTATGCTGTCAAATGCATTTGATCCAAATGAAAAGGTCAGAGTGCAAAGGTCACAGAACTGATGAGGGCTGGAGATTTCAACACTTTCAGGTGCAGTTGTTGAAGTTTACATCAGTTCCTGAGGAAACAGGTGTGTGTGTGTATGTGTGTGTGTGTGTATGTGTGTGTGTGTGTGTGTGTGTGTGTTCGGCCACCTGGAGGGCAAACACATCTCAGTGTGACAGGTCTGTCCGAGCGGAAAACACAAACACACAATAACCTTGTAAACCAGAAGAGGATTTCAAACTTGTAATTAATAAGTTCACGCATCTTTAATTCTCTCTTTATTCATGAGCATCTGTCTCCTCTGACCTCAAAACAAATGGAGTTATTGCATATTAAACAGCAGAAATAAGACCTTTGTTCATTTATCAGACTGTTGAGGAATCCGTGAGGAAAGTGAAGATCCGGACGTCCCGTTGACTTTCTCCGTCCGAAGATGAAGAGGAACTCTCCGTGAGCCAGAGAACGACACGGCCTCGAGTTTGTAGATGAGATGGAGTTCATGAGCGGCCGGACGAACCTTGAGAGTTTGTTGTCCGTCATTAATAACAGACTCATGGTGGGGATATTTGTTTCCAAATGCTCTCACACACACACACACACACACACACACACACACACACACACACACACACACACACACACACACACACACACACTTATTTGCCCTGCGAAGACAAAAGTTAAACACCAGAATGATGAAGCAGTTTGTTCTGTGAGTCTGTGGCAAGCAGTGGGTCAGCATGTGTGTGTGTGTGTGTGTGTGTGTCATTAGAGCGTCTGATGTCTGTCTCAAACCCTGATGCTGTTTTCATGCATGACTGCTGAACACTGCTGGTAAATCTGTAAACTTCTGTCCTCTATTTGCCTCTCGCTGTGAGAAGAGCGTCAGACAACAAACAGCCTGAACTCTCTCTCTCTCTCTCTCTCTCTCTCTCTCTCTGATGAAGAAACACACATGACTGATGTGAGACTGTAACTGTCATCAGCATCATTAGTTAACATTAGGTAATGCATGAACTAACATTATCAATGAGCAATAGAGGATATGCGCGTGACGTCACCGTCGGCCGGAGTTTAGGGCTGGACGATATGATGAGATGTGTAACACTGATATAAATTATCAAATGGATTTAGACCTATATTGTATTTATATAAAGCGTTCAAAGGGAAATTTGCTTTATGTATTTCCCCGGCATCAAATTCAGGCTCATATAAATGTCAGGAAACATGATTCCTGTCTGCATGTCAATATCCACGGAGTTGTAAGGAACACTATATCGAGTCCAAGCTTTAGTTTAAACTGATAATCGTTTATTTTACTGGCGTTTCCCCGATTAAATCCAGTCTCTCAGTCTCAGTCCAGCTGAGGGAGTGTGACACCAATGCACAACCTTTATAGATTTGTAATAGTATTTATTAAACTTTGTTAATGTTAATTCATTGTTTATTGTTAGTTCATGTTAACTAATGTTAACAATTGGAACCCTTAAAAGTGTTAAAATCTGATGATAACTGGCTGAAACAAGACAAACCAGTAACTATAGAAGCTTGTTTCTGCCACACAATAAAATATCAAAAGGTAATTTTTATTTTTATAAAAAGGAGTTTTCTGTTCAATTCTGACTTTACATCTCAATTCTGAGAAAAATAAGTCATACATGTACAATTAAAAAAGTCACACAGAAGGAAACAAGCTTCCGAAACTAACAGATGCAAAAACTAAACGAATACATATTAAAATCACATTTTTAGAGTTATGCAGGGAAATGTGCATCAGAAAGCTGGTGTTCAGATCATCATGAGCTCTAATGAAGCCACATTATCTTTATGAGTATTATATCGAGAATATCGTATCACGTGTGACTGTAAACACTGTTATCTTCATCGCTCATGTGTGTGTTCAAGTCTCAGAGCACATCTATTATTGACAGAACCGCTTCTCACGCCTGTAATATACAGTGTTTCTTCTGCTAGAATTCAATCACAGCTTCAGTGCAACCCTGATGTGAATCCCAGCAGCACTTCAGCTGAGACTGGGAGAAAACGCTGACGGGCTTTACGTCTCATTACAGGAGCTTCTCGACAGCAGGGGATTGTGGGTAATGTCCTCCACTGGCCACATGTAAAGGTCCCGACAGACACGAGCAAAACTAACCGAAAGTAAATGGACCTGGAAGAGCGGGTGAGTTTAATGGAGACCGATGTGAGCAGATCGAGGTCAATCATTAACCTCTTGAAGAACCAAACTCACGGTTCACATCGTTGTGTCCACTAGGTGGCAGTAATCACAGGTGGGAAGAAGAAGATGATCTGATCTACACACTCCAGAGCAGAAAGAGGCAGTGAAGCACCAATCGGCTGGATGGAAAACCTCATCGGAACAACAGAAGACACAGGTGGAGAATGGACATATGAGGAGGTTAGTTTGAAACTTGAGTTTGAAACAAAGACACTTTAACTCTCAATAAAATATTATCTTTTCTTTTCTTTTCTTTTCTGCATCTCTGCTCTAGCTTGTGTAGGAATCTAACTAATACTTTAAACATGACATTATACACTACTGATATCGTTGACTTGAGTTGTTAATCATTTGTAAATCTCTAAAATCCAGCTAAATGAGTATAAGCGTCTGTGCTGCCCTCTGCAGGACAGGAGAAGTATGAGGAAGCATGAGTCAAACTCATAGTAGAGCCTTCATGGTCACGCAACAACTGTGTACAGAAACACACTCACACACACACACACACCTCAGGCTGTGTAGATGCAGAGCTCGATGTCAGATAAGAATCAGCATCATTTCCATGTTTATGTCACTGCATGTTTCTCAGAAGAGAGTGAAGCTCTTCATGAAATGCAGAAGAAATTATTCATAATTGATCTGAAAGACATTTGCATATCAAGCTTGTCACAGTAGACAGGAGATTATATCTTCCTTCATGATGAGGTTAATAATACAGTGTGAGCTGATCAACGAATCTTACCTGAACTTAATGAGTTTGTTTGCTCATATAATCTTTAAGATATTAGGTTAAACATTTGTCTTGCTGTCCAGTGATGAGCGACTGGATGAAACAGCTTCACCTGAGCTCTGATACAGTGACTGAATATAGATATGATTATATGGTGAGGAACTGAAGATGAAGGTGGAGTTTGGGAAGAGGAGGGATGCTGGAACCGCTGAGACTGGAGAGAGGGAAGCAGCTGATTATAAACTCTGGCTGTTGATTGGAAGATTAGATGGGCTCGTACTTCAAACTTCACATAACTTCACAAAGAAAAGAATGAGACATTTGTATGTCCTTATCTGCACGCACCTTATAGGCCAATTAATTATATACCACTGCATATACCACTATATACACTCTATTGCCAAAAGTATTGGGTCACCCCTCCAAATCATTGAATTCAGATGTTCAAATCACTTCCATGGCCACAGGTGTATAAATCAAACACTAGGCATGCAGACGCTTCTACAAACATCTCTCAGGAGCTCAGTGAACTCAAGCGTGGGACCGTGATCGGTTGCCACCTGTGCAATAAGTCCATTCGAGAAATTTCCTTACTACTAAATGTTCCACGGTCAACTGTTAGTGGTATTATAACAAAGTGGAAGCAATTGGACACAACAGCAACTGACCACGTCAAATCCCAGAGCGGTTGCAGTGGTGTAAAGTGTGGGATGCAGTGGCGTAAAGCGTGGGTTGCAGTGGCGTAAAGCGTGTGGCGTAAAGTGTGGGATGCAGTGGCGTAAAGCGTGGGTTGCAGTGGCGTAAAGCGTGTGGCGTAAAGTGTGGGATGCAGTGGCGTAAAGCGTGTGGCGTAAAGTGTGGGATGCAGTGGTGTAAAGCGTGGGTTGCAGTGGCGTAAAGCGTGTGGCGTAAAGTGTGGGATGCAGTGGTGTAAAGCGTGGGTTGCAGTGGCGTAAAGCGTGTGGCGTAAAGTGTGGGATGCAGTGGTGTAAAGCGTGGGTTGCAGTGGCGTAAAGCGTGTGGCGTAAAGCGTGGGATGCAGTGGTGTAAAGCGTGGAATGCAGTGGTGTAAAGTGTGGGATGCAGTGGCGTAAAGCGTGGGATGCAGTGGTGTAAAGCGTGGGATGCAGTGGTGTAAAGTGTGGGAAGCAGTGGTGTAAAGCGTGGGTTGCAGTGGCGTAAAGCGTGGGTTGCAGTGGCGTAAAGCGTGTGGCGTAAAGCGTGGGATGCAGTGGTGTAAAGTGTGGGATGCAGTGGCGTAAAGTGTGGGATGCAGTGGCGTAAAGCGTGGGTTGCAGTGGCGTAAAGCGTGTGGCGTAAAGCGTGGGATGCAGTGGTGTAAAGCGTGGGATGCAGTGGCGTAAAGAGTGGGATGCAGTGGCGTATAGCGTGGGATGCAGTGGTGTAAAGTGTGGGATGCAGTGGCGTAAAGCGTGGGATGCAGTGGTGTAAAGCGTGGGTTGCAGTGGAGTAAAGCGTGGGTTGCAGTGGTGTAAAGTGTGGGATACAGTGGCGTAAAGCGTGGGTTGCAGTGGCGTAAAGCGTGTGGCGTAAAGCGTGGGATGCAGTGGTGTAAATTGTGGGATGCAGTGGCGTAAAGTGTGGGATGCAGTGGTGTAAAGCGTGGGTTGCAGTGGCGTAAAGCGTGGGTTGCAGTGGCGTAAAGCGTGTGGCGTAAAGCGTGGGATGCAGTGGTGTAAAGTGTGGGATGCAGTGGCGTAAAGTGTGGGATGAAGTGGTGTAAAGCGTGGGTTGCAGTGGCGTAAAGCGTGTGGCGTAAAGCGTGGGATGCAGTGGTGTAAATTGTGGGATGCAGTGGCGTAAAGAGTGGGATGCAGTGGCGTATAGCGTGGGATGCAGTGGTGTAAAGTGTGGGATGCAGTGGCGTAAAGCGTGGGATGCAGTGGTGTAAAGCGTGGGTTGCAGTGGAGTAAAGCGTGGGTTGCAGTGGTGTAAAGTGTGGGATACAGTGGCGTAAAGCGTGGGTTGCAGTGGCGTAAAGCGTGTGGCGTAAAGCGTGGGATGCAGTGGTGTAAATTGTGGGATGCAGTGGCGTAAAGCGTGGGATGCAGTGGCGTAAAGCGTGGGATGCAGTGGTGTAAAGTGTGGGATGCAGTGGCGTAAAGCGTGGGATGCAGTGGTGTAAAGCGTGGAATGCAGTGGTATAAAGTGTGGGTTGCAGTGCCGTAAAGTGTGGGTTGCAGTGGCGTAAAGCGTGGGATGCAGTGGAGTAAAGCGTCAGATGCAGTGGCATAAAGCGTGGGATGCAGTGGTGTAAAGCGTGGGATGCAGTGGTGTAAAGCGTGGAATGCAGTGGTATAAAGTGTGGGATGCAGTGGTGTAAAGCGTGGGTTGCAGTGGTGCAAAGTGTGGGATGCAGTGGCGTAAAGCGTGGGATGCAGTGGTGTAAAGTGTGGGATGCAGTGGCGTAAAGTGTGGGTTGCAGTGGCGTAAAGCGTGTGGCGTAAAGCGTGGGATGCAGTGGTGTAAAGCGTGGGATGCAGTGGTGTAAAGCGTGGGATGCAGTGGTGTAAAGTGTGGGTTGCAGTGGTGTAAAGTGTGGGATGCAGTGGTGTAAAGCGTGGGGTGCAGTGGCGTAAAGCGTGGGATGCAGTGGTGTAAAGCGTGGAATGCAGTGGTATAAAGTGTGGGATGCAGTGGTGTAAAGCGTGGGTTGCAGTGCCGTAAAGTGTGGGTTGCAGTGGCGTAAAGCGTGGGATGCAGTGGTGTAAAGCATGGGTTGCAGTGGTGTAAAGCGTGGGATGCAGTGGCATAAAGCGTGGGTTGCAGTGGTGTAAAGCGTGGGATGCAGTGGCGTAAAGCGTGGGATGCAGTGGTGTAAAGCATGGGTTGCAGTGGTGTAAAGCGTGGGTTGCAGTGGCGTAAAGCGTGTGGCGTAAAGTGTGGGATGCAGTGGTGTAAAGTGTGGGTTGCAGTGGCGTAAAGCGTGTGGCGTAAAGTGTGGGATGCAGTGGTGTAAAGCGTGGGTTGCAGTGGCGTAAAGCGTGTGGCGTAAAGCGTGGGATGCAGTGGTGTAAAGCGTGGGATGCAGTGGTGTAAAGTGTGGGGTGCAGTGGCGTAAAGCGTGGGATGCAGTGGAGTAAAGCGTGGAATGCAGTGGTATAAAGTGTGGGATGCAGTGGTGTAAAGTGCGGGATGCAGTGGTGTAAAGCGTGGGTTGCAGTGGCGTAAAGCGTGGGTTGCAGTGGCGTAAAGCGTGTGGCGTAAAGCGTGGGATGCAGTGGTGTAAATTGTGGGATGCAGTGGTGTAAAGTGTGGGTTGCAGTGGTGTAAAGTGTGGGATGCAGTGGTGTAAAGCGTGGGGTGCAGTGGCGTAAAGCGTGGGATGCAGTGGTGTAAAGCGTGGAATGCAGTGGTATAAAGTGTGGGATGCAGTGGTGTAAAGCGTGGGTTGCAGTGCCGTAAAGTGTGGGTTGCAGTGGCGTAAAGCGTGGGATGCAGTGGAGTAAAGCGTCAGATGCAGTGGCATAAAGCGTGGGATGCAGTGGTGTAAAGCATGGGTTGCAGTGGTGTAAAGCGTGGGATGCAGTGGCATAAAGCGTGGGTTGCAGTGGTGTAAAGCGTGGGATGCAGTGGCGTAAAGCGTGGGATGCAGTGGTGTAAAGCATGGGTTGCAGTGGTGTAAAGCGTGGGTTGCAGTGGCGTAAAGCGTGTGGCGTAAAGTGTGGGATGCAGTGGTGTAAAGCGTGGGTTGCAGTGGCGTAAAGCGTGTGGCGTAAAGTGTGGGATGCAGTGGTGTAAAGCGTGGGTTGCAGTGGCGTAAAGCGTGTGGCGTAAAGCGTGGGATGCAGTGGTGTAAAGCGTGGGATGCAGTGGTGTAAAGTGTGGGATGCAGTGGCGTAAAGCGTGGGATGCAGTGGAGTAAAGCGTGGAATGCAGTGGTATAAAGTGTGGGATGCAGTGGTGTAAAGTGTGGGATGCAGTGGTGTAAAGCGTGGGTTGCAGTGGCGTAAAGCGTGGGTTGCAGTGGCGTAAAGCGTGTGGCGTAAAGCGTGGGATGCAGTGGTGTAAATTGTGGGATGCAGTGGTGTAAAGTGTGGGATGCAGTGGTGTAAAGCGTGGGTTGCAGTGGCGTAAAGCGTGGGTTGCAGTGGCGTAAAGCGTGTGGCGTAAAGTGTGGGATGCAGTGGCGTAAAGTGTGGGATGCAGTGGCGTAAAGCGTGGAATGCAGTGGCGTAAAGCGTGTGGCGTAAAGCGTGGGATGCAGTGGTGTAAATTGTGGGATGCAGTGGCGTAAAGAGTGGGATGCAGTGCCGTATAGCGTGGGATGCAGTGGAGTAAAGCGTGGGTTGCAGTGGTGTAAAGTGTGGGATACAGTGGCGTAAAGCGTGGGTTGCAGTGGCGTAAAGCGTGGAATGCAGTGGCGTAAAGCGTGTGGCGTAAAGCGTGGGATGCAGTGGTGTAAATTGTGGGATGCAGTGGCGTAAAGAGTGGGATGCAGT
This sequence comes from Vimba vimba, assembly GCA_022828995.1. Classification (NCBI taxonomy): domain Eukaryota; kingdom Metazoa; phylum Chordata; class Actinopteri; order Cypriniformes; family Leuciscidae; genus Vimba; species Vimba vimba. The sequence continues at coordinate 364,850 of CM040838.1, read as the reverse complement.
GGTGTAAAGCGTGGGTTGCAGTGGAGTAAAGCGTGGGTTGCAGTGGTGTAAAGTGTGGGATACAGTGGCGTAAAGCGTGGGTTGCAGTGGCGTAAAGCGTGTGGCGTAAAGCGTGGGATGTAGTGGTGTAAATTGTGGGATGCAGTGGCGTAAAGAGTGGGATGCAGTGGCGTATAGCGTGGGATGCAGTGGTGTAAAGTGTGGGATGCAGTGGCGTAAAGCGTGGGATGCAGTGGTGTAAAGCGTGGGTTGCAGTGGAGTAAAGCGTGGGTTGCAGTGGTGTAAAGTGTGGGATACAGTGGCGTAAAGCGTGGGTTGCAGTGGCGTAAAGCGTGTGGCGTAAAGCGTGGGATGCAGTGGTGTACATTGTGGGATGCAGTGGCGTAAAGCGTGGGATGCAGTGGCGTAAAGCGTGGGATGCAGTGGTGTAAAGTGTGGGATGCAGTGGCGTAAAGCGTGGGATGCAGTGGTGTAAAGCGTGGGTTGCAGTGCCGTAAAGTGTGGGTTGTAGTGGCGTAAAGCGTGGGATGCAGTGGAGTAAAGCGTCAGATGCAGTGGCATAAAGCGTGGGATGCAGTGGTGTAAAGCGTGGGATGCAGTGGTGTAAAGCGTGGAATGCAGTGGTATAAAGTGTGGGATGCAGTGGTGTAAAGCGTGGGTTGCAGTGGTGCAAAGTGTGGGATGCAGTGGCGTAAAGCGTGGGTTGCAGTGGTGTAAAGTGTGGGATGCAGTGGTGTAAAGCGTGGAATGCAGTGGTGTAAAGTGTGGGTTGCAGTGGTGTAAAGTGTGGGATGCAGTGGCGTAAAGTGTGGGTTGCAGTGGCGTAAAGCGTGTGGCGTAAAGCGTGGGATGCAGTGGTGTAAAGCGTGGGATGCAGTGGTGTAAAGTGTGGGTTGCAGTGGTGTAAAGTGTGGGATGCAGTGGTGTAAAGCGTGGGGTGCAGTGGCGTAAAGCGTGGGATGCAGTGGTGTAAAGCGTGGAATGCAGTGGTATAAAGTGTGGGATGCAGTGGTGTAAAGCGTGGGTTGCAGTGCCGTAAAGTGTGGGTTGCAGTGGCGTAAAGCGTGGGATGCAGTGGAGTAAAGCGTCAGATGCAGTGGCATAAAGCGTGGGATGCAGTGGTGTAAAGCATGGGTTGCAGTGGTGTAAAGCGTGGGATGCAGTGGCGTAAAGCGTGGGTTGCAGTGGTGTAAAGCGTGGGATGCAGTGGCGTAAAGCGTGGGATGCAGTGGTGTAAAGCATGGGTTGCAGTGGTGTAAAGCGTGGGATGCAGTGGCGTAAAGCGTGGGATGCAGTGGTGTAAAGCGTGGGATAAAGTGGTGTAAAGCGTGGGATGCAGTGGTGTATAGCGTGGGATGGCGTCAGATGCAGTGGCATAAAGTGTGGGATGCAGTGGTGTAAAGCGTGGGTTGCAGTGACGTAAAGTGTGGGTTGCAGTGGCGTAAAGCGTGGGATGCAGTGGTGTAAAGCATGGGTTGCAGTGGCGTAAAGCGTGGGATGCAGTGGAGTAAAGCGTGGGATGCAGTGGTGTGGGATGCAGTGTGGGATGCAGTGGTGTAAAGCGTGGGTTGCAGTGGCATAAAGCGTGGGATGCAGTGGTGTAAAGCGTGGGATGCAGTGGCATAAAGTGTGGGATGCAGTGGTGTAAAGCGTGGGGTGCAGTGGCGTAAAGCGTGGGGTGCAGTGGAGTAAAGCGTGGGATGCAGTGGCATAAAGCGTGGGATGCAGTGGAGTAAAGCGTGGGATGCAGTGGAGTAAAGCGTGGGATGCAGTGGTGTAAAGCGTGGGATGCAGTGGTGTAAAGCATGGGTTGCAGTGGCGTAAAGCGTGGGATGCAGTGGAGTAAAGCGTGGGATGCAGTGGTGTGGGATGCAGTGTGGGATGCAGTGGTGTAAAGCGTGGGTTGCAGTGGCATAAAGCGTGGGATGCAGTGGTGTAAAGCGTGGGATGCAGTGGCATAAAGTGTGGGATGCAGTGGTGTAAAGCGTGGGTTGCAGTGACGTAAAGTGTGGGTTGCAGTGGCGTAAAGCGTGGGGTGCAGTGGAGTAAAGCGTGGGATGCAGTGGCATAAAGCGTGGGATGCAGTGGAGTAAAGCGTGGGATGCAGTGGAGTAAAGCGTGGGATGCAGTGGTGTGGGTTGCAGTGGTGTAAAGCGTGGGATGCAGTGGTGTAAAGCATGGGTTGCAGTGGCATAAAGCGTGGGATGCAGTGGTGTAAAGCGTGGTTTGCAGTGGTGTAAAGTGTGGGATGCAGTGGTGTAAAGCGTGGGATGCAGTGGAGTAAACCGTGCGATGCAGTGGTGTAAAGCGTGGGTTGCAGTGGTGTAAAGTGTGGGATGCAGTGTGGGATGCAGTGGTGTAAAGTGTGGGTTGCAGTGGTGTAAAGCGTGGGTTGCAGTGACGTAAAGTGTGGGTTGCAGTGGCGTAAAGCGTGGGATGCAGTGGTGTAAAGCGTGGGTTGCAGTGGCGTAAAGCGTGGGATGCAGTGGAGTAAAGCGTGGGATGCAGTGGTGTGGGATGCAGTGTGGGATGCAGTGGTGTAAAGCGTGGGTTGCAGTGGCATAAAGCGTGGGATGCAGTGGTGTAAAGCGTGGGATTCAGTGGCATAAAGTGTGGGATGCAGTGGTGTAAAGCGTGGGTTGCAGTGACGTAAAGTGTGGGTTGCAGTGGCATAAAGCGTGGGGTGCAGTGGAGTAAAGTGTGGGATGCAGTGGCATAAAGCGTGGGTTGCAGTGGCGTAAAGCGTGGGATGCAGTGGAGTAAAGCGTGGGATGCAGTGGAGTAAAGCGTGGGATGCAGTGGTGTGGGATGCAGTGTGGGATGCAGTGGTGTAAAGCATGGGTTGCAGTGGCATAAAGCATGGGATGCAGTGGTGTAAAGCGTGGTTTGCAGTGGTGTAAAGTGTGGGATGCAGTGGTGTAAAGCGTGGGATGCAGTGGAGTAAACCGTGCGATGCAGTGGTGTAAAGCGTGGGTTGCAGTGGTGTAAAGTGTGGGATGCAGTGTGGGATGCAGTGGTGTAAAGTGTGGGTTGCAGTGGTGTAAAGCGTGGGTTGCAGTGGCGTAAAGCGTGGGTTGCAGTGGTGTAAAGCGTGGGATGCAGTGGCGTAAAGTGTGGGTTGCAGTGGCGTAAAGCGTGGGATGCAGTGGTGTAAAGCGTGGGTTGCAGTGGCGTAAAGCGTGGGATGCAGTGGAGTAAAGCGTGGGATGCAGTGGTGTAAAGCGTGGGTTGCAGTGGAGTAAAGCGTGGGTTGCAGTGGTATAAGGCGTGGGTTGCAGTGGTGTAAAGCGTGGGTTGCAGTGGAGTAAAGCGTGGGTTGCAGTGGTATAAGGCGTGGGTTGCAGTGGCATAAAGCGTGGGGTGCAGTGGAGTAAAGTGTGGGATGCAGTGGCATAAAGCGTGGGTTGCAGTGGCGTAAAGCGTGGGATGCAGTGGAGTAAAGCGTGGGATGCAGTGGAGTAAAGCGTGGGATGCAGTGGTGTGGGATGCAGTGTGGGATGCAGTGGTGTAAAGCATGGGTTGCAGTGGCATAAAGCATGGGATGCAGTGGTGTAAAGCGTGGTTTGCAGTGGTGTAAAGTGTGGGATGCAGTGGTGTAAAGCGTGGGATGCAGTGGAGTAAACCGTGCGATGCAGTGGTGTAAAGCGTGGGTTGCAGTGTGGGATGCAGTGGTGTAAAGTGTGGGTTGCAGTGGTGTAAAGCGTGGGTTGCAGTGGTGTAAAGCGTGGGTTGCAGTGGCGTAAAGCGTGGGTTGCAGTGGTGTAAAGCGTGGGATGCAGTGGCGTAAAGTGTGGGTTGCAGTGGCGTAAAGCGTGGGATGCAGTGGTGTAAAGCGTGGGTTGCAGTGGCGTAAAGCGTGGGATGCAGTGGAGTAAAGCGTGGGATGCAGTGGTGTAAAGCGTGGGTTGCAGTGGTGTAAAGCGTGGGTTGCAGTGGTATAAGGCGTGGGTTGCAGTGGTGTAAAGCGTGGGTTGCAGTGGAGTAAAGCGTGGGTTGCAGTGGTATAAGGCGTGGGTTGCAGTGGTGTAAAGCGTGGGTTGCAGTGGAGTAAAGCGTGGGTTGCAGTGGTGTAAAGCGTGGGTTGCAGTGGTGTAAAGCGTGGGTTTCAGTGGTGTAAATTGTGGGTTGGAGTGGTGTAATAAAGCGTGGGTTGCAGTGGAGTAAAGCGTGGGTTGCAGTGGTGTAAAGCGTGGGTTGCAGTGGTGTAAAGCGTGGGTTGCAGTGGCGTAAAGCGTGGGTTGCAGTGGTGTAAAGCGTGGGATGCAGTGGCGTAAAGTGTGGGTTGCAGTGGCGTAAAGCGTGGGATGCAGTGGTGTAAAGCATGGGTTGCAGTGGTGTAAAGCGTGGGTTGCAGTGGTGTAAAGCGTGGGTTGCAGTGGAGTAAAGCGTGGGTTGCAGTGGTATAAGGCGTGGGTTGCAGTGGTGTAAAGTGTGGGTTGCAGTGGAGTAAAGCGTGGGTTGCAGTGGTGTAAAGCGTGGGTTGCAGTGGTGTAAAGCGTGGGTTGCAGTGGTGTAAAGTGTGGGTTGCAGTGGTGTAAAGCGTGGGTTGCAGTGGTGTAAATTGTGGGTTGGAGTGGTGTAATAAAGCGTGGGTTGCAGTGGAGTAAAGCGTGGGTTGCAGTGGTGTAAAGCGTGGGTTGCAGTGGAGTAAAGCGTGGGTTGCAGTGGTGTAATAAAACGTGGGTTGCAGTGGTGTAATAAAGCGTGGGTTGCAGTGGAGTAAAGTGTGGGTTGCAGTGGTGTAAAGCGTGGGTTGCAGTGGTGTAAAGCGTGGGTTGCAGTGGAGTAAAGCGTGGGTTGCAGTGGTGTAAAGCGTGGGTTGCAGTGGAGTAAAGCGTGGGTTGCAGTGG
>CM040838.1:345000-357500 GCA_022828995.1 Vimba vimba | reverse complement strand
TCATAGGCGTGGTTTAGGCGTAACGTGAAATAAACTAATCAGAGCGTCATCTCACATTCCCTTTAAGAGCAGGCGCGCTTGTTCCATGGCGGATTGCTATTATAACGGCGGATTTGCCAGGAGCGGTTCACAGCCGAGGCAGAGAATGTCTAATAAGGGGAGAACTTCCACTCTCAGTAAACTTCCGGCTTCTGAACTGGTTGCAGTTCCACTCTGGCTCCATTTGAGGGCGCTCACAGGACGAGTGCAGGATGAATAAAGATCTATGGCGCTATACCCATAGATATCATATAATAAAGGCTAGATGTCTCGTGCGCGCTGCTGGCCAATGGAGGTCGACGTCCGCACGTGGCGGCCATCTTGCCACAGACAGCTCGCTCACTTGTTTAATGGTGCATGTACTTTTAAATAACCATAACTTGCTCAATTTTCTACCGATTTTCAAACGGTTTGGTTTGTTATAAACGTCAGAGATGTAGTTATGACACTGCATACCTTCACTGCATACATATGAATAATTATAACATATATGTTCAAGCATTCGGAATTATAGCCACGTTAATAAGGATTTGTGTACGTGCTGATCACTCACCTTACATTAAGCCTGCCTGTGACAAGATGGCCGAACGGTGATGCCGGAAGTGACTGCGCCATAAGACATCTAGCGTTTATATATGATATCTATGGCTATACCCATCAAAATCCACTTTTCTCAGGATATAATTTTTTGTCTAGTAATTTGAATGTTGTATTCGAAAGGAGATGCAAAGAAATTACACATTGCTGGGTGTTAGATTTTTTAGAGTCACTTATTTGCTTTAAAAAGTCTTTTAAAATGTCACTTACTTTTCGCTCGGGGCATTGACAACACAGCTGACACAGGTAAATACACGTGCTAGAAGAGTTTTTGTTTTATTTGTTTTTGGTCCCACTTCGGATGCCACGATGCCATCAAGCGGTATCTCTGGTCGTAATCAGTCCTTCACTGACCAATCAGCGTTCATTAGCAGAATGCTAGCGTGTTATGGGCAACAACAACTCAACCTGTAAGAAATAGAAAGGACATAAGTACTCGTTCATTCAGCTTTCGACCTATAACCCACGTTGAACTTGCAAAACATACAATCAAATCTGAGATTTCTCAACGGCAATCGGGTGAAAGAGACAAATTTAGCCACATCTTCATGGACACAACAATGATTTCCCTCGTGTGGAATATTTTTCCTTGTAATAATGTATGGTTTTCTAAAAATGAGAACTGCTGAGTAGATGAGAGAAGCAAAGTGTGTGTGTGTTGTGCAAGCATGTGCTCTTAAAACAGCATCTGAATAACATGCGCAACGCGCCACTGACTTTAGACGAGGTTTCTCCTGGTCAGTGGCAGAATTGTTTTCTGAAACTGCAAAATAGCTCCAGGGAACGTTTGTGCCGGAACACGCCTCCTCTGTTCACTGAACCGCCCCCGGGAGCGCAAGTTCATTCCCTAATTTACTGACGTGCGTCTGTGGAGGGAAAAGTCTGCTGTGCGCGGGTGCAAAATAGGAATGACACATGCGTCGATGTACAAAGTCAATTGCGCTGGGTGCGAGATAGGGCCCAGGGTGTTTTTAAGCAGATACTTAAAACTTGGTAGAGAGGAAGCATTTTAACTGAAGTTGCTAAGTTATTCCCAAGACTAGGACCAACAACAGCGAAGTCTCGATCAGGAGCCGAGTTCTGGATCTCAGAGACCTGATGTTTTAGGAAGATAAGAGTGATTGACTATGTAGAGATTTAAAAACAAAAATTAGAATTTGAAAAATAATTCTAAATTTAACCGGTAGCCAGTTTAGTGAGAGGAGAATGTAGTGTGTAATACACAATAGTGTGTGAGTGTGTGTGTGTGTGTGTGTGTGTATGTGTCTCCTTGTTTTACTGTGAATATTAACATGCTATCAGTGCTCATCTCTTAAACATTTACACACACTTGCATCATGTTCTTATGGCGTTTTCTAGTTTATTCACTTCCAATAAACTCTCTCTCTCTCTCTTGTTCAGTGTGTCAGTCTCTCGCCCCTCCGGCCTTCATCTGTAAGTCCATATGTCAGATGCCCGTCAGCGGCTGCTAATCACTTATTCATTGTGATATGAATTAAAAATCCATCAGTGTGTTTTTCTCTCGTTTACTGGAGCCTGATTTATAAAGATCCTGCAGTTTGATCCATGCGATCGTAGATGAACAGATACACTCACACACTCCGTCAGTGACAGAACAGAACATCTCAAATCATATGTGAAGAACACACACACACACACACACACACACACACACACACACACACACACACACACACACACACACACACACACACACACACACACACTCACACACACTCACACTCTCACATACTTTGTCAGTGATAGAACAGAACATCTCAAATCATATGTGAAAATGTGAAGAAGACACACACACACTCACACACACACACACACACACACACACACACACACACACACACACACACACACACACACACACACACACACACACACACACACACACACACACATGCACATATGCACTCTCACATACATATATATATCCTTAGGACTTAAGATATTAAGTTTTGTTTTCTGAAAAATATATCAAAATTAAGTGAGTTTGAATCAATGAATTCAAAAATAAACATAATTCAAAGAGAAAAGAGTTTGTTTTTCTGACTCCATTGCTAGATATAAGCATAAACTCAGTTCATTTTGATGATTTTTCAGAAAACAAGTCTTAATATCTTCATTTTGCTTCTCCAGTAAATGTATCTTGATTTAAGAATGATGAGGATCCACCTTAACAGAGCAGTGTGTGTGAGAGTAATAGATGGAGGAGAGTAATGATGAGGATCCACCTTAACAGAGCAGTGTGTGAGAGAGTAATAGATGGAGGAGAGTAATGATGAGGATCCACCTTAACAGAGCAGTGTGTGAGAGAGTAATAGATGGAGGAGAGTAATGATGAGGATCCACCTTAACAGAGCAGTGTGTGTGAGAGAGTAATAGATGGAGGAGAGTAATGATGAGGATCCACCTTAACAGAGCAGTGTGTGAGAGAGTAATAGATGGAGGAGAGTAATGATGAGGATCCACCTTAACAGAGCAGTGTGTGTGAGAGAGTAATAGATGGAGAGTAATGATGAGGATCCACCTTAACAGAGCAGTGTGAGAGAGAGTAATAGATGGAGGAGAGTAATAATGAGGATCCACCTTAACAGAGCAGTGTGTGAGAGAGTAATAGATGGAGGAGAGTAATGATGAGGATCCACCTTAACAGAGCAGTGTGTGTGAGAGAGTAATAGATGGAGGAGAGTAATGATGAGGATCCACCTTAACAGAGCAGTGTGTGTGAGACAGTAATAGATGGAGGAGAGTAATGATGAGGATCCACCTTAACAGAGCAGTGTGTGAGAGAGTAATAGATGGAGGAGAGTAATGATGAGGATCCACCTTAACAGAGCAGTGTGTGTGAGAGAGTAATAGATGGAGGAGAGTAATGATGAGGATCCACCTTAACAGAGCAGTGTGTGAGAGAGTAATAGATGGAGGAGAGTAATGATGAGGATCCACCTTAACAGAGCAGTGTGTGAGAGAGTAATAGATGGAGGAGAGTAATGATGAGGATCCACCTTAACAGAGCAGTGTGTGTGAGACAGTAATAGATGGAGGAGAGTAATGATGAGGATCCACCTTAACAGAGCAGTGTGTGTGAGACAGTAATAGATGGAGGAGAGTAATGATGAGGATCCACCTTAACAGAGCAGTGTGTGAGAGAGTAATAGATGGAGGAGAGTAATGATGAGGATCCACCTTAACAGAGCAGTGTGTGAGAGAGTAATAGATGGAGGAGAGTAATGATGAGGATCCACCTTAACTGAGCAGTGTGTGAGAGAGAGTAATAGATGGAGGAGAGTAATGATGAGGATCCACCTTAACAGAGCAGTGTGTGAGAGAGTAATAGATGGAGGAGAGTAATGATGAGGATCCACCTTAACTGAGCAGTGTGTGTGAGAGAGTAATAGATGGAGGAGAGTAATGATGAGGATCCACCTTAACTGAGCAGTGTGTGAGAGAGAGTAATAGATGGAGGAGAGTAATGATGAGGATCCACCTTAACAGAGCAGTGTGTGTGACAGAGTAATAGATGGAGGAGAGTAATGATGAGGATCCACCTTAACAGAGCAGTGTGTGTGAGAGAGTAATAGATGGAGGAGAGTAATGATGAGGATCCACCTTAACTGAGCAGTGTGTGTGAGAGAGTAATAGATGGAGGAGGAGAAGAGGAATGATGTGGCTTTACAGGATGAGTGACGAGGTCAAAGGTTAAGTGTGCTCTCAGTATTCTCTATCCTGGGATCTTCTGGATCCGGTTCTGTCCCTCGGGATCGTGAAGGCAGCGCTTCTCATTAGTGTCGGTGTTGTTGGATAAGGATAAAGTAAATTGTGCGTTTCGGATGATCGAGATGGACAAACAGACGGAGTGTGTGATGCTCATTAAACTCATAAACACTCGCTGTGTGAAACATGAACCGTAACCTTCATTTCATGCAACACTCAATGCAAATTAGTTCCACATAAAGAGAAGTATTTTTAACCACTGTGTGTGTGTGTGTGTGTGTGTGTGTGTGTGTGTGTGTGTTAATGCTATCAACACATCCTCATACTCGCGTGTTTTCTCCAATACAAATGAAAATTACATACACTTGATCACTCACACTCACACACTCACACACACACACACACACACACACACACACAGCACTTTCTCTGTCAGGGAAACACGAGTGTGTGTGGCTGCCTGGAATTTACTATTACTTTTTAATAGTTTAAATACACTTTATTAAATAAATATTATTAAGCAAATAAAAATTATTTAATATTATAAATGATTAGATAATCAAACATCCACACGTCGTGTTTTTATCCCAGAGTCTCTGAAACACTCGGTTTGACTGAGCGAGCTGTAAGTGCCCGTCATAAAAATATGCATAACGCTTGATATTAATCTAAAGTTCATGTGACTCTTTTCACTTCGAATCTGCTGCTTATTACAGCAGGGAAATACAATATTTAATATCTTTCAAAATGACAGAAATATCCATGAATGTTGCAGATAATCACGGAACTCTGGTCATGCACACACTGAAGTTAATTACCACAGCATGCGTGTATTTAACACGTCTTTCATATTTCATTATTATAGTTATCTTTTATAGCTTTTATTATTGTCCTGCTGCCTGAAAGTATTTTTTAATTTCAGTTTTTGAAGTGCTTATTATTGTTTTCATAACGCGAACAGCTTTACTCCCATGATTCCCACGAGGCGTCGTGCACGCGCAGCTGGTGGACAGGTCTAGTGCACGTGCAAACATACTCTTCTAAATAATAATGCTGTATTATTCACATGCATAAGTGTTCTCACATCAGAACATCACGCCGGAGTGAATATGACACGGCGTTTGATTCAGAGGATTTCATGGCTGTAGTTTCACAGCTTTTACAGAGTTTCCAGTTGTTTAACACAAACTTGACCGATTCCAGAGAGCCGTGTCAGGTAAGAGCTGGGTTTATTTATTCTGTGATATTAATATCATGCATATATCAGCAGGTGTGTGTGTGTGTGTGTGTGCGCGCGCGCGCGCGTGCGTTATTATTATCTTGACTGGATGATTTTCTTCTCGTGATTTTGAACAGATGTGTTTAAGGTTACAGTAGTGGACTTAAGCGATTACAGTGTGAAGTGTGTAGTTGATAGTTGTGTGTGTTTGTTTTGGCTTTATTTGTTGGTGTCACGTGGCAGTGTACGGCTGGTGACGTCATTCGAATTTGCATAAATTGCGTTATTCCCTGTCCGTTGATTTCAAGCTTTATTGTTCTGTTTTGTGTAATTGCACAAGTAAAAAGGCAATTAGATCTTATAGCATTGTAAGCCAGGTATGATGTTGGAGAAACTAGCTCCCTTTTTCTTTTGTTTGTTTTAAATTTGTTCTTGTCCTCTGGCACTGTTTTATTTTAATTTACTTTACTTTTAATTTACTTTGTATTTTAACTTGGAATGATTATGTGTCATTGTATTGTTCTGGTTCATGGCATTAACAACAACAACAACAACAACAAAATCCTGTCCATTATTGAGCATTATTGAAATTCAGTTAAACACGTAATTCATAAAGAGCGACTGAAGGCCACAGAGAGTGTGTTGAGTTTCCGCTGAGGATGATGATGATGATGATGATGATTTACGCCTGTACGCAGAGTAGATGCTTTAGTGTGTGTAGATGGACAGGCATAATGCATATTTCATGTTAGACAAATTGTATAGTATCATAATGCAGACATGAAACATCCAGGCAATACTGAGACGAAGGGTTTAACTAAACTGGGTGGTAATTAAACCTAAGTGAGGTCATGGCTGTGACATCATCATCATGTTAATGAGGTCATGGCTGTGACATCATCAGTACGTGATGATGTCATGACCCTAGATTTGCATTTCCTGAGGAAATATTAGCGATATAGACAGTGAAGCTCCACACGTTCTGATCGCTTCATCCAACGGGAGTAAATATAAATATAATGCTGAAATCAACACCTTTTTCTTTTGCTTCTTTGCGTCTCTGTAGTGCCGCTGAAGTAATATTATTCCTCTTCCAAACAGTTTCCAGCGTTTCAGTAATAAAAGTCTCCATAAGTGTGCAGTTACTGTATGGAGATGTGGATTCAGAAGGCAAATAAATCCCCTCACCACCAAAAAACTCTAGATCATTTATCCAGGAATTATGGAGGGTTAGACTCTGACATTCCTTGATTCGGATCCCATTAGAAATCACAGACGAGCCGCTGTAAATGTTGAAATGACCTTACGACCCCATGAAAAACTGTTACGTCTGAATACGGCTTTAAGGAGATTTTCAGGCTTTATGAGGTCTGACATTTTTGACTGAAAAAATTAACGTTTTGTTTTTTTAGAATTTTTGACTTCATTGGAATGATATGAAACTTGGTAAAGGTTTTGGCACTTGCTGTGTGAACCCAAAAAAATAAATCATGGACATGATATGAAAATGTTAAATGGTCCTGAAACAACAGTCACACTTGAGCTCCTTGCGGTCAAAAATGACGCATTGGAAATGAATGGAGACGAAGTTCCTCTAGTGGAAGCGTTTGGAACTGCAGCCGAACAACATCTCACTGAAAGACCATTTACTGAGATATCAAGATCAGATTTGGAACACAACTTGTTTAGATTTATGGCTTTGATTTTCTTGATTTCATATAAAAATTGAAAATAGCATTTTTGTGCATTTTTCATAATAATAAACATAAAATTCTGTTACTTTTTTTAAGTTCACTTTTTAAAACTTTTTTCACTTCAGCAATAATCTGCCCAGTGTTGTCTTTGAAGAGATCAAACTTCAGTCTGTCGCTCTAAAGCGTTCAAGATTTACAACAGTTTAAGATGGAAATTACATTTTCAGGTCTATGCTCAAAACGTGAATAAATGGATTATAAATACAGTGTAAATATAATTTAGTATAAAAAAAACTAAATATTAAATAAAAAAACATTATCAAACTAAAATATAGTACATTAATTTCATTGACAAACAAAAAAACGGTCATTTTTGACCGACGCGTGAAGAAGAGCACCAGAGGGTTGAGAGACGTGTGTTGAAATGTGAAGCTGGAGTGTAACTGTGCGTTCACACCGGACGCGAATAGCGCGTCAAATTCGCGCCTGCCGCGTCTATTTATACGCTTGACCACTTTGTGTGCATTCGCGCGTCAAGAGCGAAATCGACGCGCGTAAAATCAAAAGTTTGAAGCGAAATTTACGCGTGTCAGAAGCGAAAGTTTCGAAACCTGTTGGCGGCCATCTTTTTTTTAGATGTTTATCGAGCATTAGCATTAGCATTAATCGAGAGAAACACCACTCGTATATGCTCTGGAGAGCAGAAACAGCTGCGTAGGGGACATCGTGGCTGTGCTCGGGTCCACCAAACCCTCCAGAGGGTTTCAGGAGTTTCACAAATTGCTCCAGGAGGTAGGTTTGGTGGACCTAACGGTGAGGACGCTGACGAGGACAGCGTAGGCCGTATAAAGCCTCGGCCTCGAGTGGTCGCTGCCTGACGAGCCCGCGCTGTACAGCCCGGCGCGAGGTTCACCCTCACCCGCACCTAATCTGTGATTTATTTTTGTTTTGATAATAAATGGAGCCAGCCTTCAAAAGTGAAACCTGTCCTGTGATTTTTGTTTTTGTTTTTATACACTAAATTGTGTTTGTTGTCTTTACATTAGATTAATAATGTTTCATATAATCTAGAATAGATATGGAATAAATAGCATTCAATACAAAATGAGTATCTCTCATATATTGAAATCGAGTTTTATGTTTTTATTTGCTTTATTGTGCATTTTAGTCATATTACAAAATAATTTATTGAGGCCAAACATAAAATAACATTATAAACTGTCACTTCACCACATGACAGCAGCATGCAAGCAGGCTCCTGATTGGTTAACGCGGCGCGAATTGACGCAGAAGTTCAGATTTTTCAACTCGGGCGGCAGAACTTGACGCGCGAATGAGGCGAATTCGCGTCTACCGCGCCGCGCTAAACGCCTCATTCGCGCCGCAGGAATTTTTTACGCGCGTAACGCGTCTGCATTGACTTAACATTGAAATCACTCGCGCCTGACACGCTATTCGCGTCCGGTGTGAACGCACCATAAGAGAAGCGATGTGGGAAACCTCAGAAATCAGTGTCTCTGTCATGAACTGATGAGTGTGTGTGTGTGTGTGTGTGTGTGTGTGTGTGTGTGTTGTTCAGAAGCTGATCTCTCAGAGGTCAGTGAATCGATCCGGTTTGTTCGGAGTAAATCTCCTGTCATTCCCTCGACTCAAAGCCTGAAGGTCTGAAGGTCTGGCGTCGCTCCTGCTCACGCTCGTCCATCTGTGGCTCACAGACTCACAGACTCCAGAGACGAGCTCAAGATGTTCCCGGAATCCCAGAGACTCCAGAGACGAGCTCAAGATGTTCCCGGAATCCCAGAGACTCCAGAGACGAGCTCAAGATGTTCCCGGAATCCCAGAGACTCCAGAGACGAGCTCAAGATGTTCCTGATATCCTGAATCTCCTGCTTCTGCTGTCCGAGCCTTTTCCCAGATTCCCTGTGGCAGATCCGATGGCTCTCGGGTCAAGGCTCTCCGGGACCGTAGGCCATCTGGGACGAGAGAACGAGAGAGAATGAGAGAATGAGAGAACGATAGAGCGAGAGAATGAGAGAGGAGGGAGAACGAGAGAGAAGGAGGGAGAACGAGAGAGAACGAGAGAGAGCGAGAGAGAATGAGAGAACGAGAGAAATGAGAGAGCGAGAGAAGGAGAGAGAAGGAGAGAATTAGAGAACAAGAGAAGGAGAGAGAAGGAGAGAATTAGAGAACGAGAGAAGGAGAGAGAAGGAGAGAGAAGGAGAGAGAGAGAGTGAGACAACGAGAGAAGGAGAGAGCGAGAAAGAGAAGGAGAGAGAAGGAGAGAACGGGAGAACGAGAGAGAGAGAGCGAGAGAGAGAGAGCGAGAGAAGGAGAGAGAGAAGGAGAGAGAACGGGAGAACGAGAGCGAGAGAAGGAGAGAGAGAGAGAGAGAGAAGGAGAGAGAGAGAGAGAGAGGAGAGCGAGAGAACGAGAGAGAGAGAAGGAGAGAGAGAGAGAGAGAGAGAGGAGAGAGAGAGAGGAGAGCGAGAGAACGAGAGAGAGAGAAGGAGAGAGAGAGAGAGAGAGAGAGGAGAGGTTCAAAAATTCTTTTATTTTACATTTCAAAACTCATACATTCATATACTCATTCTAAAATAATTCTACATTATTAAATTAGATTATATATAAACCCACAGATGTATATAACAAAAGTAAAAATAAAATTAAAAGTTCAAAACCATCGCATCATCATAAATAGTGCATAAAACGTTATCAACACACCATATTTCAATAAAACTCCTTACATTATTAACCATATTATAATATGCATACTCTACTTTAAGCCTTCCTGCTACTAATTTCCTAAACATAACTTCAGGGTCCGTAGATGCCAATTGCAAGCCTTTATTCTTCCTGGTTTTCCAAACTGCCAATTTTGCAGTCCCAATCAAATAACTCAATAAACACACTTTCTTCCTTATCAAAAATGCATACTTTAACCCTCCAATAAACACTTTATCCGAAAAAGCCTCGTTAAATTCCCTGAACCATTCCTTAAGAAGGTTAAAAAGACTTTGTAGCCTTTCACATCTTAAAAACAAATGTTCTAAATCCTCCTCCTCTCCACAAAACCTACATTCCCCACCCACTGCTGGATTCAAGTGTGCCACATGTCTGTCTGTAGCTATTGCCCTGTGAATAATCCTCCATTGTAGATCAGCTGTTCGCTTCTCCACCGGAGGTTTATACAGTGCTCTCCATCTGTCCCTCACGAGGAACTCTGGTGTCAACAGACCTGGCCACCCAGAGGCTTTTACTCTCCTGAGTGATTCCTGATGTATGATCTTCACCGTAATGTGATAAATGGCCTTCTTTGATGTAGACTCGAAGAGTTCTATTTGAGGAACCTCAAAAGACAAAATTGAACCAAACTCCACACCTTCCAGATCTTCCTTACTTGCGGGAGTTATTTTTATCTTTGGGAATCCTTTCTCATTGGTCTCCTTTCTTGCGATGATCTCTCTGTAGCTGCTTGGTATTACATTCAAAATTTCCTCCATTAGTTTTGCTGTAAGTCTTAGTGACCGTAATCCTGTCACCTCTCTAAGGGTCTCTGCCGATCTCCATCCATTATTATCCAAGAGGTGCCCCAGTTTTACAATGTTATTCCTTAGTAAGCATGTTCGTATACTCACAGAAGATAACATCCTTGTCTGGATCATCGGATTAAAAAACAAGGGTTCTTCAGTGACCCATTGTCCATTAGGATCAATGTCCCGCTCCACTTTAAAAACAGTTCTCCAGACCTTTAACATAGCCTTGTAAAAGGGGGTAAGCTCAGACAAGCTCACCTCCTCCAGTTTTATTAGGAATAAATGTTTGTCCAATCCCAGTCCTCCTGCTCTCTGTAGCAAAGCACAAGCAGTTTGGGCCCAGGTCAAGTCCTTATGATAGAGGAGTCTCTGTGCTGCCTGTATCCTGAAGGCACTGATACGACTCCTCACATCCACCAACCCCTGGCCACCTTCCTGGACAGGTAAATACAGTGTTGCTGCCCGGATCCAGTGCTGCCCACTCCAGAAGAAATCCACCAATGCTCTTTGTATACGGCAGATCAGTTCATCAGGTGGCTCCATAACAATAAACTTGTGCCACAGTGTAGAGGCAGCTAGGTTATTAATAACCAAAACTCGCCCTCTATACGACAACTGTGGTAATAGCCATTTCCATTTAGACAATCGGGCAATCACTTTCTCCAGCATTCCCTCCCAATTCTTCATCTGAAATTGACTATTCCCTAAATATACACCTAAAACTTTTAGCCCTTCCCTGCCCCATTTTAAACCACCAGGAAGCTGCGGAGGTCTTTTCCCCATCCACTGTCCAATAATAAAACCCTCACTTTTCCCCCAATTTAATCTAGCTGAGGATGCCTTCTCATATTGCTCAATGATCTTCGTTAAAACTGTAACATCATCCTGGTCTTTAATAAAAACAGTAACGTCATCAGCATAAGCCGATACAGACACTATAGAACTTATGTCTCCATTTGGGATTAAGACTCCATTGAGATTTCTCCTTAACCTGCACAAAAGAGGTTCAATGACAAGACTATATAACTGTCCTGAAAGTGGGCAGCCTTGTCTAATTCCTCTAGAAACAGGTATTGGTGCACTTAAACCACCACCAGCTTTTACAAGAACAACTGCATTTGAATACAACAATTGAATATATGAAATAAAATTTTCACCAAAGCCAAAATGCTGTAAAACATTATAGAGATACCCATGGTCAACTCTATCAAATGCTTTCTCCTGATCTAGAGAAAGAACACCAATTTCAGAATTATTTAATTGACTTAATTCAATAACATCACGTAATAATGAGATATTGTCCATTATAGATCTTTCAGGAATGCAGTACGTCTGATCCTTCTGCACCAATAAACCCAGATAACACTTCAACCTGTTAGCCAAACATTTTGAGAATATTTTGTAGTCAACACACAACAATGACACTGGTCTCCAATTTTTTAAAAGTCCCAGATCTCCTTTTTTTGGAAGTAATGAAAGTACTGCCCGACTACAACTTGTGGGAAGTATCTTACTTTGGCAACATTCAGAAAGTACCTCATAAAAATCTTCTCCTAAAATACCCCAAAAACATTGATAGAATTCGGCAGTCAGTCCATCAATTCCTGGGGATCTACCCGTGGACAACTGCTGCATTGCCTCTGTAAGCTCTTGAAAAGTAATGTTCTCATCCAAAGTCTTTCTCTGTTC
>CM040838.1:277500-340000 GCA_022828995.1 Vimba vimba | reverse complement strand
AGGGGGTAAAGTCTATGACACTATTAAATCACTGTACACAGAAAATAAATGTGCAGTAAAAATTGGCTCCAAAAGAACAGAATTCTTCAAGCAAGGGCGTGGCGTGAGACAGGGATGCAGTTTGAGTCCAACACTGTTTAACATTTACATCAATGAACTAGCAACCATGCTGGAACAATCTGCAGCCCCAGGTCTCACTCTTCATGATACCAACATCAAGTTCCTGCTCTATGCCGACGATCTGGTTCTGTTGTCCCCAACAGAAGAAGGTTTACAGCAGGGCCTGTCCGTCCTAGAGCAGTACTGTCAGAAATGGGCACTGACAGTCAATCTGAAAAAGACCAGTGTTCTGGTATTTCAGAGGAGAGCCAGATCTCTGGGAAATAGACAGAGTTACAACTTCACTCTGGGCAACACCAGACTAGAACAAAAGGGTTCATATAATTACTTAGGGGTTGAAATTAGTGCATCAGGGAGTTTCAACCTGGCCATAAACACACTATGTAATAAAGCTCGGAGAGCTTTGTATGCAATCAAATGCAAATTTGGAAAAACAAATATCCCCGCAAGAATTTGGCTAAAAATCTACAATTCTCTGATTACACCAATAATGCTCTACGGAAGCGAAGTTTGGGGCCCGATTTCGAATCCAGAATTTAAAAACTGGGATAAAACTCCCACTGAAAAACTGCAACTGGAATTCTGTAAAATGATTCTAAAAGTTCGCCCAAACACCCCAAATAATGCATGCAGAGCAGAACTCGGTATATTCCCTCTGAAAATCCAAATCCAAAAAAGGTCAATTAAATTTTGGCAGCATTTAAATCAAGCTGATAAAAATTCCATTGCATACAAAGCTCTCCTGAGCAACCAGCGGGGTTCAGACGTCCACCCCCTGGACCAGCTGGCTCAGAGGTACACGGAGATAAACACAGTCAGTAGTGGACAGACAGGCAGAGAGAGAGACAGGTACACTGAGCATCAGAGTCACCACAGACACAATCCTCAGTCTTCAATCAAAAGATTTGAAACTAAATTAAAAGATGAGTATACAGAACAATGGCAAAATGAAAATAAAATACAACACAAACTCCTCTGTTATCAATCCCTGAACAGAGATATCCAATTGGCCGAATATCTCAAAACAAAAAATCCAAAAGAAATACGAATTTTAACAAAATACAGAGTCAGTGACCACGAGCTGGAAATTGAAAGAGGTAGACATTTAAAAGTGTGGAGACCAAGAGAGGAACGAGTCTGTACTCACTGCCACCAGGATATCGAAACAGAATTACATTTCTTATGTACATGTCCCAAATATGAAGACTTAAGAAACAAATATTTCCAAAAATTTGAAAAATATATACCAGGCTTCACTACCTACACTGAGGACAAAAAGCTTCCTTTTTTATTAGGGGAAGATAAAAGCACGGCATGGCTAGCAGCTAAATATGTCTTCTCCTGCCACAATACAAGGCTAAATAAATAGAAAATTGTATAAGAGGTATTTATACAAGTTATGTATTGTATATATATATATATATATATATCTTTTTTTTTATTATTATTTTGTTTGTCTGTATTCTCTTTTTTTTTTTATATGTGTACATGTGTGTATGTGTGTGCGTATGTATATATATATATATGTATATGTATATATGTATATATATATATATATGTGTATACATGTATATGTATATGTGTATGTGTGTGTATATATATATATGTATATATATATATATATATTATTGTTTCAATGTACCCTTTGAGGGTCATGCACAGAATGTGTTTAGTATCTGCATCTATATCATAATTATCCTGTTTACTTGTATTACTATATCAGATGTATTAACTCTTTGTTGTTGTTTATATATGTTTGTTCTTATGCTTTGGCAACACAGATGCATTTTTTTTGTCATGCCAATAAAGCAACATGAAATTGAAAAAAATTGAAATTGAAATTGAAATTGAAAAATTGAGAGAGAGAGGAGAGCGAGAGAGAATGAGAACGAGAGAAATGAGAGAGCGAGAGAAGGAGGGAGAACGAGAGAATGAGAGAACGAGAGAAGGAGAGAGAAGGAGAGAATTAGAGAACGAGAGAAGGAGAGAGAAGGAGAGAGAAGGAGAGAGAAGGAGAGAGAAGGAGAGTGAAGGAGAGAGAGAGAGTGAGACAACGAGAGAAGGAGAGAGCGAGAGAGAGAGAAGGAGAGAGAGAAGGAGAGAGAAGGAGAGAACGGGAGAACGAGAGAGAGAGAGCGAGAGAGAGAGAGCGAGAGAAGGAGAGAGAGAAGGAGAGAGAACGGGAGAACGAGAGCGAGAGAAGGAGAGAGAGAGAGAGAGAAGGAGAGAGAGAGAGAGGAGAGCGAGAGGACGAGAGAGAGAGAAGGAGAGAGAGAGAGAGAGAGAGGAGAGCGAGAGAAGGAGAGAGAGAGAGAGAGCGAGAGAAGGAGAGAGAGAGAGAGAAGGAGAGAGAGAGAGAAGGAGAGAGAGAGAGGAGAGCGAGAGAGCGAGAGAGCGAGAGAAGGAGAGAGAGAGAGAATTGAATTGAATTGAATTGAGAGAGGAGAGCGAGAGAACGAGAGAGCGAGAGAAGGAGAGAGAGAGAGAGAGAGAGAGAGAGAGAGAGAGAGAGAGGAGAGCGAGAGAACGAGAGAGAGAGAGAGAAGGAGAGAGAGAGAGAGAGAGAGAGAGGAGAGCGAGAGAACGAGAGAGAGAGAGAAGGAGAGCGCTGCTGACTGTCCGACAACCAAAACACTTCCTGAGACTAAATTAAAAACAATAACCAGACATGAATATTTCATACTGCCCTTCAGACTGAATGTTGTACATGTTTCGAACCCTGTGTGTGTGTGTGTGTGTGTGTGTGTGAAGGGTTGATCCGTGGCAGATGTTCATCTGGAGCACTCACACACACTAATGCACACACACACTAATGCACACACACTAATGCACAGTTCTGGCATGTTTGATGGTTTAATACTCATGCCACTTTAGTCCCGATTAAAGATGTTTGCTCTGATGTTGAAAGGAAGACACTGCTTCGCTGATTTCTGGTGTTTCCAGATGATCAAACCTGACATGATCTGAGGTCTGATGAATCATCTCCACACACTCATGAAACACTGGCCGCTTGTTGTCTAACACACCATCTGCCCGTTACTCACCATGATGAATATAAAGCTGTTGTGTAACGAGTGGAAACCTCATTGTCCTGAACTCGTCAGAGGAGATCGCTTCTACACGATCACTCACTGAATTCAGACTCTTCCGTTCATGAGGATTTCTACACGATCACACACTGAATTCAGACTCTTCAGTTCATGAGTATTTCTACACGATCACTCACTGAATTCAGACTCTTCCGTTCATGAGGATTTCTACACGATCACACACTGAATTCAGACTCTTCAGTTCATGAGTATTTCTACACGATCACACACTGAATTCAGACTCTTCCGTTCATGAGGATTTCTACACGATCACTCACTGAATTCAGACTCTTCCGTTCATGAGGATTTCTACACGATCACTCACTGAATTCAGACTCTTCCGTTCATGAGGATTTCTGCACGATCACTCACTGAATTCAGACTCTTCCGTTCATGAGGATTTCTGCACGATCACTCACTGAATTCAGACTCTTCAGTTCATGAGTATTTCTACACGATCACTCACTGAATTCAGACTCTTCAGTTCATGAGGATTTCTGCACGATCACTCACTGAATTCAGACTCTTCCGTTCATGAGGATTTCTGCACGATCACTCACTGAATTCAGACTCTTCAGTTCATGAGGATTTCTACACGATCACTCACTGAAATCAGACTCTTCAGTTCATGAGGATTTCTACACGATCACTCACTGAATTCAGATTCTTCCGTTCATGAGGATTTCTACACGATCACACACTGAATTCAGACTCTTCAGTTCATGAGTATTTCTACACGATCACTCACTGAAATCAGACTCTTCAGTTCATGAGTATTTCTGCACGATCACTCACTGAATTCAGACTCTTCCGTTCATGAGGATTTCTACACGATCACACACTGAATTCAGACTCTTCAGTTCATGAGTATTTCTACACGATCACACACTGAATTCAGACTCTTCCGTTCATGAGGATTTCTACACGATCACTCACTGAATTCAGACTCTTCCGTTCATGAGGATTTCTACACGATCACTCACTGAATTCAGACTCTTCCGTTCATGAGGATTTCTGCACGATCACTCACTGAATTCAGACTCTTCCGTTCATGAGGATTTCTGCACGATCACTCACTGAATTCAGACTCTTCAGTTCATGAGTATTTCTACACGATCACTCACTGAATTCAGACTCTTCAGTTCATGAGGATTTCTGCACGATCACTCACTGAATTCAGACTCTTCCGTTCATGAGGATTTCTACACGATCACTCACTGAATTCAGACTCTTCCGTTCATGAGGATTTCTACACGATCACTCACTGAATTCAGACTCTTCCGTTCATGAGGATTTCTGCACGATCACTCACTGAATTCAGACTCTTCCGTTCATGAGGATTTCTGCACGATCACTCACTGAATTCAGACTCTTCCGTTCATGAGGATTTCTACACGATCACTCACTGAATTCAGACTCTTCAGTTCATGAGGATTTCTACACGATCACTCACTGAATTCAGACTCTTCCGTTCATGAGTATTTCTACACGATCACTCACTGAATTCAGACTCTTCAGTTCATGAGGATTTCTGCACGATCACTCACTGAATTCAGACTCTTCAGTTCATGAGGATTTCTGCACGATCACTCACTGAATTCAGACTCTTCCGTTCATGAGGATTTCTGCACGATCACTCACTGAATTCAGACTCTTCAGTTCATGAGGATTTCTACACGATCACTCACTGAATTCAGACTCTTCCGTTCATGAGGATTTCTACACGATCACTCACTGAATTCAGACTCTTCCGTTCATGAGGATTTCTGCACGATCACTCACTGAATTCAGACTCTTCAGTTCATGAGGATTTCTACACGATCACTCACTGAATTCAGACTCTTCAGTTCATGAGGATTTCTACACGATCACTCACTGAATTCAGACTCTTCCGTTCATGAGGATTTCTGCACGATCACTCACTGAATTCAGACTCTTCCGTTCATGAGTATTTCTACACGATCACTCACTGAATTCAGACTCTTCCGTTCATGAGGATTTCTGCACGATCACTCACTGAATTCAGACTCTTCAGTTCATGAGGATTTCTACACGATCACTCACTGAATTCAGACTCTTCCGTTCATGAGGATTTCTACACGATCACTCACTGAATTCAGACTCTTCCGTTCATGAGGATTTCTGCACGATCACTCACTGAATTCAGACTCCTCCGTTCATGAGGATTTCTACACGATCACTCACTGAAATCAGACTCTTCAGTTCATGAGGATTTCTACACGATCACTCACTGAATTCAGACTCTTCCGTTCATGAGGATTTCTGCACGATCACTCACTGAATTCAGACTCTTCCGTTCATGAGGATTTCTACACGATCACTCACTGAATTCAGACTCTTCAGTTCATGAGGATTTCTGCACGATCACACACTGAAATCAGACTCTTCAGTTCATGAGGATTTCTACACGATCACTCACTGAATTCAGACTCTTCCGTTCATGAGGATTTCTGCACGATCACTCACTGAATTCAGACTCTTCCGTTCATGAGGATTTCTACACGATCACTCACTGAAATCAGACTCTTCAGTTCATGAGGATTTCTACACGATCACTCACTGAATTCAGATTCTTCCGTTCATGAGGATTTCTACACGATCACACACTGAATTCAGACTCTTCAGTTCATGAGTATTTCTACACGATCACTCACTGAAATCAGACTCTTCAGTTCATGAGTATTTCTGCACGATCACTCACTGAATTCAGACTCTTCAGTTCATGAGTATTTCTACACGATCACTCACTGAATTCAGACTCTTCAGTTCATGAGTATTTCTACATGATCACTCACTGAATTCAGACTCTTCAGTTCATGAGGATTTCTGCACGATCACACACTGAATTCAGACTCTTCAGTTCATGAGTATTTCTGCACGATCACACACTGAATTCAGACTCTTCAGTTCATGAGGATTTGTTGCACGATCACTCACTGAATTCAGACTCTTCAGTTCATGAGGATTTCTACACGATCACTCACTGAATTCAGACTCTTCAGTTCATGAGGATTTCTACACGATCACTCACTGAAATCAGACTCTTCAGTTCATGAGGATTTCTGCACGATCACTCACTTAATTCAGACTCTTCAGTTCATGAGGATTTCTGCACGATCACACACTGAATTCAGACTCTTCCGTTCATGAGGATTTCTGCACGATCACTCACTGAAATCAGACTCTTCAGTTCATGAGGATTTCTGCACGATCACTCACTGAATTCAGACTCTTCAGTTCATGAGTATTTCTGCACGATCACTCACTTAATTCAGACTCTTCAGTTCATGAGGATTTCTGCACGATCACACACTGAATTCAGACTCTTCCGTTCATGAGGATTTCTGCACGATCACTCACTGAAATCAGACTCTTCAGTTCATGAGGATTTCTGCACGATCACTCACTGAATTCAGACTCTTCAGTTCATGAGGATTTCTGCACGATCACTCACTGAATTCAGACTCTTCAGTTCATGAGTATTTCTGCACGATCACTCACTTAATTCAGACTCTTCAGTTCATGAGGATTTCTACACGATCACTCACTGAAATCAGACTCTTCAGTTCATGAGTATTTCTGCACGATCACTCACTGAATTCAGACTCTTCAGTTCATGAGTATTTCTACACGATCACTCACTGAATTCAGACTCTTCAGTTCATGAGTATTTCTACATGATCACTCACTGAATTCAGACTCTTCAGTTCATGAGGATTTCTGCACGATCACACACTGAATTCAGACTCTTCAGTTCATGAGTATTTCTGCACGATCACACACTGAATTCAGACTCTTCAGTTCATGAGGATTTCTGCACGATCACTCACTGAATTCAGACTCTTCAGTTCATGAGGATTTCTACACGATCACTCACTGAATTCAGACTCTTCAGTTCATGAGGATTTCTACACGATCACTCACTGAAATCAGACTCTTCAGTTCATGAGGATTTCTGCACGATCACTCACTTAATTCAGACTCTTCAGTTCATGAGGATTTCTGCACGATCACACACTGAATTCAGACTCTTCCGTTCATGAGGATTTCTGCACGATCACTCACTGAATTCAGACTCTTCAGTTCATGAGGATTTCTACACGATCACTCACTGAATTCAGACTCTTCAGTTCATGAGTATTTCTGCACGATCACTCACTTAATTCAGACTCTTCAGTTCATGAGGATTTCTGCACGATCACACACTGAATTCAGACTCTTCCGTTCATGAGGATTTCTACACGATCACTCACTGAATTCAGACTCTTCAGTTCATGAGGATTTCTACACGATCACTCACTGAATTCAGACTCTTCAGTTCATGAGTATTTCTGCACGATCACTCACTTAATTCAGACTCTTCAGTTCATGAGGATTTCTGCACGATCACACACTGAATTCAGACTCTTCAGTTCATGAGGATTTCTGCACGATCACTCACTGAAATCAGACTCTTCAGTTCATGAGGATTTCTGCACGATCACTCACTGAATTCAGACTCTTCAGTTCATGAGGATTTCTGCACGATCACTCACTGAATTCAGACTCTTCAGTTCATGAGTATTTCTGCACGATCACTCACTTAATTCAGACTCTTCAGTTCATGAGGATTTTGCACTGAAAATCTTTAACTGGATTTTGAATCGGAATAAAATTCAACACGGGTGATGCATTGTGGGATATGAAGCGATCTTCAGTATATCTTTATAAGGCCTATAAATATTCATATTCTTGTAATTTTTAAACACTTATCAAATGTTTCTGTAACACTTCACAATAAGCTCCCATTAGTTAACATTAGTTAACATTAACATTAACTAACAACGACCAATATAGATGTTACAGTTTTTATTCATATATTAACGTTAGTAAATAAAAACACAGCCGTTCACTGTATGTCCATTAAATATGAACAAATGACTTTTGATTTTATTAATTTATTAGTGAATGTTGTAATTAACATTAAAATATTATAAATGCTTTAGAAGTATTGTTCATTGTTAGTTCATGTTAACTAATGTTATCATCATTATCAAAGTGTTGCCAGATTAACTGTAATTTTTCTACTTTAGTTCAGATTCATTAGAGTATTTGAGTTCTGACTGAATCTGTACAACATCATTATTTAAACTCATAAATCATGCAAACATTAAACACCATCAGAGGATAAAAACCGTCCTTCATTATTGTGCATAATTGTATATTTTGCATCGATCAACAGCACATTATTATGAAGCGAGCTGATTCTGTCACGCTTTGCTGTTGCATCAATTATTGATCAGTTATTTTACTTCCAGTTTATTAATATTTCAGTGAGAACATTAGAAGTCTCTTCAGAATCTATAGTCTGATCTTCATCACAGGATCTTCATCAGGATCTTCACAGGATCTTCATCACAGGATCTTCATCAGGATCTTCATCAGGATCTTCATCACAGGATCTTCATCACAGGATCTTCATCATAGGATCTTCATCAGGATCTTCATCACAGGATCTTCATCAGGATCTTCATCACAGGATCTTCATCACAGGATCTTCATCAGGATCTTCATCACAGGATCTTCATCAGGATCTTCATCACAGGATCTTCATCAGGATCTTCATCTCAGGATCTTCATCAGGATCTTCATCACAGGATCTTCATCAGGATCTTCATCACAGGATCTTCATCTCAGGATCTTCATCACAGGATCTTCATCAGGATCTTCATCACAGGATCTTCATCAGGATCTTCATCTCAGGATCTTCATCACAGGATCTTCATCAGGATCTTCATCACAGGATCTTCATCTCAGGATCTTCATCACAGGATCTTCATCAGGATCTTCATCAGGATCTTCATCTCAGGATCTTCATCACAGGATCTTCATCAGGATCTTCATCACAGGATCTTCATCAGGATCTTCATCACAGGATCTTCATCTCAGGATCTTCATCACAGGATCTTCACAGGATCTTCACAGGATCTTCATCACAGGATCTTCACAGGATCTTCATCACAGGATCTTCATCAGGATCTTCATCACAGGATCTTCATCATAGGATCTTCATCAGGATCTTCATCACAGGATCTTCATCAGGATCTTCATCACAGGATCTTCACAGGATCTTCATCACAGGATCTTCATCACAGGATCTTCATCACAGGATCTTCATCATAGGATCTTCATCAGGATCTTCATCACAGGATCTTCACAGGATCTTCATCACAGGATCTTCATCACAGGATCTTCATCAGGATCTTCATCACAGGATCTTCATCACAGGATCTTCATCTCAGGATCTTCATCACAGGATCTTCATCAGGATCTTCATCACAGGATCTTCACAGGATCTTCATCAGGATCTTCATCACAGGATCTTCACAGGATCTTCATCACAGGATCTTCATCACAGGATCTTCATCAGGATCTTCATCACAGGATCTTCATCACAGGATCTTCATCTCAGGATCTTCATCACAGGATCTTCATCAGGATCTTCATCACAGGATCTTCATCAGGATCTTCATCACAGGATCTTCATCACAGGATCTTCACACGATCTTCATCACAGGATCTTCACAGGATCTTCATCACAGGATCTTCACAGGATCTTCATCACAGGATCTTCATCACAGGATCTTCATCACAGGATCTTCACACGATCTTCATCACAGGATCTTCATCAGGATCTTCATCACAGGATCTTCACACGATCTTCATCACAGGATCTTCATCAGGATCTTCATCACAGGATCTTCATCACAGGATCTTCATCAGGATCTTCATCACAGGATTGATGCTGTTTTACTGCGGTTTCATCATGGGTTTGTTTTCCTAGTGTTTTATCATGCATCATTCCTGCCCTCGCGTTCAGTGTTCATGAGGTGTGAGTGTGTGTGTGAGTGTGTGTGTGTGTGAGTGTGCATTAGGGCTGAATGTGTCACAGCTTTTCTCCACATTATGAAGATCAGTAATGATGAATTCAGCAGCTTCGGCTCCACAGGAATCAGTTGCTAGGAAACAATCATAACCAGAATAAATCTGAGAACTAAAGTTTGAGAACAGTGTTTGTACAATTAAACGAATACAGTTTTGTTTCACACAAAATGGGCAGAAAATCACATTTATATTTACAGCTCAACACTGACTTCAGTCTGAAATTATATAAGATACTATTATTATTGGTGAAAACTTGCTGCTTCTGTCATTTTAAACACTTTATTTGAAGCCTTTATTGTAACGCATTATACAGGTTTTCATTATGTATGGTATTATGAATTATATCTTTTCCCTAAATAATTGTAACCAAACTTAAAATGCATTATAATATTTGCAGATTCCTTGTTACATCTGGAATTGATTGTTTGTCATGTGTTTTAATGCATCATACTTTCTAAAGGTGTAAGAAGTATTATAGTGTTATAACTGTTATTACAGTTATTCATGAGATCATACAATGCATTATCAGGTGCATTACAAGGCATCATTAATTCATTAAAAGCACTTTTATGAGGCACTATATAAAGGCTTTATGTAAAGTGTCAGCGAAATGTTTTCTTTATTTTGAAGCGAAGCACTAAGTCAGGAGTGATGCGGTTGCCATGGTTTCTGTCGCTCTACATCAGCGCTGAACTTGCCAACGTCTAAAACCATGTAATCATCATCATCTGTGGTTAATTAGAGCTCACTGGGTTCATGTCCAGTCCTCGGGCGAGAGTCAAGCGCTTCAATGCTGAATAAAGACTGATTTACTCCACTAGCTTCTTAGAAACAAAGCAGCACATGGTAAGTGCTGAAATCCTGATGAAAGCGTTTTAAAGAGACAGAATGTGTGTGTGTGTGTGTGTGTGTTTCTCACGTCTGTGAAGTAAATTCATCTCCATGAGTGTGAAGTCCTGTCAGATATGATTGTGATTCGCTAAAGCTGCGGTATCCCTCAGGGATCCGTTCTCGGTCCATTATTATTCCTCTCCTACATCCTCCTCTGGGTCAGGTCTTATACAGGTCGATACATGATTTTAACACGATTTTATCATTTTATCATTTCTATGCCGGTGAAATCCAAATCAATATGTAAGCCTGCTCTATCCACTCAACTTGGTAATATTTCTGCTTTTGCGAATGAAATAAAGCTGAGCTCATTATTACTGAACGTCGTCACTGCCGAGCAGAATCCCTGAGACTCCTCTCCTCACACCGTGTCCTAACTACACGCGCCGCGACACCGCGACACCGCGACACGCGATAAAAGGTTCTTTTCCATGTTAATCAGAGTTTTTGTCCTAACCAGGCGCGACACGCGACGTTTCTAATTTAGAAACGGTTTCTATTTTTCTGCGACGTCGCGCTGGAACAACAAACACAAAGTGTGGCAATGATAATCTCAGGTACTGTTTATGTGCTTTATTTAATGTTAAAAGTGTGTAATGTGACTTTGAACATCAGTTAGTGCTCCAGCTTTGTAGCTGTAAAAGCAACAATGGATATAATTCACCTCAGATCTTGAAATTAAACAAATGGAAACAAGAACGTTAAAACTGTGAACAAACAAGTGTATTATTTGACAAATATTGTTTTAGTAACTCAGTATCCTATGCATTTTTTAAATGCTGTAATGTTTGTGAATTTGATTATGTAGCTACTTATCCATTTTCTTGCGAGTGCCGTCAAGATTACTCTCTAGTGCTGTGCACTTGCCGCGAGACTCCGCCCACACGCTGTTCTGATTGGCTGTGATTTTTGATTGACGTTGTGGCATCTCACAGTTGCGTCGCTTCTAGTGTGGACAGACACACTGCCTGTCGCTGGAATTTTGTCACTTCGCGTGTAGTTAGGACACGGTGTCACACCGTCCAGAGCTAAAGATGTTATTTCTGAGACTCCTCTCCTCACACCGTCCAGAGCTGAAGATGTTATTTCTGAGACTCCTCTCCTTACACCGTCCAGAGCTGAAGATGATATTTCTGAGACACCTCTCCTCACACCGTCCAGAGCTGAAGATGATATTTCTGAGACTCCTCTCCTCACACCGTCCAGAGCTGAAGATGATATTTCTGAGACTCCTCTCCTCACACCGTCCAGAGCTGAAGATGATATTTCTGAGACGCCTCTCCTCACACCGTCCAGAGCTGAAGATGATATTTCTGAGACTCCTCTCCTCACACCGTCCAGAGCTGAAGATGATATTTCTGAGACGCCTCTCCTCACACCGTCCAGAGCTGAAGATGATATTTCTGAGACTCCTCTCCTCACACCGTCCAGAACTGAAGATGTTATTTCTGAGACTCCTCTCCTCACACCGTCCAGAGCTGAAGATGTTATTTCTGAGACTCCTCTCCTCACACCGTCCAGAGCTGAAGATGTTATTTCTGAGACTCCTCTCCTCACACCGTCCAGAGCTGAAGATGTTATTTCTGAGACTCCTCTCCTCACACCGTCCAGAGCTGAAGATGTTATTTCTGAGACTCCTCTCCTCACACCGTCCAGAGCTGAAGATGTTATTTCTGAGACTCCTCTCCTCACACCGTCCAGAGCTGAAGATGTTATTTCTGAGACTCCTCTCCTCACACCGTCCAGAGCTGAAGATGATATTTCTGAGACTCCTCTCCTCACACCGTCCAGAGCTGAAGATGATATTTCTGAGACTCCTCTCCTCACACCGTCCAGAGCTGAAGATGATATTTCTGAGACGCCTCTCCTCACACCGTCCAGAGCTGAAGATGATATTTCTGAGACGCCTCTCCTCACACCGTCCAGAGCTGAAGATGATATTTCTGAGACTCCTCTCCTCACACCGTCCAGAACTGAAGATGATATTTCTGAGACTCCTCTCCTCACACCGTCCAGAGCTGAAGATGTTATTTCTGAGACTCCTCTCCTCACACCGTCCAGAGCTGAAGATGATATTTCTGAGACTCCTCTCCTCACACCGTCCAGAGCTGAAGATGTTATTTCTGAGACGCCTCTCCTCACACCGTCCAGAGCTGAAGATGTTATTTCTGAGACGCCTCTCCTCACACCGTCCAGAGCTGAAGATGTTATTTCTGAGACTCCTCTCCTCACACCGTCCAGAACTGAAGATGTTATTTCTGAGACGCCTCTCCTCACACCGTCCAGAACTGAAGATGATATTTCTGAGACTCCTCTCCTCACACCGTCCAGAGCTGAAGATGATATTTCTGAGACTCCTCTCCTCACACCGTCCAGAGCTGAAGATGATATTTCTGAGACTCCTCTCCTCACACCGTCCAGAGCTGAAGATGATATTTCTGAGACGCCTCTCCTCACACCGTCCAGAGCTGAAGATGATATTTCTGAGACTCCTCTCCTCACACCGTCCAGAGCTGAAGATGTTATTTCTGAGACGCCTCTCCTCACACCGTCCAGAGCTGAAGATGTTATTTCTGAGACTCCTCTCCTCACACCGTCCAGAACTGAAGATGATATTTCTGAGACTCCTCTCCTCACACCGTCCAGAGCTGAAGATGATATTTCTGAGACTCCTCTCCTCACACCGTCCAGAACTGAAGATGATATTTCTGAGACTCCTCTCCTCACACCGTCCAGAGCTGAAGATGATATTTCTGAGACTCCTCTCCTCACACCGTCCAGAGCTGAAGATGATATTTCTGAGACTCCTCTCCTCACACCGTCCAGAACTGAAGATGATATTTCTGAGACTCCTCTCCTCACACCGTCCAGAGCTGAAGATGTTATTTCTGAGACTCCTCTCCTCACACCGTCCAGAACTGAAGATGTTATTTCTGAGACGCCTCTCCTCACACCGTCCAGAACTGAAGATGATATTTCTGAGACGCCTCTCCTCACACCGTCCAGAACTGAAGATGATATTTCTGAGACTCCTCTCCTCACACCGTCCAGAGCTGAAGATGATATTTCTGAGACTCCTCTCCTCACACCGTCCAGAGCTGAAGATGATATTTCTGAGACTCCTCTCCTCACACCGTCCAGAGCTGAAGATGATATTTCTGAGACGCCTCTCCTCACACCGTCCAGAGCTGAAGATGATATTTCTGAGACTCCTCTCCTCACACCGTCCAGAGCTGAAGATGTTATTTCTGAGACGCCTCTCCTCACACCGTCCAGAGCTGAAGATGTTATTTCTGAGACTCCTCTCCTCACACCGTCCAGAACTGAAGATGATATTTCTGAGACTCCTCTCCTCACACCGTCCAGAGCTGAAGATGATATTTCTGAGACTCCTCTCCTCACACCGTCCAGAGCTGAAGATGATATTTCTGAGACTCCTCTCCTCACACCGTCCAGAGCTGAAGATGATATTTCTGAGACGCCTCTCCTCACACCGTCCAGAGCTGAAGATGATATTTCTGAGACTCCTCTCCTCACACCGTCCAGAACTGAAGATGATATTTCTGAGACTCCTCTCCTCACACCGTCCAGAACTGAAGATGTTATTTCTGAGACTCCTCTCCTCACACCGTCCAGAGCTGAAGATGTTATTTCTGAGACTCCTCTCCTCACACCGTCCAGAGCTGAAGATGTTATTTCTGAGACTCCTCTCCTCACACCGTCCAGAGCTGAAGATGTTATTTCTGAGACTCCTCTCCTCACACCGTCCAGAGCTGAAGATGTTATTTCTGAGACTCCTCTCCTCACACCGTCCAGAGCTGAAGATGTTATTTCTGAGACTCCTCTCCTCACACCGTCCAGAGCTGAAGATGTTATTTCTGAGACTCCTCTCCTCACACCGTCCAGAGCTGAAGATGTTATTTCTGAGACTCCTCTCCTCACACCGTCCAGAACTGAAGATGTTATTTCTGAGACGCCTCTCCTCACACCGTCCAGAGCCAGAGCTGAAGATGATATTTCTGAGACTCCTCTCCTCACACCGTCCAGAGCTGAAGATGTTATTTCTGAGACGCCTCTCCTCACACCGTCCAGAGCTGAAGATGATATTTCTGAGACTCCTCTTCTCACACCGTCCAGAGCTGAAGATGATATTTCTGAGACTCCTCTCCTCACACCGTCCAGAGCTGAAGATGATATTTCTGAGACTCCTCTCCTCACACCGTCCAGAGCTGAAGATGATATTTCTGAGACTCCTCTCCTCACACCGTCCAGAACTGAAGATGATATTTCTGAGACGCCTCTCCTCACACCGTCCAGAGCTGAAGATGTTATTTCTGAGACTCCTCTCCTCACACCGTCCAGAGCTGAAGATGATATTTCTGAGACTCCTCTCCTCACACCGTCCAGAGCTGAAGATGTTATTTCTGAGACGCCTCTCCTCACACCGTCCAGAACTGAAGATGATATTTCTGAGACTCCTCTCCTCACACCGTCCAGAACTGAAGATGTTATTTCTGAGACTCCTCTCCTCACACCGTCCAGAGCTGAAGATGATATTTCTGAGACTCCTCTCCTCACACCGTCCAGAGCTGAAGATGATATTTCTGAGACTCCTCTCCTCACACCGTCCAGAGCTGAAGATGATATTTCTGAGACTCCTCTCCTCACACCGTCCAGAGCTGAAGATGTTATTTCTGAGACTCCTCTCCTCACACCGTCCAGAGCTGAAGATGATATTTCTGAGACTCCTCTCCTCACACCGTCCAGAACTGAAGATGTTATTTCTGAGACTCCTCTCCTCACACCGTCCAGAGCTGAAGATGATATTTCTGAGACTCCTCTCCTCACACCGTCCAGAGCTGAAGATGATATTTCTGAGACTCCTCTCCTCTCACCGTCCAGAACTGAAGATGATATTTCTGAGACGCCTCTCCTCACACCGTCCAGAGCTGAAGATGATATTTCTGAGACTCCTCTCCTCACACCGTCCAGAGCTGAAGATGTTATTTCTGAGACGCCTCTCCTCACACCGTCCAGAACTGAAGATGATATTTCTGAGACTCCTCTCCTCACACCGTCCAGATCTTAAGATGATATTTCTGAGACTCCTCTCCTCACACCGTCCAGAACTGAAGATGTTATTTCTGAGACTCCTCTCCTCACACCGTCCAGAGCTGAAGATGTTATTTCTGAGACTCCTCTCCTCACACCGTCCAGAGCTGAAGATGATATTTCTGAGACGCCTCTCCTCACACCGTCCAGAGCTGAAGATGATATTTCTGAGACTCCTCTCCTCACACCGTCCAGAGCTGAAGATGTTATTTCTGAGACGCCTCTCCTCACACCGTCCAGAACTGAAGATGATATTTCTGAGACTCCTCTCCTCACACCGTCCAGATCTTAAGATGATATTTCTGAGACTCCTCTCCTCACACCGTCCAGAACTGAAGATGTTATTTCTGAGACTCCTCTCCTCACACCGTCCAGAACTGAAGATGATATTTCTGAGACTCCTCTCCTCACACCGTCCAGAGCTGAAGATGATATTTCTGAGACTCCTCTCCTCACACCGTCCAGAACTGAAGATGTTATTTCTGAGACTCCTCTCCTCACACCGTCCAGAACTGAAGATGATATTTCTGAGACGCCTCTCCTCACACCGTCCAGAGCTGAAGATGATATTTCTGAGACTCCTCTCCTCACACCGTCCAGAGCTGAAGATGATATTTCTGAGACTCCTCTCCTCACACCGTCCAGAGCTGAAGATGATATTTCTGAGACGCCTCTCCTCTCACCGTCCAGAACTGAAGATGTTATTTCTGAGACTCCTCTCCTCACACCGTCCAGAACTGAAGATGTTATTTCTGAGACTCCTCTCCTCACACCGTCCAGAACTGAAGATGTTATTTCTGAGACTCCTCTCCTCTCACCGTCCAGAACTGAAGATGTTATTTCTGAGACTCCTCTCCTCACACCGTCCAGAACTGAAGATGTTATTTCTGAGACTCCTCTCCTCACACCGTCCAGAGCTGAAGATGATATTTCTGAGACTCCTCTCCTCACACCGTCCAGAGCTGAAGATGATATTTCTGAGACGCCTCTCCTCACACCGTCCAGAGCTGAAGATGATATTTCTGAGACTCCTCTCCTCACACCGTCCAGAACTGAAGATGTTATTTCTGAGACTCCTCTCCTCACACCGTCCAGAGCTGAAGATGATATTTCTGAGACTCCTCTCCTCACACCGTCCAGAGCTGAAGATGATATTTCTGAGACTCCTCTCCTCACACCGTCCAGAACTGAAGATGATATTTCTGAGACGCCTCTCCTCTCACCGTCCAGAGCTGAAGATGATATTTCTGAGACTCCTCTCCTCACACCGTCCAGAACTGAAGATGATATTTCTGAGACTCCTCTCCTCACACCGTCCAGAGCTGAAGATGATATTTCTGAGACTCCTCTCCTCACACCGTCCAGAGCTGAAGATGATATTTCTGAGACGCCTCTCCTCTCACCGTCCAGAACTGAAGATGTTATTTCTGAGACTCCTCTCCTCACACCGTCCAGAACTGAAGATGATATTTCTGAGACTCCTCTCCTCACACCGTCCAGAACTGAAGATGTTATTTCTGAGACTCCTCTCCTCACACCGTCCAGAACTGAAGATGTTATTTCTGAGACTCCTCTCCTCACACCGTCCAGAGCTGAAGATGATATTTCTGAGACTCCTCTCCTCACACCGTCCAGAGCTGAAGATGATATTTCTGAGACGCCTCTCCTCACACCGTCCAGAGCTGAAGATGATATTTCTGAGACTCCTCTCCTCACACCGTCCAGAGCTGAAGATGATATTTCTGAGACTCCTCTCCTCACACCGTCCAGAACTGAAGATGATATTTCTGAGACTCCTCTCCTCACACCGTCCAGAACTGAAGATGATATTTCTGAGACTCCTCTCCTCACACCGTCCAGAGCTGAAGATGTTATTTCTGAGACTCCTCTCCTCACACCGTCCAGAACTGAAGATGTTATTTCTGAGACTCCTCTCCTCACACCGTCCAGAACTGAAGATGATATTTCTGAGACTCCTCTCCTCACACCGTCCAGAGCTGAAGATGATATTTCTGAGACTCCTCTCCTCACACCGTCCAGAGCTGAAGATGATATTTCTGAGACTCCTCTCCTCACACCGTCCAGAGCTGAAGATGTTATTTCTGAGACTCCTCTCCTCACACCGTCCAGAACTGAAGATGATATTTCTGAGACTCCTCTCCTCACACCGTCCAGAGCTGAAGATGATATTTCTGAGACTCCTCTCCTCACACCGTCCAGAGCTGAAGATGTTATTTCTGAGACTCCTCTCCTCACACCGTCCAGAACTGAAGATGATATTTCTGAGACTCCTCTCCTCACACCGTCCAGAGCTGAAGATGATATTTCTGAGACTCCTCTCCTCACACCGTCCAGAGCTGAAGATGTTATTTCTGAGACTCCTCTCCTCACACCGTCCAGAACTGAAGATGTTATTTCTGAGACTCCTCTCCTCACACCGTCCAGAACTGAAGATGATATTTCTGAGACTCCTCTCCTCACACCGTCCAGAGCTGAAGATGATATTTCTGAGACTCCTCTCCTCACACCGTCCAGAGCTGAAGATGATATTTCTGAGACTCCTCTCCTCACACCGTCCAGAGCTGAAGATGTTATTTCTGAGACTCCTCTCCTCACACCGTCCAGAGCTGAAGATGATATTTCTGAGACTCCTCTCCTCACACCGTCCAGAACTGAAGATGATATTTCTGAGACTCCTCTCCTCACACCGTCCAGAGCTGAAGATGATATTTCTGAGACGCCTCTCCTCACACCGTCCAGAACTGAAGATGTTATTTCTGAGACTCCTCTCCTCACACCGTCCAGAACTGAAGATGTTATTTCTGAGACGCCTCTCCTCACACCGTCCAGAGCTGAAGATGATATTTCTGAGACTCCTCTCCTCACACCGTCCAGAGCTGAAGATGATATTTCTGAGACTCCTCTCCTCACACCGTCCAGAACTGAAGATGTTATTTCTGAGACTCCTCTCCTCACACCGTCCAGAACTGAAGATGTTATTTCTGAGACTCCTCTCCTCACACCGTCCAGAACTGAAGATGATATTTCTGAGACTCCTCTCCTCACACCGTCCAGAGCTGAAGATGATATTTCTGAGACTCCTCTCCTCACACCGTCCAGAGCTGAAGATGATATTTCTGAGACTCCTCTCCTCACACCGTCCAGAACTGAAGATGTTATTTCTGAGACTCCTCTCCTCACACCGTCCAGAACTGAAGATGTTATTTCTGAGACTCCTCTCCTCACACCGTCCAGAACTGAAGATGTTATTTCTGAGACTCCTCTCCTCACACCGTCCAGAACTGAAGATGATATTTCTGATTCCTCTCCTCACACCGTCCAGAACTGAAGATGATATTTCTGAGACTCCTCTCCTCACACCGTCCAGAGCTGAAGATGATATTTCTGAGACTCCTCTCCTCACACCGTCCAGAGCTGAAGATGTTATTTCTGAGACTCCTCTCCTCACACCGTCCAGAGCTGAAGATGTTATTTCTGAGACTCCTCTCCTCACACCGTCCAGAACTGAAGATGATATTTCTGATTCCTCTCCTCACACCGTCCAGAACTGAAGATGATATTTCTGAGACTCCTCTCCTCACACCGTCCAGAGCTGAAGATGATATTTCTGAGACTCCTCTCCTCACACCGTCCAGAGCTGAAGATGTTATTTCTGAGACTCCTCTCCTCACACCGTCCAGAACTGAAGATGTTATTTCTGAGACTCCTCTCCTCACACCGTCCAGAACTGAAGATGATATTTCTGAGACTCCTCTCCTCACACCGTCCAGAGCTGAAGATGATATTTCTGAGACTCCTCTCCTCACACCGTCCAGAACTGAAGATGTTATTTCTGAGACGCCTCTCCTCACACCGTCCAGAACTGAAGATGTTATTTCTGAGACGCCTCTCCTCACACCGTCCAGAACTGAAGATGTTATTTCTGAGACTCCTCTCCTCACACCGTCCAGAGCTGAAGATGTTATTTCTGAGACTCCTCTCCTCACACCGTCCAGAACTGAAGATGATATTTCTGATTCCTCTCTCTCGGCTGAGGCTCATATGGACTCACTGTAATATTCTACTTCTCCGCTCGTTTTATTGTCGGTTATATATATTGCTGTTATCCTTTTCTTGTTTTATCTACATTAGCATCCATGAGCGATGGAAAGGCTCTATAAATACATATTATTATTATTATTATTATTATTAAATGTGGCGAGAAAAAGATTTGCGAACCTCCATTATGGCACATTTTGACTCACATCATCAGTTTGTAAAAAAATTATTGAATTTTAACTATAAAAGACGGTAAAAAGTGCTACAATAAAAACCTGTTAATTGTTTAACAGTGAATTCCCTCTCTATATACAGGAAAAACA
This sequence comes from Vimba vimba, assembly GCA_022828995.1. NCBI lineage: Eukaryota > Metazoa > Chordata > Actinopteri > Cypriniformes > Leuciscidae > Vimba > Vimba vimba. The sequence continues at coordinate 319,461 of CM040838.1, read as the reverse complement.
TATTTGATGGGTTTTCATTTTAATAATTGCGTTTCTTCTTAGTATTTGTTATCAGTTATGCACATTTGGGTTTTATGTTGCATCTTATGTGGTTAAATGTAATGTTTTATGCATTACTTTGTCATGTATATATTAAAGGATACAAATGTCATTTCTTTGTTCAGTAAATATACATTTTTGCTGTATTTTACAGAGTTATTCTGCCTACCACAAATGCTAGTTTCATTTCTGTAAATATGACAGGATTTTTCATACTGTGTATGACAGATTGTGGGAAATGAAGTGTTCTTCCTCCGTTTCTTGACAAACTCTACATTTAGATATGACCGTTGAATATGAATTGCATTTCCTTCTTGTTCATATTCAGAAGTGAGCGTCTGCTTCAGAATCTGAGAGTCAGTAGCTCTGTTTCCATCCTCCTGTTTTATGCGCATTTTAGGATATTGAATAAAAAAATACTGGATGGAAATGGCAAGATTTGAATAAATTATAAAAATGCACATAAAATAATTTTATTTTTTACGACTTGACTCGAGCGCTGTGGATGGAAACACTGCCATTGATCTCTTTCTGCTGCTTTATAAAGTACATTTTGCTTTTCATTCTGAACTTTTTATCGTTTTTGGAGATTTTGCAGGTATTAAACGCAGTCTCTGGTTTGAGTCTCACACTCATTGTTATTCTCTTTTCATCACCTTGATTCTTTCCTCCTTTTCTTTCCCTCTCTCATCTTAATCTGGTCTCTGTGTTCGTTCTCTTTTCTAATGTCGTCTCTCTTCCGTCGGGGAGTTTTAATTAAAGCTGCCATATTTCACAGGCTTAGCGGATAAATCCAGTCTTCCTGCTACAGTTTAATGACCTCAGACTCGTTCTGATTTAATGTGCGAGGAAACGAGAGAAAGAGTGTGTTGTTCATGCAGAACGCACAGGGTGTTTAGTTGTTTAATGCAGTTCCAGCGCATATAATATGAGCATGAACGGCGTGCGACACCAGACCTGATGCAGTGAACACACACTCTGTGTTTCGACACCAGACCTGATGCATGAACACACACTCGGTGTTTCGACACCAGACCTGATGCAGTGAACACACACTCGGTGTTTCGACACCAGACCTGATGCATGAACACACACTCGGTGTTTCGACACCAGACCTGATGCATGAACACACACTCGGTGTTTCGACACCAGACCTGATGCATGAACACACACTCGGTGTTTCGACACCAGACCTGATGCATGAACACACACTCGGTGTTTCGACACCAGACCTGATGCAGTGAACACACACTCGGTGTTTCGACACCAGACCTGATGCATGAACACACACTCTGTGTTTCGACACCAGACCTGATGCATGAACACACACTCTGTGTTTCGACACCAGACCTGATGCATGAACACACACTCGGTGTTTCGACACCAGACCTGATGCATGAACACACACTCGGTGTTTCGACACCAGACCTGATGCATGAACACACACTCGGTGTTTCGACACCAGACCTGATGCATGAACACACACTCGGTGTTTCGACACCAGACCTGATGCAGTGAACACACACTCGGTGTTTCGACACCAGACCTGATGCATGAACACACACTCTGTGTTTCGACACCAGACCTGATGCAGTGAACACACACTCGGTGTTTCGACACCAGACCTGATGCATGAACACACACTCGGTGTTTCGACACCAGACCTGATGCATGAACACACACTCGGTGTTTCGACACCAGACCTGATGCATGAACACACACTCGGTGTTTCGACACCAGACCTGATGCATGAACACACACTCGGTGTTTCGACACCAGACCTGATGCAGTGAACACACACTCGGTGTTTCGACACAGACCTGATGCATGAACACACACTCGGTGTTTCGACACCAGACCTGATGCAGTGAACACACACTCGGTGTTTCGACAACAGACCTGATGCATGAACACACACTCTGTGTTTCGACACCAGACCTGATGCATGAACACACACTCGGTGTTTCGACACCAGACCTGATGCATGAACACACACTCGGTGTTTCGACACCAGACCTGATGCAGTGAACACACACTCGGTGTTTCGACACCAGACCTGATGCATGAACACACACTCAGTGTTTCGACACCAGACCTGATGCAGTGAACACACACTCTGTGTTTCGACACCAGACCTGATGCAGTGAACACACACTCGGTGTTTCGACACCAGACCTGATGCATGAACACACACTCGGTGTTTCGACACCAGACCTGATGCATGAACACACACTCGGTGTTTCGACACCAGACCTGATGCAGTGAACACACACTCGGTGTTTCGACACCAGACCTGATGCATGAACACACACTCGGTGTTTCGACACCAGACCTGATGCATGAACACACACTCGGTGTTTCGACACCAGACCTGATGCAGTGAACACACACTCGGTGTTTCGACACCAGACCTGATGCATGAACACACACTCGGTGTTTCGACACCAGACCTGATGCATGAACACACACTCGGTGTTTCGACACCAGACCTGATGCATGAACACACACTCGGTGTTTCGACACCAGACCTGATGCATGAACACACACTCGGTGTTTCGACACCAGACCTGATGCATGAACACACACTCGGTGTTTCGACACCAGACCTGATGCATGAACACACACTCGGTGTTTCGACACCAGACCTGATGCATGAACACACACTCAGTGTTTCGACACCAGACCTGATGCATGAACACACACTCTGTGTTTCGACACCAGACCTGATGCATGAACACACACTCGGTGTTTCGACACCAGACCTGATGCATGAACACACACTCGGTGTTTCGACACCAGACCTGATGCATGAACACACACTCGGTGTTTCGACACCAGACCTGATGCATGAACACACACTCGGTGTTTCGACACCAGACCTGATGCATGAACACACACTCGGTGTTTCGACACCAGACCTGATGCATGAACACACACTCGGTGTTTCGACACCAGACCTGATGCATGAACACACACTCTGTGTTTCGACACCAGACCTGATGCATGAACACACACTCAGTGTTTCGACACCAGACCTGATGCATGAACACACACTCTGTGTTTCGACACCAGACCTGATGCAGTGAACACACACTCGGTGTTTCGACACCAGACCTGATGCAGTGAACACACACTCTGTGTTTCGACACCAGACCTGATGCATGAACACACACTCGGTGTTTCGACACCAGACCTGATGCATGAACACACACTCTGTGTTTCGACACCAGACCTGATGCATGAACACACACTCGGTGTTTCGACACCAGACCTGATGCATGAACACACACTCGGTGTTTCGACACCAGACCTGATGCAGTGAACACACACTCGGTGTTTCGACACCAGACCTGATGCAGTGAACACACACTCGGTGTTTCGACACCAGACCTGATGCAGTGAACACACACTCGGTGTTTCGACACCAGACCTGATGCATGAACACACACTCTGTGTTTCGACACCAGACCTGATGCATGAACACACACTCTGTGTTTCGACACCAGACCTGATGCATGAACACACACTCAGTGTTTCGACACCAGACCTGATGCATGAACACACACTCTGTGTTTCGACACCAGACCTGATGCAGTGAACACACACTCGGTGTTTCGACACCAGACCTGATGCAGTGAACACACACTCGGTGTTTCGACACCAGACCTGATGCAGTGAACACACACTCGGTGTTTCGACACCAGACCTGATGCAGTGAACACACACTCGGTGTTTCGACACCAGACCTGATGCAGTGAACACACACTCGGTGTTTCGACACCAGACCTGATGCATGAACACACACTCTGTGTTTCGACACCAGACCTGATGCATGAACACACACTCTGTGTTTCGACACCAGACCTGATGCATGAACACACACTCTGTGTTTCGACACCAGACCTGATGCAGTGAACACACACTCTGTGTTTCGACACCAGACCTGATGCATGAACACACACTCTGTGTTTCGACACCAGACCTGATGCATGAACACACACTCAGTGTTTCGACACCAGACCTGATGCATGAACACACACTCGGTGTTTCGACACCAGACCTGATGCATGAACACACACTCGGTGTTTCGACACCAGACCTGATGCATGAACACACACTCTGTGTTTCGACACCAGACCTGATGCATGAACACACACTCGGTGTTTCAACACCAGACCTGATGCATGAACACACACTCGGTGTTTCGACACCAGACCTGATGCATGAACACACACTCTGTGTTTCGACACCAGACCTGATGCATGAACACACACTCGGTGTTTCGACACCAGACCTGATGCATGAACACACACTCAGTGTTTCGACACCAGACCTGATGCATGAACACACACTCGGTGTTTCGACACCAGACCTGATGCATGAACACACACTCGGTGTTTCGACACCAGACCTGATGCATGAACACACACTCTGTGTTTCGACACCAGACCTGATGCATGAACACACACTCAGTGTTTCGACACCAGACCTGATGCAGTGAACACACACTCGGTGTTTCGACACCAGACCTGATGCATGAACACACACTCGGTGTTTCAACACCAGACCTGATGCATGAACACACACTCGGTGTTTCGACACCAGACCTGATGCATGAACACACACTCTGTGTTTCGACACCAGACCTGATGCAGTGAACACACACTCTGTGTTTCGACACCAGACCTGATGCATGAACACACACTCTGTGTTTCGACACCAGACCTGATGCATGAACACACACTCTGTGTTTCGACACCAGACCTGATGCATGAACACACACTCGGTGTTTCGACACCAGACCTGATGCATGAACACACACTCGGTGTTTCGACACCAGACCTGATGCATGAACACACACTCGGTGTTTCGACACCAGACCTGATGCATGAACACACACTCGGTGTTTCGACACCAGACCTGATGCATGAACACACACTCGGTGTTTCGACACCAGACCTGATGCATGAACACACATGCATATGAATTATTGGTGATATGAATTATGACTTCATTAATTTCTCACCCTCATGTCTTTCTAAACCCGTCAGACTTTTGTTCATCTTCGAAACACAAATGAAGATCTTTTTGATTTCTGTCGCTCCGTCGACAGTCTCTCTTTGACTCTTCAGATTGTAAAACTAATCCATATAAAATTAACAATTCACACATAATAAAATTAAGTTCAGATTTCTGAAGAGAATCTATTGCTTTAAATGATGAACAGATTGAATTTAGGCTTTTATTCACATATAAACATTGATCAGCAAAGATAAAAGCAGTATGTGTGCTCGACCCGCCATAACTGATGTTTGATGAAACTATATTTGTTAACAAACAAGTATTCATTACTTCAATGAGCTCATTGTTTCTGCCTTAAATTATTACATTGTTTAAATTAATACATTTTTAGCGAACTGTGATTTGTATATGTACATTTCTGAAATGCATAACTTAGTTTCCTCTGATAACAGTTCACTGTAAGCTGTAATGTGGACTCATGTATTTTCTGTAAAGCTGCTTTGAAATGATGTGTATTGTGAAAAGCGCTGTACAAATACATGTGAATTTAATTTAATTGAATATTTGTGAATAAAAGCCTAAAATATAATGATTTCCATAGATTAAAAAATGAAAAGGAAAAAAGACTGAGGATGTCATGATTGATTTAGAGACGGACGATACACGCGTGATCGAGCGCATGCGCGTCGTGACGTCGGAAGCTGATTAATGCGCGTTGTCTCATTAGCATGGCTTTGATTGTTCCTCTCACATGCAGTGAAGGTTTGCAGGAGTTCATCAGGAAGAGTTTGAGAAGCATTGCTGTAATTACGCTCAGCTGGAGTTACACACTGACAGCTGCTATTATCGGCTCGCTCTCCTTATAGAACACAGCAGACGTGTGTGTGTGTGTGTGTGTGTGTGTGGGCCGTACGGTTCTAATGCTCCTCAATGGAATATTCCAAACATGATCAGATCCACAGGCTCTGATGGGGAATTAGATGGAGAATGCGGCGTGTAAATGCATCGGACTGTCACGCCTCGTCTCTTTGTTGAGCGTAATTGAGCCGATAGTTTTGTAGTAAAACCCCAGAGAGATTTATGAAGCGGTGAAGTCACACACAGGTGTGTGTGTGTGTGTTTATGGGGCAGATGACATCAGCGCTGGTTCTGCTCTGAACTCTCTCTGTAAAACCTAATGCTCAAAATAATGAATCATTTTGAGTAGAGCCAACTTAAATTAAACAAAGCAGTTCAATCAGATTAACTTTTATGAGTATTTAGAATTTACTTTTGAGTTCACAAAACAGGCACGTTTTCAGTAATTTGAACCGTTTCATTGTTTTGAGTTTTATGAACTTGTTTCTTTTAATTTAGACAAACTTAAATTCAAATGAAACTGGGCTGGGATTTCTATTTCCCAGAATGCTTTTCTATGACACTCAAAAGGGAGAGTAAATGCTAACATGTTACATGAGAGATTTAGTAGTGTTAATGTTTTGTTATGCTAGTTTAGAAGAGTTTTTGTTATGTTGGGTTTCCATCATGTTGACGAGTGGAGCATGAGCTTGGTTTGAGAACAGATATATGTTTTATATTGCTGTACTCATTCAGCAAGTGCTATGCTATGCTAATGCTATCAAAGCATTGTGTTACCAATTAGCATTGTAGTATTTATTGAATTAGCTAGTTAAAGCTTGCCAAGTTTCCACTACTAAAAATATTTAAGTTGAGGTTACATGACAACTTTAAGTTCAACGAATTAGCTTACTCAAATATTTTCAAGTTAAGAGCAGTTCAAATGTATGAGTACAAAATAAAAATCTTACTTAAACTTTAAACTTCTGAACAGATTACCAATTTTTTTTTTTATTTTGCCAACTTATTTGTGTTTACATGGTGCGTTCAAGTCCTCCTGGGAAGTTCGTACGTACGAGGTGGGAAGTCGTGCTTATAACGGCATGTGCGTTCAAGTCACTTTCGTCGGAGCAAAATGGCGGAGTACTTTCTCTTAATTAATTACACAAAAATACAGTAAGGTTCTTCAAACTCTTGTTCTAGAAAATGAAGAACAAAGAAATGTGCATCAGGTGTACTTTGTATTTTTATGTTTTTAATTAATTTATGAAGCCACTGCCAACACATCGTTACATGTTGCATTGTTATATTATAATACTATCATATTCTGTGTTGGCGATTAGCTAACTGAGCTGTTAATAGAAAAGCCTGACAATATCACAGCTAAATACCTTTACGTATTGTGTATTCCGCCATGTTAATCACTGACACGCCCCCAACTCGTAAAGATCAGAGCTTAGAGAAAATCCCGAGCTCCCCACTGGTATTTACGACATTGTGGTGGCGTTCAAGTGCGTTCAACTCGTAAATACGATCTATACGAGATGACTTGAACGCACCAACAGTGTGGGTTAATAATGCATTAGAATCAGACAAAAAGAGTTTCTCCGAACGAAAAGAGCCCAGAAGATCTGAAAGGGACACGTTTTCCTGCACAAGTGCTTTATGTCATCCGTTTATCCGTAATCCTGCCTCATTCAGAGGCGCTTTAGATGATCGTGAATCACTCATCGAGGCTGTAAATGTGAGATTCATCACAGACGTTTACACTGAGCCTTGATTGTAAGATAAATACCTATAAAGCATCACTGGCTCATTTGTTACAGCAAATAAGAGTCGGACACGAATCCTCTCCATCGCAGAGATTGTACATTAAACCCTCTGCACACAACACACATCATTACACAACAAACTTCGATTAACGAGCCGTTTCAACGCAAACGCACTCTTCTCTCTTGGCTCTTCTTGCTTCTATGAGGCGTTTGCAATATAAATATGCTCATGCGTTTATTGCTGAACTTTAGATTGGCCGTGTTAACAGATTCATATTAGCAGGGTTCCTCAAACTCGGTCCTGGAGGGCCGCTGTCCTGCACAGTTTAGCTCCAACCCTGATCAAACACACCTGAGCAAGCTAATCAATGTCTTCAGGATCACTAGAAACTCACAGCTAGGTGATGGAGTTGGAGCTAAACTGTGAAGGACAGCGGCCCTCCAGGACCGAGTTTGAGGAACCCTGATATTAGCACCGTAACTCTTGACGTCATGTTTGAGTATGTGTGTGTGTGTGGCTGCGTTTAAGTCCACTTTTATGTCCTCCCCTCGCTAACTTCGCTCCATCAATGGGTTTAAATGTGCGAGCGCTGCGAGTTAAATGTCTTGACCGGTGCTAATACTTCATGTTTCATGTATTAATCTTGAGGCTTTGGGAAGAACGGGCTTTTAAAAGGGCTCTTGTATTGTGTCACCTCACATGTACCGGAGAGAGACTGGAGTCTCTTTAATGTCTTTCCCGTTTTCCGGCCTCACACTCGCTCCTCACACTCGCCTCACACTAGTGTTGTTTTTGGCGGCCTGTTTTAATTTTAGTTTTAGTCTAGTCTTTGTGTCAGGCTGTCATTTTAGTTTTTATTAGTTTTAGTCACATTCATACTCTTTTTAGTCTAGTCAAGTTTTAGTCGACGAAAACTGATGACATTTTAGTCTAGTTTTAGTCAACGAAAACTGATGACATTTTAGTCTAATTTTAGTCGACGAAAACTGATGACATTTTAGTCTAGTTTTAGTCGACGAAAACTGATGACATTTTAGTCTAGTTTTAGTCAATGAAAATTGTATTTTAGTCTCTTTTTAGTAATGCGATTCTATTTAACCCAGTCAATATAGAATTTCAAACAAGGCTATCTTATTATAGGCTATTTAGTAGGCCTATATTTAGGGCTGTGACGGTGGCAGGTTTTTTTTACCACCGCGGTACCGGGGGTGGTTGGGGGGTTATTAAAAAAAAAAACTCGTTTTATATTTCCACACAAAGACGCGTGATACACTCTGCGCTTTGAGAGGGATGTGGGACACGAGCAGGAAAACACGAAGATATCGATCTCTTTATGATATCTTCGTTTTTTCTACTTGATGTAAATTGGTTTGAAGAGCGAATTTTATCCTCCACAAGGGCGAGATATTTAGGCTGTGTTTGAGATTGCGCTGCCAGAGAAAGTGAAACTAAAAATCACCCACACGTGTCAAACGCGCTTTACAACTAAACTCGCGCCCAATGTCTAATATAACAAGCACAAACTGTGTTAAAAAGAATTTGACATGCAAGTACAAATGTAGGCTATCTGTCCTACAGCGTTTTTCTACTTTACCACAGTAAAGAATACGAATATAATAGGCCTAATTAAAAGCGAACCAAGAAACGTTTACCTTTAGAAAATGGGTGAGACGTGACGTGAGTGAAGATTTGGGAAAAGAAACAAGAGATTCCATGTAGGGATGAGTCACGATTTTTGGATATTCGATTAGTTTATTTAAAATATCGAATAGGTTGTGCGATTATATCTACTCTAAAATAAAATCTCCATGTTCTGGCGCTGATGCGGTGACGTGTTCATGTAACAAGAGACGCTGCCAATAACGCACATAACAGCTGTCACAAAGAACCAGCAAAAGTAATGATTATGAATGTGTCAAATATATCAATGAGACATTTTAATAGAATAACTAATGGAGTAATATATGGTTAAATTCGCTGATAATCGGGTGACCAGATCGCAATCCAGAATTTAAAGCCGACAAAGCTATGGGTTCACGCACAACTCTCTCATTCGTCGTGACGTTACATTTCGTCTCGTCTCGTTTTGGTCAACGAAAATGAAGAGACATTTTAGCATAGTTTTTATTTTTTAAACCACATTTAGTCTCGTTTTTATTCGTCAACGATATTGCATTATAGGCTACATGTATTTTAGTCATCGTCACATGACCATGCATTTACGTCTCGTCTCGTCTCGTTTTCGTCAGGTGATAACGGTTCGTTGACGACAATATTTCGTCATAATTTTCGTTGACGAAAGCAACACTACCTCACACACACACTCACTCACACGCTCGCTCCTCACACTCGCCTCACACACTCACTCACTCACTCACTCACACACTCTCTCCTCACACTCGCCTCACACACACACTCACTCACACGCTCGCTCCTCACACTCGCCTCACACACTCACTCACTCACTCACACACTCGCTCCTCACACACTCGCCTCACACTCACTCCTCACACACTCGCCTCACACTCGCTCCTCACACACTCGCCTTACACAGACACTCACACGCTCGCTCCTCACACTCGCCTCACACTCGCTCCTCACACTCGCCTCACACACACTCACTCACACACACTCTCCTCACACTCGCTTCTCACACACTCGCCTCACACTCGCCTCACTCTCACTCACTCACACACTCGCTCCTCACACTCGCTCCTCACACACTCGCCTCACACTCAATGACACACTCACTCCTCACACAATCTCCTCACACTCGCCTCACACTCGCCTCACACTCGCTCCTCACACTCGCCTCACACTCACTCAAACACACACACTCACACGCTCGCTCCTCACACACTCTCCTCACACTCGCCTCACACTCACTCAAACACACACACTCACTCACACGCTCGCTCCTCACACACTCGCCTCACACTCACTCACTCACACACTCGCCTCATACTCGCCTCACACTCGCTCCTCACACACTCGCCTCACACTCACTCACACACTCACTCCTCACACACTCTCCTCACACTCGCCTCACACTCGCTCCTCACACTCACTCACACACACACTCACTCACACGCTCGCTCCTCACACACTCGGCTCACACTTGCTCCTCACACTCACTCCTTACACACTCGCCTCACACTCGCTCCTCACACACTCGCCTCACACGCACACTCACACGCTCGCTCCTCACACTCGCCTCACACTCGCTCCTCACACTCGCCTCACACTCGCTCCTCACACTCGCCTCACACTCGCCTCACACACACTCACTCACACACACTCTCCTCACACTCGCTTCTCACACACTCGCCTCACACTCGCCTCACTCTCACTCACTCACACACTCGCTCCTCACACTCGCCTCACACTCGCTCCTCACACACTCGCCTCACACTCACTCACACACACTCAAACACACACACACACTCACTCACACGCTCGCTCCTCACACACTCTCCTCACACTCGCCTCACACTCACTCAAACACACACACTCACTCACACGCTCGCTCCTCACACACTCGCCTCACACTCGCTCCTCACACACTCGCCTCACACTCGCTCCTCACACACTCGCCTCACACTCACTCACACACTCACTCCTCACACACTCTCCTCACACTCGCCTCACACACACACTCACTCACACGCTTGCTCCTCACACTCGCTCCTCACACTCGCCACTCACACGCTCGCTCCTCACACTCGCCTCACACACTCACTCACTCACTCACACACTCGCTCCTCACACACTCGCCTCACACTCACTCCTCACACACTCGCCTCACACTCGCTCCTCACACACTCGCCTCACACACACGCTCACTCGCTCGCTCCTCACACTCGCCTCACACTCGCTCCTCACACACTCGCCTCACACTCGCTCCTCACACACTCGCCTCACACTCACTCACTCACTCACTCACACACTCGCTCCTCACACTCGCCTCACACACACACTCACTCACACGCTCGCTCCTCACACTCGCCTCACACACTCACTCACTCACTCACACACTCGCTCCTCACACTCGCCTCACACACACACTCACTCACACGCTCGCTCCTCACACTCGCCTCACACACTCACTCACTCACTCACTCACTCACACACTCGCTCCTCATACACTCGCCTCACACTCACTCCTCACACGCTCGCTCCTTACACTAGCCTCACACACTCACTTACTCACTCACACACTCGCTCCTCACACACTCGCCTCACACTCACTCCTCACACACTCACCTCACACTCGCTCCTCACACACTTGCCTCACACACACACTCACACGCTCGCTCCTCACACTCGCCTCACACTCGCTCCTCACACACTCGCCTCACACTCACTCACACACTCACTCCTCACACACTCGCCTCACACTCGCCTCACACTCGCTCCTCACACTCGCTCCTCACACTCGCCTCACACTCACTCAAACACACACACTCACTCACACGCTCGCTCCTCACACACTCTCCGCTCACTCGCCTCACACTCACTCAAACACACACACTCACTCACACGCTCGCTCCTCACACACTTGCCTCACACTCGCTCCTCACACACTCGCCTCACACTCGCCTCACACTCGCTCCTCACACACTCGCCTCACACTCACTCACACACTCACTCCTCACACACTCTCCTCACACTCGCCTCACACTCGCTCCTCACACTCACTCACACACACACTCACTCACACGCTCGCTCATCACACACTCGCCTCACACTTGCTCCTCACACTCACTCCTCACATTCACTCCTCACACACTCGCCTCACACACACACTCACTCCTCACACACTCTCCTCACACTCACTTACTCCTCACACACTCGCTCCTCACACTCGCTCCTCATACACTCGCCTCACACTCACCCACTCTCACACTCGCCTCACACTCACCCACTCTCACACTCACCTCACACTTGCTCCTCACACACTCGCCTCACACTCGCTCCTCACACTCGCCTCACACTCACTCACACACTCTCCTCACACTCGCCTCACACTCACTCACTCACACACTCGCTCCTCACACACTCGCCTCACACTTGCTCCTCACACTCACTCCTCACACACTCGCCTCACACTCGCCTCACACTCACTCCTCACACACTCGCCTCACACTCGCTCCTCATACTCGCTCCTCACACACTCGCTCCTCACACACTCGCTCCTCACACACTCGCCTCACACTCACTCCTCACACACTCGCCTCACACACACACTCACTCACAAGCTCGCTCCTCACACTCGCCTCACACACTCACTCACTCACACGCTCGCTCCTCACACTCGCCTCACACACTCACTCACTCACACACTCACTCACTCACACACTCGCTCCTCACACTCGCTCCTCACACACTCGCTCCTCACACACTCGCCTCACACTCACTCCTCACACACTCGCCTCACACTCGCTCCTCACACTCGCTCCTCACACACTCGCCTCACACTCACTCCTCACACACTCTCCTCACACACTCTCCTCACACTCGCCACACACACACACACTCACTCACAAGCTCGCTCCTCACACTCGCCTCACACACTCACTCACTCACACACTCGCTCCTCACACACTCGCCTCACACTCACTCCTCACACACTCGCCTCACACTCGACTCACACACACACTCACACGCTCGCTCCTCACACTCGCCTCACACTCGCTCCTCACACACTCGCCTCACACTCACCTCACACTCGCTCCTCACACACTCGCCTCACACTCACTCACTCACTCACTCACACACTCTCTCCTCACACTCGCCTCACACACACACTCTCACACGCTCGCTCCTCACACTCGCCTCACACACTCACTCACTCACTCACTCACACACTCGCTCCTCACACTCGCCTCACACACACACACACTCACTCACACGCTCGCTCCTCACACTCGCCTCACACACTCACTCACTCACTCACTCACACACTCGCTCCTCACACTCGCCACACATACACTCACTCACAAGCTCGCTCCTCACACTCGCCTCACACACTCACTCACTCACTCACTCACTCACACACTCGCTCCTCACACTCGCCACACATACACTCACTCACAAGCTCGCTCCTCACACTCGCCTCACACACTCACTCACTCACTCACTCACTCACTCACACACTCGCTCCTCACACACTCGCCTCACACTCACTCCTCACACACACTCACACGCTCGCTCCTCACACTCGCCTCACACTCGCCTCACACTCGCCTCACACTCGCCTCACACTCACTCCTCACACACTCACCTCACACTCGCTCCTCACACTCGCTCCTCACACTCGCTCCTCACACACTCTCCTCACACTCGCTCCTCACACTCGCTCCTCACACACTCGCCTCACACTCACTCCTCACACACTCGCCTCACACTCGCTCCTCACACTCACTCCTCACACACTCGCCTCACACACACACTCACTCACACGCTCGCTCCTCACACTCGCCTCACACTCACTCCTCACACTCACTCCTCACACACTCGCCTCACACACACACTCACTCACACGCTCGCTCCTCACACTTGCCTCACACACTCACTCACTCACTCACACACTCGCTCCTCACACTCGCCTCACACACACACTCACTCACACGCTCGCTCCTCACACTCACCTCACACTCACTCCTCACACTCACTCCTCACACACTCGCCTCACACACACACTCACTCACACGCTCGCTCCTCACACTCGCCTCACACACTCACTCACTCACTCACACACTCGCTCCTCACACTCGCCTCACACACACACTCACTCACACGCTCGCTCCTCACACTCGCCTCACTCACTCACTCACTCACTCACTCACACACTCGCTCCTCACACTCGCCACACATACACTCACTCACAAGCTCGCTCCTCACACTCGCCTCACACACTCACTCACTCACACACTCGCTCCTCACACACTCGCCTCACACTCACTCCTCACACACTCGCCTCACACTCGCTCCTCACACACTCGACTCACACACACACTCACACGCTCGCTCCTCACACTCGCCTCACACTCGCCTCACACTCGCTCCTCACACACTCACCTCACACTCGCCTCACACTCACTCCTCACACACTCACCTCACACTCGCTCCTCACACTCGCTCCTCACACTCGCTCCTCACACTCGCTCCTCACACACTCGCCTCACACTCACTCCTCACACACTCGCCTCACACTCGCTCCTCACACTCACTCCTCACACACTCACCTCACACTTGCTCCTCACACTCGCCTCACACTCGCTCCTCACACACTCGCCTCACACACTCACTCCTCACACACTCGCCTCACACTCGCCTCACACACTCGCTCCTCACACTCGCCTCACACTCGCTCCTCACACTCACTCCTCACACACTCGCCTCACACTCGCCTCACACACTCGCTCCTCACACTCGCCTCACACACTCGCTCCTCACACTCGCCTCACACTCGCTCCTCACACTCGCCTCACACTCGCTCCTCACACTCACTCGTCACACACTCGCCTCACACTCACTCCTCACACACTCGCCTCACACTCACTCCTCACACTCACTCGTCACACACTCGCCTCACACTCACTCCTCACACTCACTCCTCACACACTCGCCTCACACTCGCCTCACACACTCGCTCCTCACACACTCGCTCCTCACACACTCGCCTCACACTCGCTCCTCACACTCATTCGTCACACACTCGCCTCACACTCGCCTCACACTCGCCTCACACACTCACTCCTCACACTCACTCGTCACACACTCGCCTCACAATCACTCCTCACACTCACTCGTCACACACTCGCCTCACACTCGCCTCACACTCGCTCCTCACACACTCGCTTCACACACTCGCCTCACACTCGCTCCTCACTCGCCTCACACTCGCCTCACACTCGCCTCACACATTCGCTCCGCATGAGCTGATGGCCTTTAGTCTGGGAAACAATCGCAGAGATCCGCCGACTTCTCTGTGTAATTGAAAAGCATTGGAGTTTTTCTGGGTCTCGGCAGAGAATGATCTGACTCCGTTCGCTGGAGTTTTTCCCCTTGAGTCCGAGACCTGCATTCAAACCACAGAGGAGACACACATCTCTAATGCTTTATAATTTATATTCCTTTTTCAATTGTTTTTCCATTATGTTGATGTATCTAAAAATACCTTTTATTTTAGCTTCATGCATTCTTTTTTTACCAACACTTAATGTGGGTAAGTTTCATAAAAAAGCAAGATTTTAAACAAAAAGCTGAGAAAATCTTTTTTGTCAAAGACTTTGTCTGGATGGGATTCAGAGCAATGATCAAACACAGATGGAGTTTTACAGTTTTTTCCATTGTTAACACACAATTTTGCAAACTAGGCTGGTTTTATCAAAATACTTAACACAATTCACAAAACCACACACCCAAACTGCAAAATACCTCATATATCCTGCAACCAAAACTACATATAGCATTATCAAAATCACACACTTCATTCATATTACCAGATTTTTGTCTAACCAACTACACACTGTTGGGCATAATGAAAAGCACTCTCATCTTTAGTATGCTTTGCCATAATACTAAAATAGTTCAAACTGTAGACAATTCTTCAGATTGTTCACATGCACAGAAATATTTGCAGATACACACGCATGCTGTTGAAACATTTATTTATTTTATTTTTCACCAAACAAGTCAGTGCAACATATGCACAGCAGAAATATTTACACTGGACTTAACAAAAATATGCTCACAAAAAACAGTAAACTGAAAAAGATTGAAGTGTTAACATTTAACCATTGAGAGTTTGGCCTGGTGACACATGTATTGACCAGGTGACACAATACAAGAGCCCTTTTAAAAGCCTGTTCTTTCCAAAGCCTCAAGATTAATACATGAAACATGAAGAATTAGCACCGGCCAAGACATAACTCACAGCACTCGCACATTTAAACCCATTGATGGAGGGAAGTTAGCGAGGGGAGGACAGAAAGTAAGGACTCTCTGTGTGTCAGTTTAAATAATTGTGCTGTGCATGTTCATTTTAGTGTGTTAGCAATTGGAAAAAACTGCAAAAACACACTTTACTTGTGTTTTGATCCGGAGAGTCCGTTCTCTTTCAGAAGATGTGTAACAGCGCCCCCTACCGAATAACAGAGAAAACACACAATGTCTGAAAATTCCATCAATGGCGGGGAAAGAGTAAAATAGTTTTATTCTATTTTTTAATTAAATACTTTTATACATTAATGGTGCATAATGTAGAGGTGAATATTCTTTAGAATTCAAATGCAAAATATTTAAAAACAATATTATTGAACTAAAATATGGTTCCTTCATTTCATTGAAAGTAAAGGTTGCAGCAACGAGTAACGAGTGTGAGCTTTAAACGAGGAGATCTCATGCTGATGTTTAAAGCATCAGCGGCAATCCACCTGTCACTCAAGTGGCCACGCCCTTAATTATGCAGAACTTTAAGGCTTAATATAATTTAAACGGATGAGTTATAAAAAAATTCACCCCCTCACAGTCGTCATGAAGGGCAAAATTAGCAATATAGACTAAAACCACTTTTTGCACCAGACTGTGAACATGTTTGTTTCTGCTGTAAAGTTGGGCATTTTAACATGGGGGTTTATGGGATTGAGTCTCTTCTAGCCGGCCTCTAGTGGCCAGTGGATGAACTGCAGTTTAAGATTGTTCAGTGTTGGATTCAAGAGAGAGACGGGAAGGTGCAGCTTGAGAGAAACACATCATGTTTTTTAACAGAATTCAAAGAGCCTGAAGAGAGACTCGCTGAGCAGATTTGTGTCCCGGAGATCCGTGAGGAAAAGCTTTGGGTGACACAGAAACGGTTTTACAGATTAAATCCATCTTCACTGAACAGCATCAGTCAGACACACACACACACACACACACACACACACACACACACACAGGAGCTCATAAATCCAGGAAAACCGGCCCGGATAAAGTCATGCGCTTGTTAAATGGGCTGCGGTAGCCTTGGGTCTCATTATCAAAGTTTCGCAGGAACTTCTCAATATTTCATGCGTAGCGCTCCTCCTATATATCAATATGTGTGAATGCCATTACAACTCCGCTTAATATTTTAATTGCTTCCCAGGAACAGAGGGCGAGCCAAATTGCTTTGATATCCCGGAGGCTTCAGGGTAATGAGATCCGTGTCCTCGTGTGTTCGGAAGGTCCTGACCTCACACTCATCTCTGGGATCGAGGGAGGATCGGGATGTTTGGGAGGATCGAGGGATCGAGGGATCAGCGGCTGATGGATGAGTGTGTGTTCAGAGGAGACGCTTCTCTGAAGATAAAGAGCCGTGAAAGATCTCGCATGGTGTTACAGGACCAGAGACTCGGATCTGAGAGAAACTCACATCTAACCAATGAACTTCATTTCCCAGAATGCATCAGCAGTGTTACGTGTGAATTACAGTCCCTCTTCCTGTTCCAGTCCTGTGTGTGTCATGGCCAGCTGATTCTTCAACTGCGTGTGGTCACGTTACTCTAACAGAAGCCGTGTTGTGGGTCAGTGAGTGATGATGAGTTCTGGATCTGCCATTTCACTCTCCAGCACCTGCTGTTCAACTAATGAAACACACACAAGACTGAGACACACACACGTTATAGTGCAATTCTAGTGTGTGTGTGTGTGTGTGTGAGAGTGAGAGAGTGAGTGTGTTTGTGTGCATGAGAGTGTGCATGAGTGTGTGTGTGTGAGTGAGTGAGTGAGTGAGTGAGTGTGTGTGTGTGTGTGTGTGTGTGTGTGTGTGTGTGTGTGTGTGTGTGTGTGTGTGTGTTTGTGTGTGTGTGTGTGTGTGTGTGCATGAGTGTGTGTGTGAGTGCATAAGTGTGTGTGTGAGTGTGTGTGTATGCATGAGTGTGTGTGTGTGTGTGTGTGTGAGAGAGTGAGTGTTCTGTATATGAAGACACTCACAGATATGAGTGTCCAGCTATTGCTCTTCAAGAGTGGGAGGTTTTGATGTCAGATTTATTTATTTCTCTCTCTATCTCTCTGATGGACTGAAGACTGTGTGTGTGTGTGTGTGTGTGTGTCTGTCCTCTCAGTTCTGCTCACAGATTGACGTAGATTAAAGCGGATCACAAACAGAAACTCAATATGTGATGATCATATTCACTAAACTAATGAAATGCTCCAACACTAGTTTATTCACACACACATAAATGACTTCAGTACATTCTTGCTGAAGTTACAGTGTCCGTGTCGATCTACAGCGTGAGACGTGAGGAGATTATGAGGAGATATTATCATGATAACCAGACGAGAGATTTCAGTCTCAGCCACTTCTCTTCTTCTCTTCTTCTTCTCTTCTTCTCTTCTTCTTCTCTTCTTCTCTTCTTCTTCTTCTTCTCTTCTTCTTCTCTTCTTCTTCTTCTTCTCTTCTTCTCTTCTTCTTCTTCTTCTTCTCTTCTTCTCTTCTTCTTCTTCTTCTTCTTCTTCTTCTCTTCTTCTCTTCTTCTTCTTCTTCTCTTCTTCTCTTCTTCTTCTTCTTCTCTTCTTCTCTTCTTCTCTTCTTCTTCTCTTCTTCTCTTCTTCTCTTCTTCTTCTCTTCTTCTTCTCTTCTTCTCTTCTTCTTCTTCTCTTCTTCTCTTCTTCTTCTCTTCTTCTTCTCTTCTTCTTCTCCTCCGACAGGTTTGTTCTGCTGGATTAGTTCTTTGGTTTTCTTCATTATTTCATTGACTCTTATATTGAGCTCGGCTGCTCGATTATTTAAACTCTAAATCTGCAATCGCTCAATGATTGTCAAATGTTTCATACCAAATGTTCTTTAAATCGAGTGTGTGTCGTGTTGTTCTCCGGGTCACATGACGCCGTGAGCTGCTGCTTCTCCATGTATCAATGAGCAAGAGTTTCACTAGATCTTGAATTAATCAAGAAATCAATTAGTATAATAATTAATTCACTTTAATTACACACTTCTGGAGTAGATTGGAAACTCATTATTTATTCAATAATTAATGTGCTGTGATTAAGTATAATCTCGGTATTTAAACACCTCTGTGTCATTTGTGAAGAGTGATTATATAAGTAATAATGAATCCTGATGTGCTCGTGTTATCCGTCCATCCATCCGTATACAAAGTTAGGAACTGCTAACGAGTATTAAATCATCACACTCATCTTTTGTTTATTCGTCTAATTGTAAATGGAATTAAAACTTAGGAAGTAACTAATAAACATAAGAAACCATAGCAACGCTCATCATGTGTGTTTGTTTAATTGCATGTAACCGCTGATGCTCATATTTCTGTGCTGAAACTGGATATTTCAGGTGTGTTTCTGCAGAACTGTTCATTAGTGTGTGAGACTGAACATATGCTGAAACCAGAAAAGCCACTTTCACAGAAAACTAGAGCGTTAAACCTGTGTGATTCGAGACGCCGGTGGGATTCAGTCCGGACGGCCTTTGGAGTCCAGTCTTCGTTCCTGACATCATTTGGCCGAAGCCTTGAATTATAAAAGCTGCTATCAGATGCTCTTGACAAGGTCACGTCATTGTCTCCTCTTAATTACTTTAAAAGAGTTCTGGAGTGCCAGTGAATGAAAAGACCTTTAATAAGGCCGTCGTCTAACATCCGCGGTGATTAAACCGTATATTTGAAGGCAGTCGTTTAGTTTAGCGTGTGAACGCTCTGAGGTGTTTGCTTTACTTCACCACAGTAATTCATGCACTTCTGTAGAAATACACTGTTATTTGATTATATTTCCCAACATCAAATAACTGCTGTCGGCTAAACGTGCTGAACAGAGTTTCTGTATTCACACCATCTGCTTCAGGAAGTTTAGATTAACAATCTCAGTTCTGGAGAGCTGGTTTTTAAAGTGCCCCTGTTAAACTATTTTAAAGGCTCCTAATGTTGTTTTGGCGTCTCCTACAACACATTCATCAAAGGTCAAAAACACTTTAATCTCCTCATAATCTGCACTGCAGCGTCAGCTCTTTCCTCTCAGTGTCTGAAACACTTCGTTTGAAGATTCAGTCTCTCTAAGCCCCGCCTCTCTGAGAGCTGCTCTGCTCTGATTGGTCAGAAAACGCTCATTATCATATATGAATCTCAGCTCTTGATCACAGTGATACGAACAGTAACGATGGCGTGGGTTTTACCGTATCAATCTCAGAAAACAGCGTCTTCTCGACATGAACAACACGAACCAAACTCTTCCAGTCTCAGATACACTACAGTGTTTGAGGGCGGGGCTAAGAGGGCGGGGCTAAACCTACATTCAGCCAATAAAGACCAGAGGAGGGCATTATGCAGATTAGTTACAAACCTACGCAGGTTCAAGTGAGACTGAATTACTGACGACTCGTTTCAGTTCAGAATCGCTTCTTTCTTCTAGGAGACAAGCAGACCTTTTACATTCACAAACATCTCTGTTACACATACATGAGAGGGAATATTCAAAAAGCACAACAGGGGCACTTTAATTTCTTTAACATTTGGTGGAGAAGAATTAGAAATGAAAATGAATAAATAAATTATGTATGTTTGAGAATGCATCATGGTAAAGCGCTTTTATGTTTCTCTTCAGCGCTGAGACGAACACATCAAACAACGACCCACGTCCATCATCCTCTGATTCCCCAGAGCTGGAACTTTATCATGCTGAGAAAAACTTCAGTCTTCCTGCTCAGATGTAAATCCTGAAGAGTCTTAGAGTTTTTACATCTGTCTACCAGGAGATTTGATGAAAAAAAAAAGTTCATTGATTTTTGAGTGCCTATGAATAGTTAGAAGTCATTACTAAATGTGTCTTTCGGAAGTAACAGTGAAGTTTGCATGTGCTTGAAAAACATGAAAACCGTGCTGTCATGACTTATTGATTATTTGATTTTTTACAGTATATAAAGTACATGAGCTGGTTTAATATTCATCATGTTTTTCTGTAATAATCATCTTTATGTTGCACTTCAATCGAGCATCAAATGAAACTTCAAACCCACAGAAACTGAATCTATCGTCTCGTCACACGTGTGTTTGCCGTTCAGCAACACTTCATCATGTTTCCCTGAATTCTGGTGGAAAAGCACCATGTTTCTTGCTGTGACAGCAGAAGCAGGGAAAGTGGAACATGAACTGGAAGTAAATGAGTGCATGAGATAAATTTGGAGTCGATACAAATGAGATTTGGAGCAGTGGGAAGCACTCGAGGAGATTGAACATCGCTGGCCTTATACACGTTTAATTTACCGTATGACTGTTGTGTTTCATTGCTCTCATGCAGCCCGACACACACACTCTCATAGGCCCTCGTTCACCTGCTCCTGCTCTCTTAGAGAAGAACCAGCACTGAAGACTCCAAGAACCAGCACTGAAGACTCGAAGAACAAGCGCTGAAGACTCCAAGAACCAGTGCTGAAGACTCCAAGAACCAGCGCTGAAGACTCGAAGAACAAGCACTGAAAACTCGGAAGAACAAGCGCTGAAGACTCCAAGAACCAGCGCTGAAGACTCCAAGAACAAGCACTGAAGACTCGAAGAACCAGCGCTGAAGACTCCAAGAACCAGCGCTGAAGACTCCCAAGAACAAGCGCTGAAGACTCCAAGAACCAGCGCTGAAGACTCGAAGAACAAGCGCTGAAGACTCCAAGAACCAGCGCTGAAGACTCCAAGAACCAGCACTGAAGACTCGAAGAACAAGCGCTGAAGACTCGAAGAACAAGCGCTGAAGACTCGAAGAACCAGCGCTGAAGACTCCAAGAACCAGCGCTGAAGACTCGAAGAACCAGCACTGAAGACTCGAAGAACAAGCGCTGAAGACTCGAAGAACCAGCACTGAAGACTCCAAGAACCAGCGCTGAAGACTCGAAGAACAAGCGCTGAAGACTCCAAGAACCAGCGCTGAAGACTCGAAGAACAAGCACTGAAAACTCGAAGAACAAGCGCTGAAAACTCGAAGAACAAGCGCTGAAGACTCCAAGAACCAGCGCTGAAGACTCCAAGAACCAGCGATGAAGACTCGAAGAACCAGCGCTGAAGACTCGAAGAACAAGCGCTGAAGACTCCAAGAACCAGCGCTGAAGACTCGAAGAACAAGCGCTGAAGACTCGAAGAACAAGCACTGAAAACTCGAAGAACAAGCGCTGAAGACTCCAAGAACCAGCGGTGAAGACTCGAAGAACCAGCGCTGAAGACTCGAAGAACAAGCGCTGAAGACTCGAAGAACAAGCACTGAAAACTTGAAGAACAAGCGCTGAAGACTCCAAGAACCAGCGCTGAAGACTCCACGAACCATCCCAGACTGGCACTAACCCACACTAACCATCTCAGACTGGCACTAACCCACACTAACCATCTCAGACTGGCACTAACCCGCACTAACTGGTCCAGACTGGCACTAACCCACACTAACCATCCCAGACTGGCACTAACCCGCACTAACTGGTCCAGACTGGCACTAACCCACACTAACCATCCCAGACTGGCACTAACCTGCACTAACCATCTCAGACTGGCACTAACCTGCACTAACTGGTCCAGACTGGCACTAACCCACACCAACCATCTCAGACTGGCACTAACCCACACTAACCATCCCAGACTGGCACTAACCTGCACTAACCATCTCAGACTGGCACTAACCTGCACTAACTGGTCCAGACTGGCACTAACCCACACCAACCATCTCAGACTGGCACTAACCCACACTAACCATCTCAGACTGGCACTAACCCACACTAACCATCCCAGACTGGCACTAATCCGCACTAACTGGTCCAGACTGGCACTAACCCACACTAACCATCCCAGACTGGCACTAACCTGCACTAACCATCTCAGACTGGCACTAACCTGCACTAACTGGTCCAGACTGGCACTAACCCACACCAACCATCTCAGACTGGCACTAACCCACACTAACCATCCCAGACTGGCACTAACCTGCACTAACCATCTCAGACTGGCACTAACCTGCACTAACTGGTCCAGACTGGCACTAACCCACACCAACCATCTCAGACTGGCACTAACCCACACTAACCATCTCAGACTGGCACTAACCTGCACTAACTGGTCCAGACTGGCACTAACCCACACTAACCATCCCAGACTGGCACTAACCCGCACTAACTGGTCCAGACTGGCACTAACCCACACTAACCACCCCAGACTGGCACTAACCCGCGCTAACTGGTCCAGACTGGCACTAACCCACACTAACCATCCCAGACTGGCACTAACCTGCACTAACTGGTCCAGACTGGCACTAACCCACACTAACCCTCCTAGACTGGCACTAACCTGCACTAACCATCTCAGACTGGCACTAACCCGCACTAACTGGTCCAGACTGGCACTAACCCACACTAACTATCTCAGACTGGCACTAACCCGCACTAACTGGTCCAGACTGGCACTAACCCGCACTAACCATCCCAGACTGGCACTTAACCCGCACTAACTGGTCCAGACTGGCACTAACCCACACTAACTGGTCCAGACTGGCACTAACCCACACTAACCATCCCAGACTGGCACTAACCCGCACTAACTGGTCCAGACTGGCACTAACCCACACTAACTGGTCCAGACTGGCACTAACCCACACTAACTGGTCCAGACTGGCACTAACCCACACTAACCATCCCAGACTGGCACTAACCCGCACTAACTGGTCCAGACTGGCACTAACCCACACTAACTATCTCAGACTGGCACTAACCCGCACTAACTGGTCCAGACTGGCACTAACCCGCACTAACCATCCCAGACTGGCACTAACCCACACTAACTGGTCCAGACTGGCACTAACCCGCACTAACTGGTCCAGACTGGCACTAACCCACACTAACCATCCCAGACTGGCACTAACCCGCACTAACTGGTCCAGACTGGCACTAACCCACACTAACCATCCCAGACTGGCACTAATCTGCACTAACCATCTCAGACTGGCACTAACCCGCACTAAGTGGTCCAGACTGGCACTAACCCACACTAACCATCTCAGACTGGCACTAACCCGCACTAACTGGTCCAGACTGGCACTAACCCACACTAACCATCCTAGACTGGCACTAACCCGCACTAACTGGTCCAGACTGGCACTAACCCACACTAACCATCCCAGACTGGCACTAACCTGCACTAACCATCTCAGACTGGCACTAACCCGCACTAACTGGTCCAGACTGGCACTAACCCACACTAACCATCCTAGACTGGCACTAACCTGCACTAACCATCCTAGACTGGCACTAACCTGCACTAACTGGACCAGACCATCATGAAGGATCACTCCTGGCTCAGCCGGTTCTGAGACCTCAGATCTACCAGTTTTCTCCTGTCAGAGGGATTCTGGGAAGGGTTTGCAGGTAAAGCTTGGCAGTGACACTCCAGCGCATGCGTGGGGATTTAAATCCACCGGAGCCATTTAAACGGAGAGAAAGACACACTCTTATTACAGCAGGCGTGTAGGAGACGCCATTAGTCAAGGATTTCTCCTCCTAAAGCGCCAGTCAAACAGTCTGTGTTCCTCAGGGTTGTGATTCTCCATGCAACGATTCGTCACGGCACTCTTGATTGAAAGAACTAATAATGAAATGGGAAGGTTGCCAGATTTCAGAGAGAGAGAGAGAGACTGTATGAAGCATCTCACATGAGAGAAAGAAAGAGAATAAATAGTTTCACAGCTGTTCTGATTGAACTCGAAGGCCTCGTTAAGGACACTTCTATCTATCTATCTATCTATCTATCTATCTATCTATCTATCTATCTATCTATCCATCTATCCATCTATCCATCGGCATTCAACTTTGCCTTTGTAGTTAAAAATACTGTATACATTTCTCATTCAGGTCATATTCAGGGATTGAAATGAGTTTAATCCCAGGTCAGTTGTGTTGGCGGTTGTAGACGTTTAGTTTTAGTTTGGCGTGATCGTATCGTGTCCTGTAATGATGTCAGATCCTCAGAGCGAAACAAACGTCCCGAAGGTTCATGTTTACCGTTTCGCCGCAGGACAAAAACACGGCGCCGACTAAAACAATGTGTTGCCTTTGAAACGCAAGAGTTTTCAGATGAAACTGCTGAGGTGTGTCACCTGACGGCTCCGTCTGCCCTTCACTCGTTCCCTCTCTTCCCTCTCTTCTCTTTCCTCTCTTTCCTCTCTTTCTTCTCTTCCCTCTCTTCTCTTTCCTCTCTTTCCTCTCTTCTCTTTCCTCTCTTCCTTCTGTTCCTTATCTTCTCTTCCCTCTCTTCCTTCTCTTCCCTCTTTCTTTCCTCTCTTCCTTCTCTTCCCTCTCTTCTCTTTCCTCTCTTTCCTCTCTTCCCTCTCTTCCTTCTGTTCCTTATCTTCTCTTCCCTCTCTTCCTTCTCTTCCCTCTCTTTCTTTCCTCTCTTCCTTCTCTTCCCTCTCTTCTCTTTCCTCTCTTCCTTTTCTTCCCTCTCTTCTCTTCCTTCTCGTTCTTCTCTTCCCTCTCTTCCCTCTCTTCTCTATCCTCTTTCCTCTCTTCCTTCTCTTCCCTCTCTTCCTTCTCTTCTTTCCTCTCTTCTCTTCCCTCTCTTATCTTCCTTCTATTTCCTCTCTTCTCTTTCCTCTCTTCCTTCTCTTTCCTCTCTTCCCTCTCACTTTAATATGATTATTCCTCACAGATCTCTAATGCGTCTGCCCATCATCGGGTCTCTGGGGTCTCGGACAGCAGTGCCCTTCACTGAGCCGTGGACTCCTTCTCTCTCTCTCTCTCTCTCTCTCTCTCTCTCTCTTTTTCTTCTCCTCCAGGATCATGTGTTTCTCCTCTCGCAGGGATTTTCCCGCTCAGGTTTACGGCTCTTCTGTTGTTTGTTTTGGCTTTACAGCAGCTCTAGAATAAAGTTATTGTCCAGCTAAAGTTAGTTTTGATTGATTCACTTCTGTTGCAAAGATCATTAGTCATTAACTTAGGGGCCGCTAATACGACACGTTTTAACCGAAAACAGAAAACTTTTAATGCGTTCTAACCGTTAATTTGCAGGACAACAGTGTTAGGTGCTCGAGAACGCAAGTTTTGAAAAATTTAGAAAAAAAAGTCATCATCTCCGCGTAAACTTCAAAAACGTGATCCTGTGAAAACGCTGACGGCGCACATACATATTACGTGTTATAGTCTATATACTATAACACGTCTATATAGTCTATAGATATGAATATATATGTGCGCAGGCGTGTAATCTTTCTTTACAAATTGACCTCACCAAATTACTTGTCCAGCAGCAAAATACAGAATTTTAGCCGTTTCCTGCAATCAATTTGATAATGTTTTATCTGTACAGAGGTAAAGGGAAGGAGGCCTTCACTCTCTAGTGCTCATCTTCACATGATCGAGACGAGAGCAGCACAGTTATCTGATGTAGGGCACTCATTAGTGCGCACTCATTAGGCCTTCAGCATTCTGATGACAGGACCATTTAGTGACCGGCGGTTCATTCTTCGTACCTCGCTCAATACATCTGAGATGGTTTAACAGATGCCAGATCTTCTAATCCTGATAACTGATCTCTGGCTTCAAACAAATTTACAGATTTGATTAAAATATCTGGGTTAAGTAGTCTGAGATTACTAGGCGTTCTTGTGTTCACTGGAAAGGGCAGATATATCGATACTGGAAACCATGATCAGCAACGCAGCAAGACAGCAACATAATGACACCATATAATTAAAACCACACACACCTGACGAAAAACTTAAAAATGTGATAAATTAAATGTGTGCTGTTTGTTACATGATTCCCAATTATTTCCATTATTTCATGATTTCTAGTATTTGTACAGGCTTTACATTTTTATTTCAATGTTGTAATGAGCAATTCAGTTAATTTAACCTGTGTAGCAGATTTGTTACGTGACAGCATTAATTAAAGTTTGATAGTTATCTGCATCAGCCACTCCCATCACAGCTGTTCATATTAATGCATCATATGTGTGTAAGACTCCAATACATTATTAGGTAATTAATATTCCCTCACGAATAAATCTCTCAGTGAGTAAAATTGGCTGTGTCTATGTTATGATAGACTACACAACATTATAATATTATTTGCACATTTATTTTTAAATCATTGTTATTATTTTAAATGATTATTGTCCCGGGTTCGTTAGGGTTCTCTTGTAAGAAAGTAGCAGTGACTGGGACAGACTTTAAGTATAACATCCGCTTAAAAAGATGCAATCTAATCCTGTTTACATGAAATAAGCAGGTTTGATCTGACGGATCTGTTGCTCCGGGATGAGCTTTGAAGAACCTAACAATCCTGGATCATGTCAAATCATCAACAATGAAATCCAGCTAGTTGAGTAATCCACGTATGAAGAACGAACCCCAGGTCAATAACTCAGAAGTGTTTTGAAGTGCTCTGTCTCTGTGTTTGATTGTGTTCTGTATAGTGAAAGCAGTGAACTTCGTTTGCATATGAGGAGAAATCTTTTGCTTTCCACAGACTCTGGAAGCTGGAACTTAAATTATTCATTGAGAAGCAACTTTCCCCTTCTGTAGTTGTCAAACGAGAAAAAAAAAAAGATCAAATTTCATCATTTCTCCTTTAACTGCCATCAGCGTTAGTTCTTGTTACATTCACTGAACCCACTTCTGCCTGGATACACTTTTCACTTATGTTCCCAAGCGGCAACCAATCCAACACTGAAGAGACTTACACTGCAGTTCATCCACTGGCCACTAGAGGCCGGCTGCAGAAGAGACTCAATCCCATAAACCCCCATGTAAAAATGCCCAACTTTACAGCAGAAACAAACATGTTTACAGTCTGGTGCAAAAAGTGGTTTTGGTCTATATAGCTAATTTTGCCCTTCATGACGACTGTGAGGGGGTGAATTTTTTTTATAAATCATCCGTTTAAATTATATTAAGCCTTAAAGTTCAGCATAATTAAGGGTGTGGCCACTGAGTAACAGGTGGATTGCCGCTGATGTCACTACTAGCGTTTGTCGTTTATCGTTTATTTTTCGTTTATCCGGGAATGGCGCTGGCAACGGCCGGCTCAGAAACACTATGGGTGATGTCATCACGGACACTACTTTTACCGTTTTATACAGTCTTCAGTCGGTGGTTTGAGCGAACAGCATTAGCATGCGCTCTTCAGTCGGTGGTTTGAGCGAACAGCATTAGCATGCGCTCTTCAGTCGGTGGTTTGAGCGAACAGCATGCGCTCGTCAGTCGGTGGTTTGAGCGAACAGCATTAGCATGCACTCTTCAGTCGGTGGTTTGAGCGAACAGCATTAGCATGCGCTCGTCAGTCGGTGGTTTGAGCAAACAGCATTAGCATGCGCTCTTCAGTCGGTGGTTTGAGCGAACAACATTAGCATGCGCTCTTCAGTCGGTGGTTTGAGCAAACAGCATTAGCATGCGCTCGTCAGTCGGTGGTTTGAGCAAACAGCATTAGCATGCGCTCTTCAGTCGGTGGTTTGAGCGAAGAGCATGCGCTCTTCAGTCGGTGGTTTGAGCGAACAGCATTAGCATGCGTTCGTCAGTCGGTGGTTTGAGCGAACAGCATTAGCATGCGCTCGTCACTCGGTGGTTTGAGCGAACAGCATTAGCATGCGCTCTTCAGTCGGTGGTTTGAGCAAAGAGCATGCGCTCTTCAGTCAGTGATTTGAACGAACAGCATTAGCATGCGCTCGTCAGTCGGTGGTTTGAGCAAACAGCATTAGTATGCGTTCTTCAGTCGGTGGTTTGAGCGAAGAGCATGCGCTCTTCAGTCGGTGGTTTGAGCGAACAGCATTAGCATGCGCTCTTCAGTCGGTGATTTGAACGAACAGCATTAGCATGCGTTCGTCAGTCGGTGGTTTGAGCGAACAGCATTAGCATGCGCTCGTCACTCGGTGGTTTGAGCGAACAGCATTAGCATGCGCTCTTCAGTCGGTGGTTTGAGCAAAGAGCATGCGCTCTTCAGTCAGTGATTTGAACGAACAGCATTAGCATGCGCTCTTCAGTCGGTGGTTTGAGCGAACAGCATTAGCATGCGCTCTTCAGTCGGTGGTTTGAGCGAACAGCATTAGCATGCGCTCGTCACTCGGTGGTTTGAGCGAACAGCATTAGCATGCGCTCTTCAGTTGGTGGTTTGAGCGAACAGCATTAGCATGCGCTCTTCAGTCGGTGGTTTGAGCGAACAGCATTAGCATGCGCTCGTCACTCGGTGGTTTGAGCGAACAGCATTAGCATGCGCTCTTCAGTCGGTGGTTTGAGCAAAGAGCATGCGCTCTTCAGTCAGTGATTTGAACGAACAGCATTAGCATGCGATCGTCAGTCGGTGGTTTGAGCGAACAGCATTAGCATGCGCCCGTCAGTCGGTGGTTTGAGCGAACAGCATTAGCATGCGCCCGTCAGTCGGTGGTTTGAGCGAACAGCATTAGCATGCGCTCTTCAGTCGTTGGTTTGAGCGAACAGCATTAGCATGCTCTCTTCAGTCGGTGGTTTGAGCGAACAGCATTAGCATGCGCTCTTCAGTCGGTGGTTTGAGCGAACAGCATTAGCATGCGCTCTTCAGTCGGTGGTTTGAGTGAACAGCATACGCTCGTCAGTCGGTGGTTTGAGCGAACAGCATTAGCATGCGCTCTTCAGTTGGTGGTTTGAGCGAACAGCATTTGCATGCGCTCGTCAGTCGGTGGTTTGAGCGAACAGCATTAGCATGCACTCTTCAGTCGGTGGTTTGAGCGAACAGCATTAGCATGCGCTCGTCAGTCGGTGGTTTGAGCAAACAGCATTATCATGCGCTCTTCAGTCGGTGGTTTGAGCGAAGAGCATGCGCTCTTCAGTCGGTGATTTGAACGAACAGCATTAGCATGCGCTCGTCAGTCGGTGGTTTGAGCAAACAGCATTATCATGCGCTCTTCAGTCGGTGGTTTGAGCGAAGAGCATGCGCTCTTCAGTCGGTGGTTTGAGCGAACAGCATTAGCATGCGCTCGTCACTCGGTGGTTTGAGCGAACAGCATTAGCATGCGCTCTTCAGTCGGTGGTTTGAGCAAAGAGCATGCGCTCTTCAGTCAGTGATTTGAACGAACAGCATTAGCATGCGCTCGTCAGTCGGTGGTTTGAGCGAACAGCATTTGCATGTGCCCGTCAGTCGGTGGTTTGAGCGAACAGCATTAGCATGCGCTCGTCAGTCGGTGGTTTGAGCGAACAGCATTAGCATGCGCTCTTCAGTCGGTGGTTTGAGCGAACAGCATTAGCATGCGCTCGTCATTCGGTGGTTTGAGCGAAGAGCATGCGCTCTTCAGTCGGTGATTTGAGCGAACAGCATTAGCATGCGCTCTTCAGTCGGTGGTTTGAGCGAACAGCATTAGCATGCGCTCTTCAGTCGGTGGTTTGAGCGAACAGCATTAGCATGCGCTCTTCAGTCGGTGGTTTGAGCGAACAGCATTAGTATGCGCTCTTCAGTCGGTGGTTTGAGCAAAGAGCATGCGCTCTTCAGTCGGTGATTTGAGCGAACAGCATTAGCATGCGCTCTTCAGTCGGTGGTTTGAGCAAAGAGCATGCGCTCTTCAGTTGGTGGTTTGAGCGAACAGCATTAGTATGCGCTCTTCAGTCGGTGGTTTGAGCAAAGAGCATGCGCGCTTCAGTTGGTGGTTTGAGCGAACAGCATTAGCATGCGCCCGTCAGTCGGTGGTTTGAGCGAACAGCATTAGCATGTGCCCGTCAGTCGGTGGTTTGAGCGAACAGCATTAGCATGCGCTCGTCACTCGGTGGTTTGAGCGAACAGCATTAGCATGCGCTCTTCAGTCGGTGGTTTGAGCAAAGAGCATGCGCTCTTCAGTCAGTGATTTGAGCGAACAGCATTAGCATGCGCCCGTCAGTCGGTGGTTTGAGCGAACAGCATTAGCATGTGCCCGTCAGTCGGTGGTTTGAGCGAACAGCATTAGCATGCGCTCGTCAGTCGGTGGTTTGAGCGAACAGCATTAGCATGCGCTCTTCAGTCGGTGGTTTGAGCGAACAGCATTAGCATGCGCTCGTCATTCGGTGGTTTGAGCGAAGAGCATGCGCTCTTCAGTCGGTGATTTGAGCGAACAGCATTAGTATGCGTTCTTCAGTCGGTGGTTTGAGCAAAGAGCATGCGCTCTTCAGTCGGTGATTTGAGCGAACAGCATTAGCATGCGCTCTTCAGTCGGTGGTTTGAGCGAACAGCATTAGCATGCACTCTTCAGTCGGTGGTTTGAGCGAACAGCATTAGCATGCGCTCTTCAGTCGGTGGTTTGAGCGAACAGCATTAGCATGCGCCCGTCAGTCGGTGGTTTGAGCGAACAGCATTAGCATGCGCTCTTCAGTCGGTGGTTTGAGCGAACAGCATTAGCATGCGCCCTTCAGTCGGTGGTTTGAGCGAACAGCATTAGCATGCGCTCTTCAGTCGGTGGTTTGAGCGAACAGCATTAGCATGCGCTCTTCAGTCGGTGGTTTGAGCGAACAGCATGCGCTCGTCAGTCGGTGGTTTGAGCGAACAGCATTTGCATGCGCCCGTCAGTCGGTGGTTTGAGCGAACAGCATTAGCATGCGCTCGTCAGTCGGTGGTTTGAGCGAACAGCATTAGCATGCGCTCGTCAGTCGGTGGTTTTGAGCGAACAGCATTAGCATGCGCTCTTCAGTCGGTGGTTTGAGCGAACAGCATGCGCTCGTCAGTCGGTGGTTTGAGCGAACAGCACGCGCTCGTCAGTCGGTGGTTTGAGCGAACAGCATTAGCATGCACTCTTCAGTCGGTGGTTTGAGCGAACAGCATTAGCATGCGCTCGTCAGTCGGTGGTTTGAGCAAACAGCATTAGCATGCGCTCTTCAATTGGTGGTTTGAGCGAACAGCATTAGCATGCACTCTTCAGTCGGTGGTTTGAGCGAACAGCATTAGCATGCACTCTTCAGTCGGTGGTTTGAGCGAACAGCATTAGCATGTGCTCTTCAGTCGGTGGTTTGAGCGAACAGCATTAGCATGCGCTCTTCAGTCGGTGGTTTGAGCGAACAGCATTAGCATGCGCTCGTCAGTCGGTGGTTTGAGCGAACAGCATTAGCATGCGCTCGTCAGTCGGTGGTTTAAGCAAACAGCATTAGCATGCGCTCTTCAGTTGGTGGTTTGAGCGAACAGCATTAGCATGCGCTCTTCAGTCGGTGGTTTGAGCGAACAGCATTAGCATGCGCTCTTCAGTCGGTGGTTTGAGCGAACAGCATTAGCATGCGCTCGTCAGTCGGTGGTTTGAGCGAACAGCATTAGCATGCGCTCGTCAGTCGGTGGTTTAAGCAAACAGCATTAGCATGCGCTCTTCAGTTGGTGGTTTGAGCGAACAGCATTAGCATGCGCTCTTCAGTCGGTGGTTTGAGCGAACAGCATTAGCATGCACTCTTCAGTTGGTGGTTTGAGCAAACAGCATTAGCATGCGCTCTTCAGTCGGTGGTTTGAGCGAACAGCATTAGCATGCGCTCTTCAGTCGGTGGTTTGAGCGAACAGCATTAGCATGCACTCTTCAGTTGGTGGTTTGAGCGAACAGCATTAGCATGCGCTCTTCAGTCGGTGGTTTGAGCGAACAGCATTAGCATGCGCTCTTCAGTCGGTGGTTTGAGCGAACAGCATTAGCATGCGCTCTTCAGTCGGTGGTTTAAGTGAACAGCATTAGCATGCGCTCGTCAGTCGGTGGTTTAAGTGAACAGCATTAGCATGCGCTCTTCAGTCGGTGGTTTAAGTGAACAGCATTAGCATGCGCTCTTCAGTCGGTGGTTTAAGTGAACAGCATTAGCATGCACTCTTCAGTCGGTGGTTTGAGCGAACAGCATTAGCATGCGCTCGTCATCTCACAGTGACCTCAGACGCTGCTGTTTCTCTCTCCGCGCGACTGATAGCACTAGCGGACGGCAGATGGCCTGTCAGACTCGCCTTGTAAGTCGCTGTAAGTCACATGATGTAACCCTGGGTAAGATCAGGTCAGAGGTCAAACATGATGTTACTATAAAACCATGAAGTTTCTGCCCTGAGGTAAGATTCATGTGTAGATGATCATGTACTCCTGTATGATGATGTCTCCTCATGTGTGTCTTACAGTCGTCAGATGATCTGAACTGACATTTGAGGGGAATAATTGGTGAATAATTATGTAAATGTGGGTCCCATGACTTCAGAAGACACAGGGTGCTTTTTGTCATTTTTAATGTCGTCTGTCTGATATAGGGTTGTTATTGTTAACTAAAACTAAAACCATTGAAAAAACTTTTAACAATACCTGAAATTATATAAAATGGTTATTTCACTTTAAAATAAGATCCCATTAGTTAACATAAATAGTATAAAAAGTAAATATATTAACTAATATTAACTAACATTGAGCAATACATTTGTTACAGTATTTATTAATCTTTGTTCATGTTAGCCCAAGTCTATATTATAATATTAAAGGAGAACTCTGGTCAATTTTAACATTGAGCTAATTTTTTTTGTAAATTTGGAGTACTGTCAATACAGAGAACAACGACAAAAATCGGTGTTGCCTACACCATGTTATCCTCTTTTTAAAATTTGCACCCTGTTGACTTCAATGGGGCAAGTTTTAAACCTGCTTTTAGCCTCTTAACATCCTTGATGTGTCATTACAAGAGCCCAGCCATGAGAGTGATTCCTTCAGAGTGAACACGGGTGAATCTGACTGCAGTAGATGTGAAAGATATGAATAAAAATGATGTTATTTCAGCCAGCGCTCATACCTGTATTTACATCCTGTTTTCGGTCGAAGTCCATAGTAATCGATTGTCGAGTTCACGCACGTGATCATGTAGTAAACTAATATTGACAATTAGAATCTTATTGTAAGTGTTACCAATAAAATATAAATAAATCTTACTTATTTTATTTAAGCAATAAAACTTTTTATTTAGTGCAACTTGATGTACTAAAATAACTAAACACAAAAATGATAAACAACAAAATGATTGTAATTAAATATTTAACTAAACTTAAAATAAAAATAGAAAATAGAAAAATGGAAAATAATTAAAAATATTCACAAAAACTGAAAGATACAAATTTATTCACCCAAAAATGAATATTCTGTCATCATTTACTACGTTCCAAACTCACAAGACTTTTATCTTCGAAACACACATGAAGATTATTTTAATGAAATCTGAGAGATTTCTGTTCACTGTATTCGATACTCTATTCACTGATCAATATTTATATGTGAATAAAAGCCTCACTTAAATCTGTTGATCATATAAAACAATCGAGTCTCTCCGAAGACTTGGATTAAACCGCTTTATTCATATGGATATGTATTTTACCATTGTTTTAAGAACCTTTAGAATTATCTGAGTTTTGGGTGAATAGATTTTCAATGGAGGGACAGAAATCTCTCAGTTTTCGTTAAAATATCTTTTTCTTTCGAAGATGAACGAAAGTCTTACAGGTTTGACAAATGATGACAGAATTTTGATTGTGGGCTGAACTAACCTTTTAATATTGCATAAGTGAATCATGTATCTGGTTATGACTATAAAATACACAGTGCAGGGGTCTCATTTATAAAACTGTGCGTAGGAACCTTACTAAAAGTGTACGTGCGCCCGAAAGCCAAAAATGGCGTACGCAAAAAAATATTCAGATTTATAAAACCGTTCGGTAACACTTTAGAATACTGTATCTTACTTACTGCATAACTAATAAGGAATTATTGAGGAACTAATAGATAATTATTTATTAACACTTAAGTCACTACTGTTAACTACTAAGGAAGATGTGTTAACTAATTAGTATGTAATAAAATTGTATGATTGTGTTAAGTTTCAGTTAGTTAATCAATAACTAATGAATTATGTCATAACTCTTGAAGAACTATTATTAATTATCTATTAATTAATGTGCAAGAAAAATAACTAAGAAGTAACTACTAATGAACAGTCATACACAGTGGTTACTACAATAAACCGTTTTATTTTAGCAGTGGAGTGGTGGATGAAGTACACAAATCAAGTACTTGAGTAAAAGTACAGATAACCCAATAAAATATTACTCCAGTAAAATGATAAACTATTGGCCTATTCATTTTCAAAATTACCTTAGTAAAAGTACAAAGGTAATTACTTGAAAAGTAAAAAGCACTGATCAATGTTTTTATTTTATTTTCTAGCCAGTTTTAGTCATTCTTCAGCACTAATAAGAAAGATAAGTGCAGACATTTACTAGGCTATATATTGATCTGCAAATAAGCAATCTTTTTATTTAATTAGCAAAATGTATCATAATGTATGATAACTTATCTATTTTACAAAGGTTTAGATAATACCGTTAATAATGTGTTTTTTACAGTAAGTTTGATTTGAGTCAGAAGTATGTGGTAATTCTGTATTAATTACTAATGAGTTCCCTATATTCTC
Organism: Vimba vimba; assembly: GCA_022828995.1. Classification (NCBI taxonomy): domain Eukaryota; kingdom Metazoa; phylum Chordata; class Actinopteri; order Cypriniformes; family Leuciscidae; genus Vimba; species Vimba vimba. The sequence goes on along the minus strand of CM040838.1, from coordinate 283,416 downwards.
ACTTTAGAATACTGTTCCAGGTTCCAAGTAATTCCTGAAGAATTATCTAATAATTATTTGTTAATTACCAATTAATTTCCTTATATGTTCACTTTAGAATACAGTTTCAGGTTATAAGTAGCCTAATTCCTGGATAATTATTTGATAATTATTTATTAATTACTAATGAGTTCCCTATATTCTCACTTTAGAATACTGTTCCAGGTTCTAAGTAATTCCTGCAGAATTATTTGATAATTATTTATGAATTACTAATAAGTTCCCTATATTTTCAGTTTCCCTCAGTCATTGCCTCAAACATGAATTTACTCAATGGCATTCTATGCTGAGGAAAACAGACACACACAGTACTGTATATAAAATATAAAAACTAATCTGAGGTTAGTTTTGTATGACTGTTCATTAGTAGTTACTTCTTAGTTATTTTTCTTGAACCTTAATTAGTAGATAATTAGTAGTAGTTCTTCAAGAGTTATGACAGAATTCATTATTTATTGATTAACTAACTGTTACTTAACACAATCATAAAAATATATTACATACTGATTAGTTAACACATCTTCCTTAGTAGTTAACAGTAGTGAAGTAGTTAATGAATAATTACCTATTAGTTCTTCAATAATTACTTATTAGTTATGCAGTAAGTAAGATACAGTATTCTAAAGTGTTACCAACCGTTCGTACGCCAGAACCTGCGCGTAATACACTTTATAAATCCCTGTCAGCGGAAGATTGTGCGCACATGCGTCTCCACCCTGAAATAACCATATATGGAACTTACAACGCCTAGTTTTACTATGCAGATCCTCATCTGCATATCATTTGCATATGATTATTCATCCACGTGATAACGTTTAACGGTAGGCTACAAGACGCATTAGGCTACATTAATAAAAATCAAGTAGTTGCCTATCCTTGCCTTGTTTTTGAATACATAAATCAAATAGTGTAAAATACATTTCAGAGAAGGTTTTTCTCAATCTTTTCCACTGGCCGAATTGTATTTTTAATTGATTTATATTTTTAATGGAAACAGATAGGCCTTGGGCATTATTTGCACGAAACTATTTTCTCAGACAATCTTGTATTATCATGATAAGAAATTATCTCTGTGGTTAAAACATTAAAACAGCACGCTACAGGAAAAGTGTTCAAAAACATCGCATCCACAACAAATATTTCTATATTGATTGAATTTGAATATAAAAAATGTTGTAACTTCTCAGTAATGATTTCATGATTATGTGTTTAACTCCATTAATTTGAATGGCATATTTAATCTAAATGTTTATATCAGAAGTAAAACATAGTTTAAATCATTATTTTATTTACTTAAACTGTTATTTGCGTCAGTTTCACTAAACGGCCCAACGCGCTCGCTGGCGCGGACATTTAAGAAGGGATGGATATTTGCTTCAGGTGACAGGCTTGGTGAGTGGAATTATATTTGTATTATCTTTCTGTATATGTTTAATTTTCTTTAGATTTTCTGTCTAAAAGTGACAAAAAAAAGACACTTAACTCCAGCTCACCATCTGTGTCGCCAATTCCCTTTGTCTCCAGAGTGTGCGTACGCACGGCTCAAAGTTTGCTTAAAGGTGCGCACATTCTCCCGTCAAGTTTGTTTTTTATAGATCACAACCTTTGCGTGGGAACTGGCGTACGTACGTTTCCAGCCCTGTTTTGTGCGTACGCACGCTTTATAAATGAGACCCCAGATCCTGAGCTGTAACGTCTGAAACGGAAAAGTTCAGTCGATCTGAATGGAAAAATGTAGTCGCAAAAAACAAAACAAACAAAAAAATGGCATTGAAACTTTCTGGGCCAGTAATGATTTATTCCTGTGCAGAACTGACAGAACAGCCTGCGTGTGTTTGTGTGTGTGTGCCTGTGTGTGTGTGTGTGATCATAGATGGGCTGGTCAGGAGAAACACACCAGTCTGATTAATTAACACACTTCTTGATAGAAAATACTGCTGACAAATAATCATTACTATCATGCTTATGATTCACCGATGATGTAATAATCATCTTTCTCTCCATCATCCTCATCTCTTCCACATTAACCAGGTTATAGTCTGTTTAACTCAAGAACATAAATAAAGACAAGAACAACAAAATATCTGAAACTAAAATGAATTAAAGTGATAAAAACAATAAAAATGAAAAAAAAAAAAAAAAAAAAAATTCTGGGAACTAATGTGTCACAATATTCCTCATTAAACACACACACACACACGCTCTCTCTCCGGTGTGGTCGGGATCATCTGACCCTCACAGATGGCATCATGACACGCTTATATAAAATCATCTGTTCAACTGGACTCATCTGCATATTTAGTGTCACATTATACGCTGTATTAGTGCCGAGTGTTTGATTCGCATTCAACAGGACAACAAACTCTCACAAACACACAAACGTGTTTAATCTCAGTTCAAGGACTCGAATGTTCTGAACGTCAAACTCTCCTTAACTTACACTCGTCTGAGCGTCTTCACATTCTCTAATATTTCTACAGATTTGTCAACGAGCTTCTGTGTGTGTGTGCGTGCGTGTGTGTGTGTGCGCGTGCGTGCGCGTGTGTGTGTGCGTGCGTGCGTGCGTGTGTGTGTGTGTGTGTGTGTGTGTGCGTGCGTGCGCGCGCGCGTGTGTGTGTGTGTGTGTGTGCGTGCGCGCGCGTGTGTGTGTGCGTGTGCGTGCGTGTGTGTGTGTGTGTGTGTGTGTGTGTGTGTGTGTGTGTGAGGGTCTGATTCAGATAATCGCTCTGGTACTGTCGTTCCTCAGGCTGAAGGTCATTAAACGTCACGAAATAGAGACTGTGGGAGAATCCTGTTCACACTGCAGATTCTCCTCAGGATGATGAACGTGTAAGGTGTGTTCAGTGTGTAACGTGTGTTTGGTGTGTAACGTGTGTGTTCGGTGTGTAATGTAGGTTCAGTGTGTAACGTGTGAAATGTGTGTGTTCGGTGTGTAATGTGTGAACGTGTGTTCGGTGTGTAATGTGTGTAATGTCTGTAACGTGTGTTCGATGTGTAACGTGTGTAATGTGTGTAATGTGTGTAACGTGTGTTCGGTGTGTAATGTGTGTAACGTGTGTTCAGTGTGTAACGTGTGTAATGTGTGTAATGTCTGTAACGTGTGTTCGATGTGTAACGTGTGTAATGTGTGAACGTGTGTTCGGTGTGTAATGTGTGTTCAGTGTGTAACGTGTGTAATGTGTGTAACGTGTGTTCGGTGTGTAATGTGTGTAACGTGTGTTCGATGTGTAACGTGTGTAATGTGTGTAACGTGTGTAATGTGTGTACCGTGTGTAATGTGTGTAACGTGTGTTCGGTGTGTAATGTGTGTAACGCGTGTAATGTGTGTAACGTGTGTTCGGTGTGTAACGTGTGTTCGGTGTGTAACGTGTGTTCAGTGTGTAACGTGTGTAACGTGTGTTCGGTGTGTAATGTGTGTAACGTGTGTTCGATGTGTAACGTGTGTTCGGTGTGTAATGTGTGTAACGTGTGTAATGTGTGTAACGTGTGTTCGGTGTGTAATGTGTGTAACGTGTGTAATGTGTGTAACGTGTGTTCGGTGTGTAATGTGTGTAACGTGTGTAATGTGTGTAACGTGTGTTCAGTGTGTAACGTGTGTAATGTGTGTAACGTGTGTTCAGTGTTTAACGTGTGTAATGTGTGTTCGGTGTGTAACGTGTGTAACGTGTGTAACGTGTGTAACGTGTGTTCGGTGTGTAATGTGTGTAACGTGTGTTCGATGTGTAACGTGTGTTCGGTGTGTAATGTGTGTAACGTGTGTTCGGTGTGTAATGTGTGTAACGTGTGTAATGTGTGTAACGTGTGTTCGGTGTGTAATCTGTGTAACGTGTGTAATGTGTGTAACGTGTGTTCGGTGTGTAATGTGTGTAACGTGTGTAATGTGTGTAACGTGTGTTCAGTGTGTAATGTGTGTAACGTGTGTAATGTGTGTAACGTGTGTTCAGTGTGTAACGTGTGTAACGTGTGTTCGGTGTGTAACGTGTGTAACGTGTGTAACGTGTGTTCAGTGTGTAACGTGTGTAACGTGTGTTCGGTGTGTAACGTGTGTAACGTGTGTAACGTGTGTTCAGTGTGTAACGTGTGTAACCCTAACCCTCACATGCAGAACAACTCCAGGAAAGTTTCCTTAAACCACACTTTATGATGCAGGTTTCTGTGTAAAAACATTGTACGTTTATTCCCTCAGTGATGCGTTATTAGTGTAGTGTTATTAGCATTATTAGCGTTATAAGTGTTATTAGCATTATTAGCGTTATTAGTGTTATTAGAATTATTAGCATTATTAGCGTCTGCAGGGCCTGTGATTTTCCAGCACTTCTGAGTTTTCATCTTCAGAACTAAGGCAGAATAGAGCTGTTCTCCTGTTGGACTGTCGCGTTGAGAATAATCGAGCCTCAACACACAGCTTCTGATTTCACCCGCCATAATCACTCTTTTGAACGCAACGAGATTATGAATAATGAGCACTTTGAATGTCCAGGTACTTCATATCAGCGTAAACTCACATCCAATTACCAGCGCCGGATAAAACAGCGCTTTCCTGCTAATCCTGTAATTATACATAAGCTTTGTTTTGCCTTTATTACTGCATGCACAAATCCCTAATAATAAACACGCTGTTTGATATTTTAATTGTCACGGGCTCATGGGAGCAGCGGGAAACACTGATCGAGCTTCGGTCAGGATTCATACGCCGGGATCTTCAGCTTGTTTACTGTAATATTATTATTTAATGAAGGTGTTCATGATCTGAGTCGTAGTTTTCTCTTGACACACGCGGACAGGATTCACTGCGTCATCTCACGACCGGCGTTTGCTGTGTGGAGGATACTTTACATTCATTTATTTGGGTGCTTAAAGGAGTGGTATAATGCCCTTTTAAAAAGATGTAAAATAAGTCTCTGATGTCCCCAGAGTGTGTGTGAAGTTTCAGCTCAAAATACCCCACAGATATTATTATAGCATGTTAAAATTCTCAGTTTTTGAAGGTGAGCAAAAACACACTGCTTTGTGTGTGTCCCTTTAAATGCAAATGAGCCGCTGCTCCCGGCACAGGGGGCGGAGCTACAAGAGCTTGTGTGTGTGTGTGTGTGTGTGTTAGCAGCCAGTGTTGCCAGATTGGGCGGGTTCCTGCCCAATTGGGCGGTTTTGAATTTGATTGTGCGGGTAAAAAAGGGTTTGGGCGGGTGGACAAAATTTGGGCTGGTTTGGGATCAGTTCGGCGGTTTTCAAACATCTACATTTTAAAGTCTAATTGGTTAAAAAAATAAACTAAAGTGTGCATGTAGTCCATAAAATCAGTCATCATGACATTACTGTACACACACGCCCATGCAGAGTCAGCTGGCGTTGGTGTTGACATCACCGACGAGCACGCACTTTTAGCCAATCAGCGATCAGCAGGCAGATGCGAATGAGCGCGATAAGTTGTAGCTGTATATTCCGTATATTCAAGTGATCGCTAATGCCAAAGTGATATAGCCTACTGAACAGTAAGTTGTATCTGCACAGTAAAGAGTGAGATAGTGAGCAACTCTAAAAACGTACATGTGGTGGGAGATATCGATGGTGACTATAACTCTGAGAGGAGAGAGCACAGTTGAATGACTTGAAATGAAATCAAATATGGGACGACTCCTGTCCATGGTCATGTGCACACTAGCCTAACCGTACCAGACATCGGCAACTTGTACACCGTCCAGACTGCACTCTACTCGACCCTGACAGCTGCTGAAAAAGGTTTGAATCGATGAATCCGTTTTCACTGCTAAATTCTGCGTTATGTTCTGCAATGTGTTCTTCCGAGGGTTAAAGTCATCGGTTCATTTCTTGATTGCCGTTTTGACAGTGTCCATCTGGACATTTTAGTCATATTGG